>OY282451.1:31202782-31674095 GCA_958295655.1 Palloptera scutellata
ACTGGCATCCCTAGTGTCAACCCTTGTGGAAACCCTAGTGGCAACCCTAGTGGCAGTCCTAGTGCAACCCATTTGGCAGTCCTAGTGGCAACCGAGGTCGCAACCCAGGTGGCAACCCTAATAGCAACCCTAGCGGCAACCCTAGTGGTAACCCTAGTGGCAACCCTATTGGCATCCGGGGTGGCAACACTACTGGCAACCCAGCTGGCAACCCTGATGGCAATCGTAGTGGCAACCCAATTGGCAACCCAGGAGGCAACCCAGGTGGCAACCCAGGTGGCAACACTAGTGGCAACCCAGGTGGCAACACTGGTGGGAACCCTAGTGGCAACTATACTGGCAACCCTGGTGGCAACCCTAGTGGCAACACATGGCTGCCAAGCTGTCAACATGGGTGCCAAGCTGCCAACATGGCTGCCATTAGGGTTGCCGAAATGACAGCCATTATGGCTGCCGTTATGGCTGCCAACATGGCTGCCAAGCTGTCAACATGGCTGCAAAGCTGCCAACATAGCTGCCATAATGGCTGCCCTTATCACTGCCCTTATGGCTGCCAACATAGCCACAATTATGGCTGCCAACATGGCTGCAGTTATGGTTGCCAACATGGCTGTAAACGTGGCTGCCAAGCTGTTAACATGGCTGCCAAGCTGTTAACGTGGCTGCCAAGCTGCCATTATGGCTGCCCTTACGACTGCCCTTATGGCTGCCAACATAGCTGCCATTATGGCTGCCTACAGGGCTGCATTTATGGCTGCCAGCATGGCTGCCAAGCTGCCAACATAGCTGCTATTATGGCTGCCCTTATGACTGCCCTTATGGCCGCCAACATAGCTGCCATTATGGCCGCCAACATAGCTGCCATTATGGCCGCCAACATGGCTGCCAAGCTGCCTGCATAGCTGCCATTATGGCTGCCCTTATGACTGCCCTTATGGCCGCCAACATAGCCGTCAACATGGCTGCCAACATGGCCGCCAACATGGCTGCCAATATGGCTGCCAAGCTGCCAACATGGCGACCAAGCTGCCAACATGGCTGCCAAGCTGCCAACATAGCTGCCATCATGGCTGCCCTTATGACTGCCATCATGGCTGCCCTTATGACTGCCCTTATGGCCGCCAACATGGCCGCCAACAAGGCGGCAACCCTTATGGCTTCCCTAGTGGCAACCCTAGTGCTAATCCTAGTGCCAAACCTAGTGGCAACCCTAGTGGCAACCCAGGTGGCAACCCAGGTGGCAACCCAGGTGGCAACCCAGGTGGCAACCCGGAGCAGTCCTAGTGGCCACCCTAGTAGCATACCTAGTGGCAACCGTAGTGGCGACCATAGTGGCAACCCAGGTGGCAACCCAGGTAGCTACCCAGGTGGCAACGCAGGTGGCTACCGAGGTGGCATCCCAGGTGGCAATCCTAGTGCCAATCGTAGTGGTGACCCAGGTGGCAACCCCAGTGGCAACCCAGGTGGCAACCGAGGTAGCTACCCATGTGGCAACACTGGTTGCAACCCTGCTGGCAACCCAGATGGCAACTCAGGTGGCAACGCAGGTGGCATCCCAGGTGGCAACCCTAGTGGCAAACGTAGTGGTGACCCAGGTGGCAACCCTAGTGGCAACACTAGTGGCAACCCAGGTGGCAACCCTAGTGGCAACCCAGGTAGCAACCCAGGTGGCAGCACTGGTGGCAACCCTGCCGGCAACCCAGGTGGCAACCCTAGTGGAAGCCCTAGTGGCAAACCGAGTGGCAATCCTAGTGGTGACCGAGGTGGCAACCCAGGTGGCAACCCTAGTGGCAACCCAGGTGGCAGCCCAGGTGGCAACCCTAGTAGCAACACTGGTGGGAACCCTAGTGCCAACCATAGTGGCACCCCAGGTGGCAACACTGGTGGCAACCCTGATGCAACCTTAGTGACAACCCTAGTGGCGGCAATGTTGGTAGCCATGTTGGCGGCCATGTTTGGCGGCCATGGTTGGCGGCCATGTTTGGCGGCCATGTTGGAGCCATAATTGCAGCCCTGTTGGCAGCCATAATGGCAGCTATGTTGGCAGCCATAAGGGCAGTCATCAGGGCAGCCATAATGGCAGTCATCAGGGCAGCCATAATGGCAGTCATCAGGGCAGCCATAATGGCAGCTATGTTGGCAGCTTGGCAGCCATGTTGGCAGCTTGTCCGCCATGTTGGCAGCTTGGCAGCCACATTGGCAGCCATGTTGGCGGCCATGTTGGCTGCTTGGCAGCTTGGCAGCCATGTTGGCAGCCATAATTGCAGCCCTGTTGGCAGCCATAATTGCAGCCCTGATGGCAGCCATAATGGCAGCTATGTTGGCAGCCATAAGGGCAGTCATAAGGGCAGCCATAATGGCAGCTAAGTTGGCAGCTTGGCAGCTATGTTGGCAGCCATAATGGCTGTTATTTTGGCAACCCTAATGGCAGTCATTTTGGCAGCCATGTTGGCAGCCTGTTGGCAGCCTGTTGACAGCTTGTTGGCAGCCATGTTGGCAGCTTGGCAACCATGTTGACTGCTTTGCAGCCATGTTTTGCCACCAGAGTTGCCACCAGGGTTGCCAGTATGATGGCCACTAGGGTTCCCACCAGTGTTGCCACTAGGGTTGCCAATAGGGTTGCGACGAGTGTTGCCACTAGGGTTGCCACTACGGTTCCCACTAGGGATTCCACTAGGGTTGCCACCTGAGTTGCCACTAGGGTTGGCACTAGGGTTGCCACCTGGGTTGCCACTACGGTTGCCACCTGGGTCGCCAATAGGTCTTCCACTAGGGTTGCCACCTCCTGAGTTGCCACTAGGGTTGTCACCTAGGTTGCCACCTGGGTTACCACTAGGATTGGCACTAAGGTTGCCACCTCGGTTGCCACATTTGTTGCCCGGTTGGCAACCCTTGTGGAAAACCTAGTGGCAACCCTAGTGGAGACTAAGGTGACAGCCCTGGTGGTAAACATAGTGGCAACCCTAGTGGCAACCCAGGTGGCAACCCTAGTGGCAACCCTAGTGGCAACCCTAGTGGCAACCCTAGTGTCAACCCTAGTGGCAACCCTAGTGGCAACCCTAGTGGCGACCGTACTGGCAACCCTAGTTCCAACCCTAGTGGCAACCCTAATGGCAGCCCAGGTGGCAACACTATTGGCATCCCAGGTGGCAACGCTAGTTGCCACCCTAATGGCAACCCAGGTGGCAACACTAGTAGCCACCCTAGTGGCAACCTTAGTGGCAACCCTAGTCAAAACCCTAGTGGCGACCCTAGTGGCAACATTAGTGGGAACCCTAGTGGCAACCCCAGTGGCAACCCTAGTGGCAACCCTAGTGGCAACCCTATTGGCAACCCGAGAGGCAACTCTGGTGGGAGCCCAAGTGGCAACCCAGGTGGCAACCATAGTAGCAACCCTGGTGGCAACACTGGTGGCAACCCTTGTGGCAACCTTATTACCAACCCAGGCGGCAACCATAGTGACAACCGTAGTGGCCACCCTAGTGGCCACCCTAGTGGCAACCCTAGTGTCTACCCTAATGGAAACCCTGGTGACAACCCTAGTGGTAATCCTAGTGGCAACCCAGGGGCAATCCTATTGGCCACCCTAGTGGCAAAAATAGTGGCAACCGAGGTGGCAACCCAGGTGGCAACCCTAGTGGCAATCCTAGTGGTGACCCTAGTGGCAACCCAGGTGGCAACCATAGTGGAACCCCAGGTGGCTGCCAAGTTGACAGCCATGTTGACAGCCTTGTTGACAGCCATGTTGACGGCCATGTTGGCAGCCATGTTGGCAGTCATGTTGGCAGTCATGTTGGCAGCCATGTTGGCAGCGATTTTGACAGTCATGTGGACAGCCGTGTTGACAGCCATGTTTATAGCCAAGTTGACAGCCACGTTGACAGCCGTGTTGACAGCCATGTTGACGGCCATGTTGACAGCCATGTTGGCATCGATTTTGACTGCCATGTTGACAGCCGTGTTGACAGCCATGTTGACAGCCATGTTCACAGCCTTGTTGAAAGCCATGTTGACAGCCATGTTGGCAGCCATGTTGGCAGCCATGTTGGCAGCCATGTTGGCAGCCATTTTGGCAGCCATGTTGACAACCATGTTGACAGCCACGTTGACAGCCATGTTGGTAGCCATGTTGGCAGCCATGTTGACAGCCACGTTGACAGCCATATTGACAGCCATATTGACAGCCATGTTTACAGCCATGTTGACAGCCATGTTGACAGCCATGTTGACGGCCATGTTGACAGCCATGTTGACAGCCATGTTGGCATCGATTTTGACAGCCATGTTGACAGCCGTTTTGACAGCCATGTTGACAGCCATGTTGACAGCCATGTTGGCAGCCATGTTGACAGCCATGTTGACAGCCATGTTGACAGCCATGTTGACAGCCATGTTGACAGCCATGTTGACAGCCATGTTGACAGCCGTGTTGACAGCCATGTTGACAGCCATGTTGACAGCGATGTTGACAGCCATGTTGACAGCCATGTTGACAGCCATGTTGACAGCCATGGTGACAGCCATGCTGACAGCCATGTCGACAGCCATGTTGACAGCCATGTTGACAGCCATGTTGACAGCCATGTTGACAGCCATGCTGACAACCATGTTGACAGCCATGTTGACAGCCATGTTGACAGCCATGTTGACACCCAAGTTGACAGCCAAGTTGACGGCCATGTTGACGGCCAGGTTGACGGCCAAGTTGACATCCATGTCGACAGCCATGTTGACAGCCATGTTGAAAGCCATGTTGATAGCCAAGTTGACAGCCAAGTTGACAGCCATGTTGACAGCCATGTTGACAGCCATGTTGACAGCCATGTTGACGGCCGTGTTGACAGCGAAGTTGACAGCCAAGTTGACAGCCACGTTGACAGCCATGTTGACAGCCATGTTGACAGCCTTGTTGACAGCCATGTTGACAGCCTTGTTGACAGCCATATTGACGGCCATTTGGACGGCAATGTTGACATCCATGTCGACAGCCATGTCGACAGCCATGTTGAAAGCCATGTTGATAGCCAAGTTATCAGCCAAGTTGACAGCCATATTGACAGCCATGTTGACAGCCATGTTGACAGCCATGTTGACAGCCATGTTGACAGCCACGTTTATAGCCAAGTTGTAAGCCAAGTTGACAACCACGTAGACAGCCATGTTGACAGCCATGTTGACAGCCTTGTTGACAGCCATGTTGACGGCCATGTTGGCAGTCATGTCGGCAGCCATGTTGACAGCCGTGTTGACAGCCATGTTGACAGCCATGTTGGCAGTCATGTTGGCAACCATGTTGACGGCCATGTTGACAGCCATGTTGACAGCCATGTTGACAGCCATTCTGACAGCCATGTTGACAGCCATGCTGACAGCCATGTTGACAACCATGTTGATAGTCATGTTGACAGCCATGTTGACAGCCATGTTGAGAGTCATGTTGACAGCCATGTTGACAGCCAAGTTGACAGCCAAGTTGACAGCCAAGTTGAGGGCCATGTTGACGGCCATGTTGACATCCATGTCGACAGCCATGTTGACAGCCATGTTGAAAGCCATGTTGGTAGCCATGATGACAGCCATGTTGACAGCCAAGTTGACAGTCAAGTTGACAGCCAAGTTGACGGCCATGTTGACGGCCATGTTGACGGCCATGTTGACTTCCATGTCGATAGCCATGTTGACAGCCATGTTGAAAGCCATGTTGATAGCCATGTTGACAGCCATATTGACAGCCATGTTCACAGCCTTGTTGAAAGCCATGTTGACAGCCATGTTGGCAGCCATGTTGGCAGCCATTTTGGCAGCCATGTTGACAACCATGTTGACAGCCATGTTGACGGCCATGTTGACATCCATGTCGACAGCCAAGTTGACAACCATGTTGAAAGCCATGTTGATAGCCAAGTTGACAGCCAAGTTGACAACCATATTGACAGCAACGTTGACAGCCATGTTGACAGCCATGTTGACAGCCTTGTTGAAAGCCATGTTGACGGCCATGTTGACGGCCATGTTGGCAGTCATGTCAGCAGCCATGTTGACAGCCGTGCCGACAGCCCTGTTGACAACCATGTTGACAGCCATGTCGACAGCCATGTTGACGGCCATGTTGACAGCCATGTTGACAGCTATGTTGACGGCCATGTTGACAGCCATGTTGACAGCCATGTTGACAGCCATGTTGACAACCATGTTGACGGCCATGTTGACAGCCATGTTGACAGCCATGTTGACAGCCATGTTGAAAGCCATGTTGACAGCCATGTTGGCAGCCATGTTGACAGCCATGTTGACAGCCATGTTGGCAGCGATTTTGACAGCAATGTTGACACCTGTGTTGACAGCCATGTTGACAGCAATGTTGACAGCCATGGTGACAGCCATGCTGACAGCCATGTTGACAGCCATGTTGACAGAAATGTTGACAGCCATGTTGACAGCCAGGTTGACAGCCATGTTGACAGCCATGTTGACAGCATTTTTGACAGCCATGTTGACAGCCATGTTGACAGCCATGTTGACAGCCATGCTGACAGCCATGTTGACGGCCATGTTGACAGCCATGTTGACAACCATGTTGACAACCATGTTGACAGCCATGTTGACAGCCATGTTGACAGCCATGTTGACAGCCATGTTGGCAGCCATGTTGACAGCCATGCTGACAACCATGTTGACAGCCATGTTGACAGCCATGTTGACAGCCATGTTGACAGCCAAGTTGACAGCCATGCTGACAGCCATGTTGACAGCCATGTTGACAGCCATGTTGACAGCCATGTTGACAGCCATGTTGACAGCCATGTTGACAGCCATGTTGACAGCCATGTTGACAGCCAGGTTGACAGCCATGTCGACAGCCATTTAGACGGCCATGTTGACAGCCATGTTGACAACCATATTGACAGCCATGTTGACACCATGTTGACAACCATGTTGACAGCCATGTTGACAACCATGTTGACAGCCATGTTGGCAACCAGGTTGACGGCCATGTTGACAGCCATGTTGACAGCCATTCTGACAGCCATGTTGACAGCCATGCTGACAGCCATGTTGACAACCATGTTGACAGTCATGTTGACAGCCATGTTGACAGCCATGTTGAGAGTCATGTTGACAGCCTTGTTGACAGCCAAGTTGACAGCCAAGTTGACAGCCAAGTTGACGGATATGTTGACGGCCATGTTGACATCCATGTCGACAGCCATGTTGACAGCCATGTTCAAAGCCATGTTGATAGCCATGATGACAGCCATGTTGACAGCCAAGTCGACAGTCAAGTTGACACCCAAGTTGACGGCCATGTTGACGGCCATGTTGACTTCCTTGTCGACAGCCATGTTGACAGACATGTTGAAAGCCATGTTGATAGCCATGTTGACAGCCATATTGAGAGCCATGTTCACAGCCTTGTTGAAAGCAATGTTGACAGCCATGTTGACAGCCATGTTGGCAGCCATGTTGGCAGCCATGTTGGCAGCCATTTTGGCAGCCATGTTGACAGCCATGTTGACAGCCATGTCGGTAGCCATGTTGGCAGCCATGTTGACAGCCATGTTGACAGCCATATTGACAGCCATATTGACAGCCATGTCTACAGCGATGTTGACAGCCATGTTGACAGCCATGTTGACAGCCATATTGACAGCCATGTTGACAGCCATGTTGACAGCCATGCTGACAACCATGTTGACAGCCATGTTGACAGCCATGTTGACAGCCATGTTGACAGCCAAGTTGACAGCCAAGTTGACAGCCAAGTTGACGGCCATGTCGGCAGACATGTTGACAGCCGTGTTGACAGCCATGTTCACAGCCATGTTGACAGCCTTGTTGACAGACTTGTTGGCGGCCGTGTTGACAGCCATGTTGACAGCCATGTTGACAGCCATGTTGACAGCCATGTTGACAGCCATGTTGACGGCCATGTTGACAGCCACGTTTATAGCCAAGTTGACAGCCAAGTTGACAACCACGTTGACAGCCATGTTGACAGCCATGTTGACAGCCTTGTTGACAGCCATGTTGACGGCCATGTTGACGGCCATGGTGGCAGTCATGTCGGCAGCCATGTTGACAGCCGTGCCGACAGCCTTGTTGACAACCAAGTTGACAGCCATGTCGACAGCCATGTTGACGGCCATGTTGACAGCCATGTTGACAGCTATGTTGACGGCCATGTTGACAGCCATGTTGACAGCCATGTTGACAACCATGTTGACGGCCATGTTGACAGCCATGTTGACAACCATGTTGACAGCCATGTTGACAGCCATGTTGAAAGCCATGTCGACAGCCATGTTGACAGCCATGTTGACAGCCATGTTGACAGCCATGTTGGCAGCGATTTTGACAGCCATGTTGACACCTGTGTTGACAGCCATGTTGACAGCAATGTTGACAGCCATGGTGACAGCCATGTTGACAGCCATGTTGACAGCTATGTTGACGGCCATGTTGACAGCCATGTTGACAGCCTTGTGGAAAGCCATGTTGACGGCCATGTTGACGGCCATGTTGGCAGTCATGTCGGCAGCCATGTTGACAGCCGTGCCGACAGCCATGTCGACAGCCATGTTGACAGCCATGTCGACAGCCATGTTGACAGCTATGTTGACGGCCATGTTGACAGCCATGTTGACAGCCATGTTGACAACCATGTTGACGGCCATGTTGACAGCCATGTTGACAGCCATGTTGACAGCCATGTTGACAGCCATGTTGACAGCCATGTTGACAGCCATGTTGACGGCCATGTTGACAGCCATGTTGGCATCGATTTTGACAGCCATGTTGACAGACGTGTTGACAGCCATGTTGACAGCCATGTTGACAGCCATATTGACAGCCATGTTGACAGCCATGTTGACAGCCATGGTGACAGCCATGCTGACAGCCATGTCGACAGCCATGTTGACAGCCATGTTGACAGCCATGTTGACAGCCATGTTGACAGCCATGTTGACGGCCATGTGGACAGCCATGTTGGCATCAATTTTGACAGCCATGTTGACAGCCGTGTTGACAGCCATGTTGACAGCCATGTTGACAGCCATGTTGACAGCTATGTTGACAGCCTTGTTGACAGCCATGTTGACAGCCATGTTGGCATCGATTTTGACAGCCATGTTGACAGCCGTGTTGACAGCCATGTTAACAGCCATGTTGACAGCCATGTTGACGGCCGTGTTGACAGCCAAGTTGACAGCCAAGTTGACAGCCACGTTGACAGCCATGTTGACAGCCATGTTGACAGCCTTGTTGACAGCCATGTTGACGACCATTTTGACGGCAATGTTGACATCCATGTCGACAGCCATGTTGACAGCCATGTCGACAGCCATGTTGAAAGCCATGTTGATAGCCAAGTTATCAGCCAATTTGACAGCCATGTTGACAGCCACGTTTATAGCCAAGTTGACAGCCAAGTTGACAACCACGTAGACAGCCATGTTGACAGCCATGTTGACAGCCTTGTTGACAGCCATGTTGACGGCCATGTTGGCAGTCATGTCGGCAGCCATGTTGACAGCCGTGTTAACAGCCATGTTGAGAGTCATGTTGACAGCCATGTTGACAGCCTAGTTGACAGCCAAGTTGACAGCCAAGTTGACGGCCATGTTGACGGCCATTTTGACGGCAATGTTGACATCCATGTCGACAGCCATGTCGACAGCCATGTTGACAGCCATGTTGAAAGCCATGTTGATAGCCATGATGACAGCCATGTTGACAGCCAAGTTGACAGTCAAGTTGACACCCAAGTTGACGGCCATGTTGACGGCCATGTTGACTTCCATGTCGACAGCCATGTTGACAGTCATGTTGAAAGCCATGTTGATAGCCATGTTGACAACCATGTTGACAGTCATGTTGACAGCCATGTTGACAGCCATGTTGAGAGTCATGTTGACAGCCATGTTGACGGCCATGTTGACGGCCATGTTGGCAGTCATGTTGGCAACCAGGTTGACGGCCATGTTGACAGCCATGTTGACAGCCATGTTGACAGCCATTCTGACAGCCATGTTGACAGCCATGCTGACAGCCATGTTGACAACCATGTTGACAGTCATGTTGACAGCCATGTTGACAGCCATGTTGAGAGTCATGTTGACAGCCATGTTGACAGCCTAGTTGACAGCCAAGTTGACAGCCAAGTTGACGGCCATGTCGACAGCCATGTTGACAGCCATGTTGAAAGCCATGTTGATAGCCATGATGACAGCCATGTTGACAGCCAAGTTGACAGTCAAGTTGACACCCAAGTTGACGGCCATGTTGACGGCCATGTTGACTTCCATGTCGACAGCCATGTTGACAGTCATGTTGAAAGCCATGTTGATAGCCATGTTGACAGCCATATTGAGAGCCATGTTCACAGCCTTGTTGAAAGCCATGTTGACAGCCATGTTGACAGCCATGTTGACAGCCATGTTGGCAGCCAGGTTGGCAGCCATGTTGGCAGCCATTTTGGCAGCCATGTTGACAGCCATGTTGACAGCCATGTCGGTAGCCATGTTGGCAGCCATGTTGACAGCCATGTTGACAGCCATATTGACAGCCATATTGACAGCCATGTCGACAGCGATGTTGACAGCCATGTTGACAGCCATGTTGACAGCCATATTGACAGCCATGTTGACAGCCATGCTGACAACCATGTTGACAGCCATGTTGACAGCCATGTTGACAGCCATGTTGACAGCCAAGTTGACAGCCAAGTTGACGGCCATGTCGGCAGACATGTTGACAGCCGTGTTGACAGCCATGTTGACAGCCATGTTGACAGGCATGTTCACAGCCATGCTGACAGCCTTGTTGACAGACTTGTTGACGGCCGTGTTAACAGCCATGTTGACAGCCATGTTGACAGCCATGTTGACAGCCATGTTGACGGCCATGTTGACAGCCACGTTTATAGCCAAGTTGACAGCCAAGTTGACAGCAACGTTGACAGCCATGTTGACAGCCTCGTGGAAAGCCATGTTGACGGCCATGTTGACGGCCATGTTGACGGCCATGTTGGCAGTCATGTCGGCAGCCATGTTGACAGCCGTGCCGACAGCCATGTTGACAACCAAGTTGACAGCCATGTCGACAGCCATGTTGACGGCCATGTTGACAGCCATGTTGACAGCTATGTTGACGGCAATGTTGACAGCCATGTTGACAGCCATGTTGACAACCATGTTGACGGCCATGTTGACAGCCATGTTGACAGCCATGTTGACAGCCATGTTGACAGCCATGTTGAAAGCCATGTCGACAGCCATGTTGACAGCCATGTTGACAGCCATGTTGACAGCCATGTTGGCAGCGATTTTGACAGCCATGTTGACACCTGTGTTGACAGCCATGTTGACAGCAATGTTGACAGCCATGGTGACAGCCATGTTGACAGCCATGTTGACAGCTATGTTGACGGCCATGTTGACAGCCATGTTGACAGCCATGTTGACAGCCATGTTCAAAGCCATGTTGATAGCCATGTTGACAGCCATGTTGACAGCCAAGTTGACAGTCAAGTTGACACCCAAGTTGACGGCCATGTCGACGGCCATGTTGACTTCCATGTCGACAGCCATGTTGACAGCCATGTTGAAAGCCATGTTGATAGCCATGTTGACAGCCATATTGAGAGCCATGTTCACAGCCTTGTTGAAAGCAATGTTGACAGCCATGTTGACAGCCATGTTGGCAGCCATGTCGGCAGACATGTTGACAGCCGTGTTGACAGCCATGTTCACAGCCATGTTGACAGCCTTGTTGACAGACTTGTTGACGGCCGTGTTGACAGCCATGTTGACAGCCATGTTGACAGCCATGTTGACAGCCATGTTGACGGCCATGTTGACAGCCACGTTTATAGCCAAGTTGACAGCCAAGTTGACAACCACGTTGACAGCCATGTTGACAGCCATGTTGACAGCCTTGTTGACAGCCATGTTGACGGCCATGTTGACGGCCATGGTGGCAGTCATGTCGGCAGCCATGTTGACAGCCGTGCCGACAGCCATGTTGACAACCAAGTTGACAGCCATGTCGACAGCCATGTTGACGGCCATGTTGACAGCCATGTTGACAGCTATGTTGACGGCCATGTTGACAGCCATGTTGACAGCCATGTTGACAACCATGTTGACGGCCATGTTGACAGCCAGGTTGACAGCCATGTTGACAGCCATGTTGACAGCCATGTTGAAAGCCATGTCGACAGCCATGTTGACAGCCATGTTGACAGCCATGTTGGCAGCGATTTTGACAGCCATGTTGACACCTGTGTTGACAGCCATGTTGACAGCAATGTTGACAGCCATGGTGACAGCCATGTTGACAGCCATGTTGACAGCTATGTTGACGGCCATGTTGACAGCCATGTTGACAGCCTTGTGGAAAGCCATGTTGACGGCCATGTTGACGGCCATGTTGGCAGTCATGTCGGCAGCCATGTTGACAGCCGTGCCGACAGCCATGTCGACAGCCATGTTGACAGCTATGTTGACGGCCATGTTGACAGCCATGTTGACAGCCATGTTGACAACCATGTTGACGGCCATGTTGACAGCCATGTTGACAGCCATGTTGACAGCCATGTTGACAGCCATGTTGACAGCCATGTTGACGGCCATGTTGACAGCCATGTTGGCATCGATTTTGACAGCCATGTTGACAGACGTGTTGACAGCCATGTTGACAGCCATGTTGACAGCCATATTGACAGCCATGTTGACAGCCATGTTGACAGCCATGGTGACAGCCATGCTGACAGCCATGTCGACAGCCATGTTGACAGCCATGTTGACAGCCATGTTGACAGCCATGTTGACAGCCATGTTGACAGCTATGTTGACGGCCATGTTGACAGCCATGTTGGCATCAATTTTGACAGCCATGTTGACAGCCGTGTTGACAGCCATGTTGACAGCCATGTTGACAGCCATGTTGACAGCCATGTTGACAGCCTTGTTGACAGCCATGTTGACAGCCATGGTGACAGCCATGCTGACAGCCATGTTGGCATCGATTTTGACAGCCATGTTGACAGCCGTGTTGACAGCCATGTTAACAGCCATGTTGACAGCCATGTTGACGGCCGTGTTGACAGCCAAGTTGACAGCCAAGTTGACAGCCACGTTGACAGCCATGTTGACAGCCATGTTGACAGCCTTGTTGACAGCCATGTTGACATCCATGTCGACAGCCATGTTGACAGCCATGTCGACAGCCATGTTGAAAGCCATGTTGATAGCCAAGTTATCAGCCAATTTGACAGCCATGTTGACAGCCACGTTTATAGCCAAGTTGACAGCCAAGTTGACAACCACGTAGACAGCCATGTTGACAGCCATGTTGACATTCTTGTTGACAGCCATGTTGACGGCCATGTTGGCAGTCATGTCGGCAGCCATGTTGACAGCCGTGTTGACAGCCATGTTGACAGCCACGTTGGCAGTCATGTTGGCAACCAGGTTGACGGCCATGTTGACAGCCATGTTGACAGCCATGTTGACAGCCATGTTGACAGCCATTCTGACAGCCATGTTGACAGCCATGCTGACAGCCATGTTGACAGTCATGTTGACAGTCATGTTGACAGCCATGTTGACAGCCATGTTGACAGCCATGTTGACAGCCTAGTTGACAGCCAAGTTGACAGCCAAGTTGACGGCCATGTTGACGGCCATGTTGACATCCATGTCGACAGCCATGTTGACAGCCATGTTGAAAGCCATGTTGATAGCCATGATGACAGCCATGTTGACAGCCAAGTTGACAGTCAAGTTGACACCCAAGTTGACGGCCATGTTGACGGCCATGTTGACGGCCATGTTGACTTCCATGTCGACAGCCATGTTGACAGTCATGTTGAAAGCCATGTTGATAGCCATGTTGACAGCCATATTGAGAGCCATGTTCACAGCCTTGTTGAAAGCCATGTTGACAGCCATGTTGACAGCCATGTTGACAGCCATGTTGGCAGCCAGGTTGGCAGCCATGTTGGCAGCCATTTTGGCAGCCATGTTGACAGCCATGTTGACAGCCATGTCGGTAGCCATGTTGGCAGCCATGTTGACAGCCATGTTGACAGCCATATTGACAGCCATATTGACAGCCATGTCGACAGCGATGTTGACAGCCATGTTGACAGCCATATTGACAGCCATGTTGACAGCCATGCTGACAACCATGTTGACAGCCATGTTGACAGCCATGTTGACAGCCATGTTGACAGCCAAGTTGACAGCCAAGTTGACGGCCATGTCGGCAGACATGTTGACAGCCGTGTTGACAGCCATGTTGACAGCCATGTTGACAGCCATGTTCACAGCCATGCTGACAGCCTTGTTGACAGACTTGTTGACGGCCGTGTTGACTGCCATGTTGACAGCCATGTGACAGCCATGTTGACAGCCATGTTGACAGCCATGTTGACAGCCACGTTTATAGCCAAGTTGACAGCCAAGTTGACGGCAACGTTGACAGCCATGTTGACAGCCTTGTGGAAAGCCATGTTGACGGCCATGTTGACGGCCATGTTGGCAGTCATGTCGGCAGCCATGTTGACAGCCGTGCCGACAGCCATGTTGACAACCAAGTTGACAGCCATGTCGACAGCCATGTTGACGGCCATGTTGACAGCCATGTTGACAGCTATGTTGACGGCAATGTTGACAGCCATGTTGACAGCCATGTTGACAACCATGTTGACGGCCATGTTGACAGCCATGTTGACAGCCATGTTGACAGCCATGTTGACAGCCATGTTGAAAGCCATATCGACAGCCATGTTGACAGCCATGTTGACAGCCATGTTGACAGCCATGTTGGCAGCGATTTTGACAGCCATGTTGACACCTGTGTTGACAGCCATGTTGACAGCAATGTTGACAGCCATGGTGACAGCCATGTTGACAGCCTTGTTGACAGCCCTGTTGACAGCCATGTTGACAGCCAGGTTGACAGCCATGTTGACAGCCATGTAGACAGCCATGTTGACAGCCATGTTGACAGCCATGTTGACAGCCATGCTGACAGCCATGTTGACGGCCATGTTGACAGCCATGTTGACAACCATGTTGACAACCATGTTGACAGCCATGTTGACAGCCATGTTGACAGCCATGTTGACAGCCATGTTGGCAGCCATGTTGACAGCCATGCTGACAACCATGTTGACAGCCTTGTTGAAAGCCATGTTGACGGCCATGTTGACGGCCATGTTGGCAGTCATGTCGGCAGCCATGTTGACAGCCGTGCCGACAGCCATGTTGACAACCATGTTGACAGCCATGTCGACAGCCATGTTAACGGCCATGTTGACAGCCATGTTGACAGCTATGTTGACGGCCATGTTGACAGCCATGTTGACAGCCTTGTTGAAAGCCATGTTGACGGCCATGTTGACGGCCATGTTGGCAGTCATGTCGGCAGCCATGTTGACAGCCGTGCCGACAGCCATGTTGACAACCATGTTGACAGCCATGTCGACAGCCATGTTGACGGCCATGTTGACAGCCATGTTGACAGCTATGTTGACGGCCATGTTGACAGCCATGTTGACAGCCATGTTGACAGCCATGTTGACAGCCAGGTTGACAGCCATGTTGACAGCCAGGTTGACAGCCATGTTGACAGCCATGTTGACAGCCGTGTTGACAGCCATGTTGACAGCCATGTTGACAGCCATGTTGACAGCTATGTTGACAGCCTTGTTGACAGCCATGTTGACAGCCATGTTGGCATCGATTTTGACAGCCATGTTGACAGCCGTGTTGACAGCCATGTTAACAGCCATGTTGACAGCCATGTTGACGGCCGTGTTGACAGCCAAGTTGACAGCCAAGTTGACAGCCACGTTGACAGCCATGTTGACAGCCATGTTGACAGCCTTGTTGACAGCCATGTTGACGGCCATTTTGACGGCAATGTTGACATCCATGTCGACAGCCATGTTGACAGCCATGTCGACAGCCATGTTGAAAGCCATGTTGATAGCCAAGTTATCAGCCAATTTGACAGCCATGTTGACAGCCACGTTTATAGCCAAGTTGACAGCCAAGTTGACAACCACGTAGACAGCCATGTTGACAGCCATGTTGACAGCCTTGTTGACAGCCATGTTGACGGCCATGTTGGCAGTCATGTCGGCAGCCATGTTGACAGCCGTGTTAACAGCCATGTTGAGAGTCATGTTGACAGCCATGTTGACAGCCTAGTTGACAGCCAAGTTGACAGCCAAGTTGACGGCCATGTTGACGGCCATGTTGACATCCATGTCGACAGCCATGTTGACAGCCATGTTGAAAGCCATGTTGATAGCCATGATGACAGCCATGTTGACAGCCAAGTTGACAGTCAAGTTGACACCCAAGTTGACGGCCATGTTGACGGCCATGTTGACTTCCATGTCGACAGCCATGTTGACAGTCATGTTGAAAGCCATGTTGATAGCCATGTTGACAACCATGTTGACAGTCATGTTGACAGCCATGTTGACAGCCATGTTGAGAGTCATGTTGACAGCCATGTTGACGGCCATGTTGACGGCCATGTTGGCAGTCATGTTGGCAACCAGGTTGACGGCCATGTTGACAGCCATGTTGACAGCCATGTTGACAGCCATTCTGACAGCCATGTTGACAGCCATGCTGACAGCCATGTTGACAACCATGTTGACAGTCATGTTGACAGCCATGTTGACAGCCATGTTGAGAGTCATGTTGACAGCCATGTTGACAGCCTAGTTGACAGCCAAGTTGACAGCCAAGTTGACGGCCATGTTGACGGCCATGTTGACATCCATGTCGACAGCCATGTTGACAGCCATGTTGAAAGCCATGTTGATATCCATGATGACAGCCATGTTGACAGCCAAGTTGACAGTCAAGTTGACACCCAAGTTGACGGCCATGTTGACGGCCATGTTGACTTCCATGTCGACAGCCATGTTGACAGTCATGTTGAAAGCCATGTTGATAGCCATGTTGACAGCCATATTGAGAGCCATGTTCACAGCCTTGTTGAAAGCCATGTTGACAGCCATGTTGACAGCCATGTTGACAGCCATGTTGGCAGCCAGGTTGGCAGCCATGTTGGCAGCCATTTTGGCAGCCATGTTGACAGCCATGTTGACAGCCATGTCGGTAGCCATGTTGGCAGCCATGTTGACAGCCATGTTGACAGCCATATTGACAGCCATATTGACAGCCATGTCGACAGCGATGTTGACAGCCATGTTGACAGCCATGTTGACAGCCATATTGACAGCCATGTTGACAGCCATGCTGACAACCATGTTGACAGCCATGTTGACAGCCATGTTGACAGCCATGTTGACAGCCAAGTTGACAGCCAAGTTGACGGCCATGTCGGCAGACATGTTGACAGCCGTGTTAACAGCCATGTTGAGAGTCATGTTGACAGCCATGTTGACAGCCTAGTTGACAGCCAAGTTGACAGCCAAGTTGACGGCCATGTTGACGGCCATGTTGACATCCATGTCGACAGCCATGTTGACAGCCATGTTGAAAGCCATGTTGATAGCCATGATGACAGCCATGTTGACAGCCAAGTTGACAGTCAAGTTGACACCCAAGTTGACGGCCATGTTGACGGCCATGTTGACTTCCATGTCGACAGCCATGTTGACAGTCATGTTGAAAGCCATGTTGATAGCCATGTTGACAACCATGTTGACAGTCATGTTGACAGCCATGTTGACAGCCATGTTGAGAGTCATGTTGACAGCCATGTTGACGGCCATGTTGACGGCCATGTTGGCAGTCATGTTGGCAACCAGGTTGACGGCCATGTTGACAGCCATGTTGACAGCCATGTTGACAGCCATTCTGACAGCCATGTTGACAGCCATGCTGACAGCCATGTTGACAACCATGTTGACAGTCATGTTGACAGCCATGTTGACAGCCATGTTGAGAGTCATGTTGACAGCCATGTTGACAGCCTAGTTGACAGCCAAGTTGACAGCCAAGTTGACGGCCATGTTGACGGCCATGTTGACATCCATGTCGACAGCCATGTTGACAGCCATGTTGAAAGCCATGTTGATAGCCATGATGACAGCCATGTTGACAGCCAAGTTGACAGTCAAGTTGACACCCAAGTTGACGGCCATGTTGACGGCCATGTTGACTTCCATGTCGACAGCCATGTTGACAGTCATGTTGAAAGCCATGTTGATAGCCATGTTGACAGCCATATTGAGAGCCATGTTCACAGCCTTGTTGAAAGCCATGTTGACAGCCATGTTGACAGCCATGTTGACAGCCATGTTGGCAGCCAGGTTGGCAGCCATGTTGGCAGCCATTTTGGCAGCCATGTTGACAGCCATGTTGACAGCCATGTCGGTAGCCATGTTGGCAGCCATGTTGACAGCCATGTTGACAGCCATATTGACAGCCATATTGACAGCCATGTCGACAGCGATGTTGACAGCCATGTTGACAGCCATGTTGACAGCCATATTGACAGCCATGTTGACAGCCATGCTGACAACCATGTTGACAGCCATGTTGACAGCCATGTTGACAGCCATGTTGACAGCCAAGTTGACAGCCAAGTTGACGGCCATGTCGGCAGACATGTTGACAGCCGTGTTGACAGCCATGTTGACAGCCATGTTGACAGCCATGTTCACAGCCATGCTGACAGCCTTGTTGACAGACTTGTTGACGGCCGTGTTGACAGCCATGTTGACAGCCATGTTGACAGCCATGTTGACAGCCATGTTGACGGCCATGTTGACAGCCACGTTTATAGCCAAGTTGACAGCCAAGTTGACAGCAACGTTGACAGCCATGTTGACAGCCTCGTGGAAAGCCATGTTGACGGCCATGTTGACGGCCATGTTGGCAGTCATGTCGGCAGCCATGTTGACAGCCGTGCCGACAGCCATGTTGACAACCAAGTTGACAGCCATGTCGACAGCCATGTTGACGGCCATGTTGACAGCCATGTTGACAGCTATGTTGACGGCAATGTTGACAGCCATGTTGACAGCCATGTTGACAACCATGTTGACGGCCATGTTGACAGCCATGTTGACAGCCATGTTGACAGCCATGTTGACAGCCATGTTGAAAGCCATGTCGACAGCCATGTTGACAGCCATGTTGACAGCCATGTTGACAGCCAATTTGGCAGCGATTTTGACAGCCATGTTGACACCTGTGTTGACAGCCATGTTGACAGCAATGTTGACAGCCATGGTGACAGCCATGTTGACAGCCATGTTGACAGCTATGTTGACGGCCATGTTGACAGCCATGTTGACAGCCATGTTGACAGCCATGTTCAAAGCCATGTTGATAGCCATGTTGACAGCCATGTTGACAGCCAAGTTGACAGTCAAGTTGACACCCAAGTTGACGGCCATGTTGACGGCCATGTTGACTTCCATGTCGACAGCCATGTTGACAGCCATGTTGAAAGCCATGTTGATAGCCATGTTGACAGCCATATTGAGAGCCATGTTCACAGCCTTGTTGAAAGCAATGTTGACAGCCATGTTGACAGCCATGTTGGCAGCCATGTCGGCAGCCATGTTGGCAGCCATTTTGGCAGCCATGTTGACAACCATGTTGACAGCCATGTTGACAGCTATGTCGGTAGCCATGTTGGCAGCCATGTTGACAGCCATGTTGACAGCCATATTGACAGCCATATTGACAGCCATGTCTACAGCGATGTTGACAGCCATGTTGACAGCCATATTGACTGCCATGTTGACAGCCATGTTGACAGCCATGCTGACAACCATGTTGACAGCCATGTTGACAGCCATGTTGACAGCCATGTTGACAGCCAAGTTGACAGCCAAGTTGACAGCCAAGTTGACGGCCATGTCGGCAGACATGTTGACAGCCGTGTTGACAGCCATGTTCACAGCCATGTTGACAGCCTTGTTGACAGACTTGTTGACGGCCGTGTTGACAGCCATGTTGACAGCCATGTTGACAGCCATGTTGACAGCCATGTTGACGGCCATGTTGACAGCCACGTTTATAGCCAAGTTGACAGCCAAGTTGACAACCACGTTGACAGCCATGATGACAGCCATGTTGACAGCCTTGTTGACAGCCATGTTGACGGCCATGTTGACGGCCATGGTGGCAGTCATGTCGGCAGCCATGTTGACAGCCGTGCCGACAGCCATGTTGACAACCAAGTTGACAGCCATGTCGACAGCCATGTTGACGGCCATGTTGACAGCCATGTTGACAGCTATGTTGACGGCCATGTTGACAGCCATGTTGACAGCCATGTTGACAACCATGTTGACGGCCATGTTGACAGCCATGTTGACAGCCATGTTGACAGCCATGTTGACAGCCATGTTGAAAGCCATGTCGACAGCCATGTTGACAGCCATGTTGACAGCCATGTTGGCAGCGATTTTGACAGCCATGTTGACACCTGTGTTGACAGCCATGTTGACAGCAATGTTGACAGCCATGGCGACAGCCATGTTGACAGCCATGTTGACAGCTATGTTGACGGCCATGTTGACAGCCATGTTGACAGCCTTGTGGAAAGCCATGTTGACGGCCATGTTGACGGCCATGTTGGCAGTCATGTCGGCAGCCATGTTGACAGCCGTGCCGACAGCCATGTCGACAGCCATGTTGACAGCTATGTTGACGGCCATGTTGACAGCCATGTTGACAGCCATGTTGACAACCATGTTGACGGCCATGATGACAGCCATGTTGACAGCCATGTTGACAGCCATGTTGACAGCCATGTTGACAGCCATGTTGACGGCCATGTTGACAGCCATGTTGGCATCTATTTTGACAGCCATGTTGACAGCCATGTTGACAGCCATATTGACAGCCATGTTGACAGCCATGTTGACAGCCATGGTGACAGCCATGCTGACAGCCATGTCGACAGCCATGTTGACAGCCATGTTGACAGCCATGTTGACAGCCATGTTGACAGCTATGTTGACGGCCATGTTGACAGCCATGTTGGCATCAATTTTGACAGCCATGTTGACAGCCGTGTTGACAGCCATGTTGACAGCCATGTTGACAGCCATGTTGACAGCCATGTTGACAGCCTTGTTGACAGCCATGTTGACAGCCATGGTGACAGCCATGCTGACAGCCATGTTGGCATCGATTTTGACAGCCATGTTGACAGCCGTGTTGACAGCCATGTTAACAGCCATGTTGACAGCCATGTTGACGGCCGTGTTGACAGCCAAGTTGACAGCCAAGTTGACAGCCACGTTGACAGCCATGTTGACAGCCATGTTGACAGCCTTGTTGACAGCCATGTTGACATCCATGTCGACAGCCATGTTGACAGCCATGTCGACAGCCATGTTGAAAGCCATGTTGATAGCCAAGTTATCAGCCAATTTGACAGCCATGTTGACAGCCACGTTTATAGCCAAGTTGACAGCCAAGTTGACAACCACGTAGACAGCCATGTTGACAGCCATGTTGACAGTCTTGTTGACAGCCATGTTGACGGCCATGTTGGCAGTCATGTCGGCAGCCATGTTGACAGCCGTGTTGACAGCCATGTTGACAGCCATGCTGGCAGTCATGTTGGCAACCAGGTTGACGGCCATGTTGACAGCCATGTTGACAGCCATGTTGACAGCCATTCTGACAGCCATGTTGACAGCCATGCTGACAGCCATGTTGACAACCATGTTGACAGTCATGTTGACAGCCATGTTGACAGTCATGTTGAGAGTCATGTTGACAGCCATGTTGACAGCCTAGTTGACAGCCAAGTTGACAGCCAAGTTGACGGCCATGTTGACGGCCATGTTGACATCCATGTCGACAGCCATGTTGACAGCCATGTTGAAAGCCATGTTGATAGCCATGATGACAGCCATGTTGACAGCCAAGTTGACAGTCAAGTTGACACCCAAGTTGACGGCCATGTTGACGGCCATGTTGACTTCCATGTCGACAGCCATGTTGACAGTCATGTTGAAAGCCATGTTGATAGCCATGTTGACAGCCATATTGAGAGCCATGTTCACAGCCTTGTTGAAAGCCATGTTGACAGCCATGTTGACAGCCATGTTGACAGCCATGTTGACAGCCATGTTGGCAGCCAGGTTGGCAGCCATGTTGGCAGCCATTTTGGCAGCCATGTTGACAGCCATGTTGACAGCCATGTCGGTAGCCATGTTGGCAGCCATGTTGACAGCCATGTTGACAGCCATATTGACAGCCATATTGACAGCCATGTCGACAGCGATGTTGACAGCCATGTTGACAGCCATATTGACAGCCATGTTGACAGCCATGCTGACAACCATGTTGACAGCCATGTTGACAGCCATGTTGACAGCCATGTTGACAGCCAAGTTGACAGCCAAGTTGACGGCCATGTCGGCAGACATGTTGACAGCCGTGTTGACAGCCATGTTGACAGCCATGTTGACAGCCATGTTCACAGCCATGCTGACAGCCTTGTTGACAGACTTGTTGACGGCCGTGTTGACAGCCATGTTGACAGCCATGTTGACAGCCATGTTGACAGCCATGTTGACAGCCACGTTTATAGCCAAGTTGACAGCCAAGTTGACAGCCATGTTGACAGCCTTGTGGAAAGCCATGTTGACGGCCATGTTGACGGCCATGTTGGCAGTCATGTCGGCAGCCATGTTGACAGCCGTGCCGACAGCCATGTTGACAACCAAGTTGACAGCCATGTCGACAGCCATGTTGACAGCTATGTTGACGGCAATGTTGACAGCCATGTTGACAGCCATGTTGACAACCATGTTGACGGCCATGTTGACAGCCATGTTGACAGCCATGTTGACAGCCATGTTGACAGCCATGTTGAAAGCCATATCGACAGCCATGTTGACAGCCATGTTGACAGCCATGTTGACAGCCATGTTGGCAGCGATTTTGACAGCCATGTTGACACCTGTGTTGACAGCCATGTTGACAGCAATGTTGACAGCCATGGTGACAGCCATGTTGACAGCCTTGTTGACAGCCATGTTGACAGCCATGTTGACAGCCAGGTTGACAGCCATGTTGACAGCCATGTTGACAGCCATGTTGACAGCCATGTTGACAGCCATGTTGACAGCCATGCTGACAGCCATGTTGACGGCCATGTTGACAGCCATGTTGACAACCATGTTGACAACCATGTTGACAGCCATGTTGACAGCCATGTTGACAGCCATGTTGACAGCCATGTTGGCAGCCATGTTGACAGCCATGCTGACAACCATGTTGACAGCCTTGTTGAAAGCCATGTTGACGGCCATGTTGACGGCCATGTTGGCAGTCATGTCGGCAGCCATGTTGACAGCCGTGCCGACAGCCATGTTGACAACCATGTTGACAGCCATGTCGACAGCCATGTTAACGGCCATGTTGACAGCCATGTTGACAGCTATGTTGACGGCCATGTTGACAGCCATGTTGACAGCCTTGTTGAAAGCCATGTTGACGGCCATGTTGACGGCCATGTTGGCAGTCATGTCGGCAGCCATGTTGACAGCCGTGCCGACAGCCATGTTGACAACCATGTTGACAGCCATGTCGACAGCCATGTTGACGGCCATGTTGACAGCCATGTTGACAGCTATGTTGACGGCCATGTTGACAGCCATGTTGACAGCCAGGTTGACAGCCATGTTGACAGCCATGTTGACAGCCATGTTGACAGCCATGTTGACAGCCATGTTGACAGCCATGTTGACAGCCATGTTGACAGCCATGCTGACAGCCATGTTGACGGCCATGTTGACAGCCATGTTGACAACCATGTTGACAACCATGTTGACAGCCATGTTGACAGCCATGTTGACAGCCATGTTGACAGCCATGTTGGCAGCCATGTTGACAGCCATGCTGACAACCATGTTGACAGCCATGTTGACAGCCATGTTGACAGCCATGTTGACAGCCAAGTTGACAGCCAGGCTGACAGCCATGTTGACAGCCGTGCTGACAGCCATGTTGACAGCCATGTTGACTGCCATGTTGACAGCCATGTTGACAGCCATGTTGACAGCCATGTTGACAGCCAGGTTGACAGCCATGTCGACAGCCATTTAGACGGCCATGTTGACAGCCATGTTGACAACCATATTGACAGCCATGTTGACAGCCATGTTGACAGCCATGTTCGCAGCCATGTTGACAGCCATGCTGACAACCATGTTGACAGCCATGTTGACAACCTTGTTGACAGCCATGTTGGCGGCCATGTTGGCGGCCATGTTGGCGGCCATGTTGGCGGCTTGGCAGCTTGGCAGCCATAATTGCAGCCCTGATGGCAGCCATAATGGCAGCTATGTTGGCAGCCATAAGGGCAGTCATAAGGGCAGCCATAATGGCAGCTAATTTGGCAGCTCGCCAGCCATGTTGGCAGCCATTTTGGCAACTTGGCAGCCATATTGGCAGCCATAACGGCAGCCATAATGGCTTTCATTTTGGCATCCCTAATGGCAGTCATTTTGGCAGCCATGTTGGCAGCCTGTGGGCAGCCATGTTGGCCGCTTGGCAACCATGTTGACTGCTTGGCAGCCATGTTTTGCCACCAGAGTTGCCACCAGGGTTGCCAGTATGATTGCCACTAAGTTTCCCACCAGTGTTGCATCTAGGGTTGCCAATAGGGTTGCGACGAGTGTTGCCACTAGGGTTGCCACCACGGTTCCCACTAGGGATGCCACTAGGGTTGCCACCTGAGTTGCCACTAGGGTTGCCACTAGGGTTGGCACTAGGGTTACCACCTGGGGTGCCACTACGGTTGCCACCTGGGTTGCCAATAGGTCTTCCACTAGGTTGCCACCTGGGTTGCCACCTGAGTTGCCACTAGGGTTGTCACCTAGGTTGCCACCTGGGTTACCACTAGGATTGGGACTAAGGTAGCCACCTCGGTTGCCACATTTGTTGCCCGGTTGGCAACCCTTGTGGAAAACCTAGTGGCAACCCTTGTGGAGACTAAGGTGACAGCCCTGCTGGTAAACATAGTGGCAACCCTAGTGGCAACCCAGGTGGCAACCCTAGTGGCAACCCTAGTGGCAACCCTAGTGACATCCCTAGTGGCAACCCTAGTGGCAACCCTAGTGGCAACACAGGTGGCAACCCTAGTGGCAACAAAGGTGGCAGACCTAGTGGCAAAACTGGTGGCAACCCTAGTAGCAACCCTAGTGGCAACCCTAGTGGCAACCCTATTGGCAGCCCTAGTGGCAACCCTAGTGGCAACCCTTGTGGCAACACAGGTGGTAACCCTAGTGGCAACACAGGTGGCAACCCTAGTGGCAACACAGGTGGCAACCCTAGTGGCAACACTGGTGGCAACCCTAGTGGCAACCCTAGTGGCAACCCTAGTGGCAACCCTAGTGGCAACCCTAGTTGCAACCCTAGTGGCAACCCTAGTGGCAACCCTAGTGGCAACACTAGTGGCAACCCTAGTGGCAACCCTAGTGGCAACCCTAGTGGCAACCCTAGTGGCAACCCTAGTGGCAACCCTAGTGGCAACCCTAGTGGCAACCCTAGTGGCAACACTGGTGGCAACCCTAGTGGCAACCCTAGTGGCAACCCTAGTGGCAACCATAGTGGCAACCCTAGTGGCAACCCTAATGGCAGCCCAGGTGGCAACACTATTGGCAACCCAGGTGGCAACGCTAGTAGCCACCCTAGTGGCAACCCTAGTGGCAACCCTAGTCAAAACCCCAGTGGCGACCCTAGTGGCAACCCTAGTGGGAACCCTAGTGGCAACCCCAGTGGCAACGCTAGTGGCAACCCTATTGGCAACCCGAGAGGCAACTCTGGTGGGAGCCCAAGTGGCAACCCAGGTGGCAACCATAGTAGCAACCCAGGTGGCAACCCTAGCGGCCACCCAAGTGGCAACCCTAGTGGCAATCCAGGTGGCAACCCAGGTGGCAACCCTAATGGCGACACTGGCGGGAACCCTAGTGCCAACCCAGGTGGCAACCATAGTGGAACCCCTGGTGGCTGCCAAGTTGACAGCAATGTTGACAGCCATGTTGACAGCCATGTTGACAGCCTTGTTGACAGCCACGTGGACGGCCATGTTGGCAGCCATGTTGGCAGCCATGTTGGCAGCCATGTTGGCAGTCATGTTGGCAGTCATGTTGGCAGCGATTTTGACAGTCATGTGGATAGCCGTGCTGACAGCCATGTTGACAGCCTTGTTGACAGCCATGTTGACGGCCATGTTGACAGCCATGCTGACAGCCATGTTGACAACCATGTTGACAGTCATGTTGACAGCCATGTTGACAGCCATGTTGAGAGTCATGTTGACAGCCTTGTTGACAGCCAAGTTGACAGCCAAGTTGACGGATATGTTGACGGCTTTGTTGACAGCCATGTTGACGGCCATGTTGACGGCCATGTTGACTTCCATGTCGACAGCCATGTTGACAGCCATGTTGAAAGCCATGTTGACAACCATGTTGACAGCCATGTTGACAGCCATGTCGGTAGCCATGTTGGCAGCCATGTTGACAGCCATGTTGACAGCCATATTGACAGCCATATTGACAGCCATGTCGACAGCGATGTTGACAGCCATGTTGACAGCCATGTTGACAGCCATATTGACAGCCATGTTGACAGCCATGCTGACAACCATGTTAACAGCCATGTTGACAGCCATGTTGACAGCCATGTTGACAGCCAAGTTGACAGCCAAGTTGACGGCCATGTCGGCAGACATGTTGACAGCCGTGTTGAAAGCCATGTTGACAGCCATGTTGACAGCCATGTTCACAGCCATGTTGACGGCCATGTTGACAGCCATGTTGGCATCGATTTTGACAGCCATGTTGACAGACGTGTTGACAGCCATGTTGACAGCCATGTTGACAGCCATATTGACAGCCATGTTGACAGCCATGTTGACAGCCATATTGACAGCCATGCTGACAGCCATGTCGACAGCCATGTTGACAGCCATGTCGACAGCCATGTTGACAGCCATGTTGACAGCCATGTTGACAGCCATGTTGACAGCCATGTTGACGGCCATGTTGAACGCCATGTTGGCATCAATTTTGACAGCCATGTTCACAGCCGTGTTGACAGCCATGTTGACAGCCATGTTGACAGCCATGTTGACAGCCATGTTGACAGCCATGTTGACAGCCTTGTTGACAGCCATGTTGACAGCCATGGTGACAGCCATGCTGACAGCCATGTTGGCATCGATTTTGACAGCCATGTTGACAGCCGTGTTGACAGCCATGTTAACAGCCATGTTGACAGCCATGTTGACAGGCATGTTGACAGCCATGTTGTCAGCCATGGTGACAGCCATGCTGACAGCCATGTCGACAGCCATGTTGACAGCCATGTTGACAGCCATGTTGACAGCCATGTTGACAGCCATGCTGACAACCATGTTGACAGCCAGGTTGACAGCCATGTTGACAGCCATGTTGACAGCCAAGTTGACAGCCAAGTTGACGGCCATGTTGACGGCCATATTGACGGCCATGTTGACATCCATGTCGACAGCCATGTTGACAGCCATGTTGAAAGCCATGTTGATAGCCAAGTTGACAGCCAAGCTGACAGCCATGTTGACAGCCATGTTGACAGCCATGTTGACAGCCATGTTGACGGCCATGTTGACAGCCAAGTTGACAGCCAAGTTGACAGCCAAGTTGACAGCCACGTTGGCAGCCATGTTGACAGCCATGTTGACAGCCTTGTTGACAGACTTGTTGACGGCCATGTTGGCAGTCATGTCGGCAGCCATGTTGACAGCCGTGTTGACAGCCATGTTGACGGCCATGTTCACAGCCATGTTGACAGCCTTGTTGACAGCCTTGTGGACGGCCGTGTTGGCAGCCATGTTGGCAGTCATGTTGGCAACCATGTTGGCAACCATGTTGACGGCCATGTTGACAGCCATGTTGACAGCCATGCTGACAGCCATGTTGACAGCCATGCTGACAGCCATGTTGACAACCATGTTGACAGCCAAGTTGACAGCCAAGTTGACAGCCAAGTTGACAGCCAAGTTGACAGCCAAGTTGACGGCCATGTTGACGGCCATGTTGACATCCATGTCGACAGCCATGTTGACAGCCATGTTGAAAGCCATGTTGATAGCCATGATGACAGCCATGTTGACAACCATGTTCACAGCCTTGTTGAAAGCCATGTTGACAGCCATGTTGGCAGCCATGTTGGCATCCATGTTGGCAGCCATGTTGGCAGCCATGTTGGCAGCCATGTTGACAACCATGTTGACAGCCATGTCGGTAGCCATGTTGATAGCCATGCTGGCAGCCATGTTGACAGCCATGTTGACAGCCATATTGACAGCCATATTGACAGCCATGTCGACAGCGATGTTGACAGCCGTGTTGACAGCCATGTTAACAGCCATGTTGACAGCCATGTTGACAGGCATGTTGACAGCCATGTTGACAGCCATGGTGACAGCAGCCATGCTGACAACCATGTTGACAGCCATGGTGACAGCCATGCTGACAGCCATGTCGACAGCCATGTTGACAGCCATGTTGACAGCCATGTTGACAGCCATGTTGACAGCCATGCTGACAACCATGTTGACAGCCAGGTTGACAGCCATGTTGACAGCCATGTTGACAGCGAAGTTGGCAGCCAAGTTGACGGCCATGTTGACGGCCATATTGACGGCCATGTTGACATCCATGTCGACAGCCATGTTGACAGCCATGTTGAAAGCCATGTTGATAGCCAAGTTGACAGCCAAGCTAACAGCCATGTTGACAGCCATGTTGACAGCCATGTTGACAGCCATGTTGACGGCCATGTTGACAGCCAAGTTGACAGCCAAGTTGACAGCCAAGTTGACAGCCACGTTGGCAGCCATGTTGACAGCCATGTTGACAGCCTTGTTGACAGACTTGTTGACGGCCATGTTGGCAGTCATGTCGGCAGCCATGTTGACAGCCGTGTTGACAGCCATGTTGACGGCCTTGTTCACAGCCATGTTGACAGCCTTGTTGACAGCCTTGTGGACGGCCGTGTTGGCAGCCATGTTGGCAGTCATGTTGGCAACCATGTTGGCAACCATGTTGACGGCCATGTTGACAGCCATGTTGACAGCCATGCTGACAGCCATGTTGACAGCCATGCTGACAGCCATGTTGACAACCATGTTGACAGCCAAGTTGACAGCCAAGTTGACAGCCAAGTTGACAGCCAAGTTGACAGCCAAGTTGACGGCCATGTTGACGGCCATGTTGACATCCATGTCGACAGCCATGTTGACAGCCATGTTGAAAGCCATGTTGATAGCCATGATGACAGCCATGTTGACAACCATGTTCACAGCCTTGTTGAAAGCCATGTTGACAGCCATGTTGGCAGCCATGTTGGCATCCATGTTGGCAGCCATGTTGGCAGCCATGTTGACAACCATGTTGACAGCCATGTCGGTAGCCATGTTGACAGCCATGCTGGCAGCCATGTTGACAGCCATGTTGACAGCCATATTGACAGCCATATTGACAGCCATGTCGACAGCGATGTTGACAGCCATGTTGACAGCCATGTTGACAGCCATATTGACAGCCATGTTGACAGCCATGCTGACAACCATGTTGACAGCCATGTTGACAGCCATTTTGACAGCCATGTTGACATCCATGTTGACAGCCATGTTGACAGCCAAGTTGACAGCCAAGTTGACGGCCATGTTGACGGCCATGTTGACATCCATGTCGACAGCCATGTTGACAGCCATGTTGAAAGCCACGTTGATAGCCAAGTTGACAGCCAAGTTGACAACCATATTGACAGCCATGTAGACAGCCATGCTGACAGCCATGTTGACAGCCATGTTGACGGCCATGTTGACAGCCACGTTTATAGCCAAGTTGACAGCCAAGTTGACAGCCACGTTGACAGCCATGTTGACAGCCATGTTGACAGCCTCGTTGAAAGCCATGTTGACGGCCATGTTGACAACCGTGTTGACAGCCATGTTGACAGCCATGTTGACAGCCATGCTGACAGCCATGTTGAAAGCCATGTCGACAGCCATGTTGACAGCCATGTTGGCAGCGATTTTGACAGCCATGTTGACACCTGTGTTGACAGCCATGTTGACAGCAATGTTGACAGCCATGGTGACAGCCATGTTGACAGCCATGTTGACAGCCATGTTCACAGCCATGTTGACAGCCAGGTTGACAGCCATGTTGACAGCCATGTGACAGCAATGTTGACAGCCATGGTGACAGCCATGCTGACAGCCATGTTGACAGCCATGTTGACAGCCATGTTGACAGCCATGTTGACAGCCATGTTGACAGCCATTTTGACAGCCATGTTGACAGCCATGCTGACAGCCATGTTGACGGCCATGTTGACAGCCATGTTGACAACCATGTTGACAACCATGTTGACAGCCATGTTGACAGCCATGTTGACAGCCATGTTGACAGCCATGTTGACAGCCATGTTGACAGCCATGCTGACAGCCATGCTGACAACCATGTTGACAGCCATGTTGACAGCCATTTTGACAGCCATGTTGACAGCCATGTTGACAGCCATGTTGACAGCCATGTTGACAGCCATGTTGACAGCCATGTTGACAGCCAAGTTGACAGCCATGTTGACAGCCATGTTGACAGCCATGTTGACAGCCATGTTGACAGCCAGGTTGACGGCCATGTCGACAGCCATTTAGACGGCCATGTTGACAGCCATGTTGACAACCATATTGACAGCCATGTTGACAGCCATATTGACAGCCATGTTGACAGCCATGTTGACAGCCATGTTGACAGCCATGTTGACAGCCATGTTGACAGCCATGTTGACAGCCATGTTCGCAGCCGTGTTGACAGCCATGCTGACAACCATGGTGACAGCCATGTTGACAACCATGTTGACAGCCATGTTGGCGGCCATGTTGGCGGCTTGGCAGCCATGTTGGCAGCCATAATTGCAGCCATAATGGCAGCTATGTTGGCAGCCATAAGGGCAGTCATAAGGGCAGCCATAATGGCAGCTAAGTTGGCAGCTCGCCAGCCAAGTTGGCAGCCATTTTGGCAACTTGGCAGCCATATTGGCAGCCATAACGGCAGCCATAATGGCTGTCATTTTGGCATCCCTAATGGCAGTCATTTTGGCAGCCATGTTGGCAGCCTGTTCGCAGCCATGTTGGCAGCCATTTTAGCAGCTTGGCAGCAATGTTGACAGCTTGGCAGCCATGTGTTGCCACTAGGGTTGCCTCCAGTGTTGCCACTATGGTTGCCACCAGGGTTGCCAGTATGGTTGCCACTATGGTTCCCACCAGTGTTGCCACTAGGGTTGCCACTAGGGTTGCCACCTGGGTTGCCACTAGGGTTACCACTAGGATTACGACTAGGGTTGCCACTAGGGTAGCCACTAGGGTTGCCACTAGGTCTGCGACTAGGTCTGCCACTAGGTCTGCCACTAGGTCTGCCACTAGGTCTGCCACTAGGTCTGCCACCTGGGTTTCCACTAGGACTGCCACTAGGGTTGCCAGGAGGGTTGCCAGGAGGGTTGCCACTAGGGTTGCCACCTGGGTCGCCGCCTGGCTTGCCACTAGGGTTGCCACTAGGGTTGCCACTAGGGTTGCCACTAAGTTTGCCACTAGGGTAGCCACTAGGATTGCCCCTGGGTTGCCACCTGGGTTGCCACTAGGGTTGCCACTAGGGTTGCCACTAGGGTTGCCACTAGGATTACCACTAGGGTTGATACTAGAGTTGCCACTACGGTAGCCACTAGGGTTGCCACTAGGTCTGCCACTAGGTCTGCCACTAGGTCTGCCACTAGGTCTGCCACTAGGTCTGCCACTAGGGTTGCCACTACGGTTGCCATGTTGGCAGACATGTTGGCAGCCATAATTGCAGCCCTGTTGGCAGCCATTTTGGGCACCTTGGCAGCCATATTGGCAGCTATGTTGGCAGCCATAACGGCAGCCATAATGGCTGTTATTTTGGCAACCCTAATGGCAGTCATTTTGGCAGCCATGTTGGCAGCCTGTTGGCAGCCTGTTGGCAGCCATGTTGGCAGCTTGGCAACCATGTTGACTGCTTGGCAGCCATGTTTTGCCACCAGAGTTGCCACCAGGGTTGCCAGTATGATTGCCACTAGGGTTCCCACCAGTGTAGCCACTAGGGTTGCCAATAGGGTTGCGACGAGTGTTGCCACTAGGGTTGCCACTACGGTTCCCACTAGGGATGCCGCTAGGGTTGCCACCTGGGTTGCCACTAGGGTTGCCACTAGGGTTGGCACTAGGGTTGCCACCTGGGTTGCCACTACGGTTGCAACCTGGGTTGCCAATAGGTCTTCCACTAGGGTTGCCACCTGGGTTGCCACCTGAGTTGCCACTAGGGTTGTCACCTAGGTTGCCACCTGGGTTACCACTAGGATTGGGACTAAGGTTGCCACCTCGGTTGCCACATTTGTTGCCCGGTTGGCAACCCTTGTGGAAAACCTAGTGGCAACCCTAGTGGAGACTAAGGTGACAGCCCTGCTGGTAAACATAGTGGCAACCCTAGTGGCAACCCAGGTGGCAACCCTAGTGGCAACCCTAGTGGCGACAGTACTGGCAACCCTAGTGGCAACCCTAGCGGCAACACTAGTGGCAACCCTAATGGCAGCCCAGGTGGCAACACTATTGGCAACCCAGGTGGCAACGCTAGTAGCCACCCTAGTGGCAACCCTAGTCAAAACCCTAGTGGCGACCCTAGTGGCAACCCTAGTGGAAACCCTAGTGGCAACCCCAGTGGCAACCCTAGTGGCAACCCTAGTGGCAACCCTATTGGCAACCCGAGAGACAACTCTGGTGGGAGCCCAAGTGGCAATCCAGGTTGCAACCCTATTGGCAACCGAGGTGGCAACTGAGGTAGCAACCCAGGTGGCAACACTGGTGGCAACCCTTGTGGCAAACTTATTACCAACCCAGGCGGCAACCCTAGTGACAACCGTAGTGGCCACCCTAGTGGCAACCCTAGTGTCTACCCTAGTGGCAACCCTGGTGGCAAACCTAGTGGTAATCATAGTGGCAACCCAGGGGCAATCCTATTGGCCACCCTAGTGGCAACCCTAGTGGCAACCCTAGTGGCAACCCTAGTGGCAAAAATAGTGGCAACCCAGGTGGCAACCCTAGCGGCCACCCTAGTGGCAACCCTAGTGGCAATCCAGGTGGCAACCCTAATGGCAACACTGGCGGGAACCCTAGTGCCAACCCAGGTGGCAACCGTAGTGGAACCCCAGGTGGCTGCCATGTTGGCAGCCATGTTGGCAGTCATGTTGGCAGTCGTGTTGGCAGCCATGTTGGCAGCGATTTTGACAGTCATGTGGACAGCCGTGTTGACAGCCATGTTGACAGCCATGTTGACAGCCATGTTGACGGCCATGTTGACAGCCATGTTGGCATCGATTTTGACAGCCATGTTGACAGACGTGTTGACAGCCATGTTGACAGCCATGTTGACAGCCATGTTGACAGCCATATTGACAGCCATGTTGACAGCCATGTTGACAGCCATGGTGACAGCCATGCTGACAGCCATGTCGACAGCCATGTTGACAGCCATGTTGACAGCCATGTTGACAGCCATGTTGACGGCCATGTTGACAGCCATGTTGGCATCAATTTTGACAGCCATGTTGACAGCCGTGTTGACAGCCATGTTGACAGCCATGTTGACAGCCATGTTGACAGCCATGTTGACAGCCTTGTTGACAGCCATGTTGACAGCCATGGTGACAGCCATGCTGACAGCCATGTTGGCATCGATTTTGACAGCCATGTTGACAGCCGTGTTGACAGCCATGTTAACAGCCATGTTGACAGCCATGTTGACAGCCATGTTGACAGCCATGGTGACAGCCATGCTGACAGCCATGTCGACAGCCATGTTGACAGCCATGTTGACAGCCATGTTGACAGCCATGTTGACAGCCATGCTGACAACCATGTTGACAGCCATGTTGACAGCCATGTTGACAGCCAAGTTGACAGTCAAGTTGACGGCCATGTTGACGGCCATGTTGACGGCCATGTTGACATCCATGTTGACAGCCATGTTAACAGCCATGTTGAAAGCCATGTTGATAGCCAAGTTGACAGCCAAGCTGACAGCCATGTTGACAGCCATGTTGACAGCCATGTTGACAGCCATGTTGACAGCCATGTTGACAGCCATGTTGACGGCCATGTTGACAGCCAAGTTGACAGCCAAGTTGACAGCCACGTTGGCAGCCATGTTGACAGCCATGTTGACAGCCTTGTTGACAGCCATGCTGACAGCCGTGTTGACAGCCTTGGTGACAGCCATGTTGACGGCCATTTTGACGGCAATGTTGACATCCATGTCGACAGCCATGTCGACAGCCATGTTGAAAGCCATGTTGATAGCCAAGTTATCAGTCAAGTTGACAGCCATATTGACAGCCATGTTGACAGCCATGTTGACAGCCATGTTGACAGCCATGTTGACAGCCATGTTGACGGCCATGTTGACAGTCAAGTATATAGCCAAGTTGACAGCCAAGTTGACAACCACGTTGACAGCCATGTTGACAGCCATGTTGACAGCCTTGTTGACAGCCATGTTGACGGCCATGTTGGCAGTCATGTCGGCAGCCATGTTGACAACCGTGTTGACAGCCATGTTGACAGCCATGTTCACAGCCATGTTGACAGCCTTGTGGACAGCCTTGTTGACGGCCGTGTTGGCAGCCGTGTTGGCAGTCATGTTGGCAACCATGTTGACGGCCATGTTGACGGCCATGTTGACAGCCATGTTGACAGCCATGTTGACAGCCATGCTGACAGCCATGTTGACAGCCATGCTGACAGCCATGTTGACAACCATGTTGACAGTCATGTTGACAGCCATGTTGACAGCCATGTTGAGAGTCATGTTGACAGCCATGTTGACAGCCAAGTTGACAGCAAAGTTGACAGCCAAGTTGACAGCCAAGTTGACGGCCATGTTGACGGCCATGTTGACAGACATGTCGACAGCCATGTTGACAGCTATGTTGAAAGCCATGTCGATAGCCATGATTACAGCCATGTTGACAGCCAAGTTGACAGTCAAGTTGACACCCAAGTTAACGGCCATGTTGACGGCCATGTTGACATCCATGTCGACAGCCATGTTGACAGCCATGTTGAAAGCCATGTTGATAGCCATGTTGACAGCCATATTGACAGCCATGTTCACAGCCTTGTTGAAAGCCATGTTGACAGCCATGTTGGCAGCCATGTTGGCAGCCATGTTGGCAGCCATGTTGGCAGCCATGTTGGCAGCCATGTTGGCAGCCATGTTGACAACCATGTTGACAGCCATGTTGACAGCCATGTCGGTAGCCATGTTGGCAGCCATGTTGACAGCCATGTTGACAGCCATGTCGACAGCGATGTTGACAGCCATATTGACAGCCATGTTGACAGCCATGCTGACAACCATGTTGACAGCCATGTTGACAGCCATTTTGACAGCCATGTTGACAGCCATGTTGACAGCCATGTTGACAGCCATGTTGACAGCCAAGTTGACAGCCAAGTTGACAACCATATTGACAGCCATGTTGACAGCCATGTTGACAGCCATGTTGACAGCCAAGTTGACGGCCATGTTGGCGGCCATGTTGACATCCATGTCGACAGCCATGTTGACAGCCAAGTTGACAGCCAAGTTGACAACCATATTGACAGCCATGTTGACAGCCATGTTGACAGCCATGTTGACAGCCATGTTGACAGCCACGTTTATAGCCATGTTGACAGCCATGTTGACAGCCATGTTGACAGCCATGTTGACAGCCATGTTGACGGCCATGTTGACAGACATGTTGACAGCCATTTTGACAGCCATATTGGCAGCCATGTCGACAGACATGTTGACAGGTATGTTGACAGCCATGTTGACAGCCATGTTGACAGCCATGTTGACAGCCAAGTTGACAGCCATGTTGACAGCCATGTTGACAGCCATGTTGACAGCCATGTTGACGGCCATGTTGACAGACATTTTGACAGCCATTTTGACAGCCATATTGGCAGCCATGTCGACAGACATGTTGACAGGTATGTTGACGGCCATGTTGACAGCCATGTTGACAGCCATGTTGACAGCCAAGTTGACAGCCATATTGACAGCCATGTTGACAGCCATGTTGACCGCCATGTTGACAGCCATGTGACAGCCATGTTGACAGCCATCTTGACAGCCATGTTGACAGCCATGTCGACAGAAATGTTGACAGCCATATTGACAGCCATGTTGACAGCCATGTTGACAGCCATGTTGACAGCCATGTTGACAGCCATGTTGACAGCCATGTTGACAGCCATGTTGACATCCATGGTGACAACCATGTTGACAGCCATGTTGACAGCCATGTTGACAGCCATGTTGACGGCCATGTTGACAGACATGTTGACAGCCATTTTGACAGCCATATTGGCAGCCATGTCGACAGACATGTTGACAGGTATGTTGACAGCCATGTTGACAGCCATGTTGACAGCCATGTTGACAGCCAAGTTGACAGCCATATTGACAGCCATGTTGACAGCCATGTTGACGGCCATGTTGACAGACATGTTGACAGCCATTTTGACAGCCATATTGGCAGCCATGTCGACAGACATGTTGACAGGTATGTTGACAGCCATGTTGACAGCCATGTTGACAGCCATGTTGACAGCCAAGTTGACAGCCATATTGACAGCCATGTTGACAGCCATGTTGACCGCCATGTTGACAGCCATGTGACAGCCATGTTGACAGCCATCTTGACAGCCATGTTGACAGCCATGTCGACAGACATGTTGACAGCCATGTTGACAGCCATGTTGACAGCCATGTTGACAGCCATGTTGACAGCCATGTTGACAGCCATGTTGACAGCCATGTTGACAGCCATGTTGACAGCCATGTTGACAGCCATGTTGACATCCATGTTGACAACCATGTTGACAGCCATGTTGACAGCCATGTTGACAGCCATGTTGACAGCCATGATGACAGCCTTGTTGACAGCCATGTTGCCAGCCATGCTGACCGCCATCTTGACAGCCATGTTGACAGCCATATTGACAGCCATTTTGACAGCCATGTTGCCAGCCATGTTGACAGCCTTGTTGACAGCCATGTTGACAGCCATGTTGACAGCCATGTTGACAGCCATGCTGACAGCCATCTTGACGGCCATGTTGACGGCCATATTGACAGCCATGTCGACAGGCATGTCGACAGCCATGTTGACAGCCTTGTTGACAGCCACATTGACAGCCTTGTTGACAGCCACATTGACAGCCATGTTGACAGCCATGTTGACGGCCATGTTGACGGCCATGTTGACTGCCATGTTGACAGCGATTTTGACAGCCATGTTGACGGCCATGTTGACTGCCATGTTCACAGCCATGTTGATAGCCAAGTTGACAGCCAAGTCGACAGCCATGACGACAGCCATGTTGACAGCCATGTTGGCAGCCATGTTGGCAGCCATTTTGGCAGCCATGTTGGCAGTCATGTTGGCAGCCATGTTGACAGCCGTGTCGACAGTCATTTTGACATCCATGTTGACAACCATGTTGACAGCCATGTTGACAGCCATGTTGATAGCCAAGTTGACAGCCAAGTCGACAGCCATGTCGACAGCCATGTTGACAGCCATGTTGGCAGCCATGTTGGCAGCCATGTTGGCAGCCATGTTGGCAGCCATGTTGGCAGTCATGTTGGCAGCCATGTTGACAGCCCTGTTGACAGCCATTTCGACAGCCATGTTGACGGCCATGTTGAGAGACATGTTGACAGCCATGTTGACAGCCATGTTGACAGCCATGTCGCCACCCATGTTGACAGCCATGTTGACAGCCGTGTTGACAGCCATGTTGACAGCCATTTTGACAGCCATGTTGACAGCCATCTTGACAGCCATGTTGACAGCCATGTTGACAGCCATATTGACAGCCATGTCGACAGACATGTTGACAGCCATGTTGACAGCCGTGTTGACAGCCATGTTGACAGCCATGTTGACAGCCATGTTGACAGCCATGTTGACAGCCATGTTGACAGCCATTTTGACAGCCATTTTGACAGCCATGTTGACAGCCATGCTGACAGCCATGTTGACAGCTATGTTGACAGCCATTTTGACAGCCATGTTGACAGCCACGCTGACAGCAATCTTGACAGCCATGTTGACAGCCATGTTGACAGCCATATTGACAGCCAAGTCGACAGACATGTTGACAGCCATGTTGACGGCCATGTTGACAGCCATGTTGACAGCCATGTTGACAGCCATGTTGACAGCCATGCTGACAGCCATGTTGACAGCTATGTTGACAGCCATGCTGACAACCATGTTGACAGCCACGATGACAGCCATCTTGACAGCCATGTTGACAGCCATATTGACAGCCAAGTCGACAGACATGTTGACAGCCATGTTGACAGCCATTTTGACAGCCATGTTGACAGCCACGCTGACAGCCATCTTGACAGCCATGTTGACAGCCATATTGACAGCCATGTCGACAGACATGTTGACAGCCATGTTGACAGCCATGTTGACAGCCATTTTGACAGCCATGTTGCCAGCCATGTTGGCAGCTTTGTTGACAGCCATGTTGACAGCCTCGTTGACAGCCATGTTGACAGCCATTTTGACAGCCATGCTGACAGCCATCTTGACGGCCAAGTTGACAGCCATGTTGACGGCCATGTTGACAGCCATTTTGGCAGCCATGTTGGTAGCCATGTTGACAGCCATGCTGACAGCCATGTTGACAGCTATGTTGACAGCCATGCTGACAACCATGTTGACAGCCACGATGACAGCCATCTTGACAGCCATGTTGACAGCCATATTGACAGCCATGTCGACAGACATGTTGACAGCCATGTTGACAGCCATGTTGACAGCCATGTTGACAGCCATGCTGACAGCCATCTTGACGGCCATGTTGACGGCCATATTGACAGCCATGTCGACAGGCATGTCGACAGCCATGTTGACAGCCTTGTTGACAGCCACATTGACAGCCTTGTTGACAGCTACATTGACAGCCATGTTGACAGCCATGTTGACGGCCATGTTGACGGCCATGTTGACTGCCATGTTGACAGCGATTTTGACAGCCATGTTGACGGCCATGTTGGCTGCCATGTTCACAGCCATGTTGATAGCCAAGTTGACAGCCAAGTCGACAGCCATGACGACAGCCATGTTGACAGCCATGTTGGCAGCCATGTTGGCAGCCATTTTGGCAGCCATGTTGGCAGTCATGTTGGCAGCCATGTTGACAGCCGTGTCGACAGTCATTTTGACATCCATGTTGACAACCATGTTGACAGCCATGTTGACAGCCATGTTGATAGCCAAGTTGACAGCCAAGTCGACAGCCATGTCGACAGCCATGTTGACAGCCATGTTGGCAGCCATGTTGGCAGCCATGTTGGCAGCCATGTTGGCAGCCATGTTGGCAGTCATGTTGGCAGCCATGTTGACAGCCCTGTTGACAGCCATTTCGACAGCCATGTTGACGGCCATGTTGAGAGACATGTTGACAGCCATGTTGACAGCCATGTTGACAGCCATGTTGCCACCCATGTTGACAGCCATGTTGACAGCCATGTTGACAGCCATGTTGACAGCTATGTTGACGGCCATGTTGACAGCCATTTTGACAGCAGGGTTGCCACCTCCGCTGCCAATAGGGTTGCCACCTGGGTGGCCTCTCGGGTTGCCACCAGGGTTGCCACTATGGTTGCCACTATGGTCGCCACCTGGGTTGCCACTAGGGTTCCCACCGGTGTTGCCACCTGGGTTGCCACTACGATTGCCAATAAGGTTGCCACCTGGGTTGCCACTAGGATCCCCACTAGGGTTGCCACCTGGGTTGCCACTAGTGTTCCCACCCGTGTTGCCACCTGGGTTGCCACTAGGATTGCCAATAAGGTTGCCACCTGGGTTGCCACTAGGATCCCCACTAGGGTCGCCACCTGGGTTGCCACTAGGGTTCCCACCAGTGTTGCCACTAGGGTTGCCACAAGGGTTGCCACTAGGGTTGCCACCTGGGTTGCCACATGGATTGCAACTAGGGTTTCCACCTGGGTTGCCACCTGGGTTGCCAATAGGGTTGCCGCTAGGGTTGCCATCTAGGCTGCCACCAGTGTAACCACCTCGGTTGTCGATAGAGTTGCCACCAGTGTTGCCACCAGGGTTACCACTATGGTTGCCACCTGGGTTGCCACTAGGGTTCCCACCAGTGTTGCCACTAGGGTTACCACTAGGGTTGCCACTAGGGTCGCCACTAGGATTGCCACTGGGGTAGCCAACTAGGTTGCCACTATGGTTCCAACTAGGTTGCCACCTGGGTTGCCACTAGGGTTGCCACTAGGGTTACCATTAGGTCTGCCACTAGGGCTGCCACTAGGGTTGCCACTAGGGTTGCCACAAGGGTTGCCGCCACTAGGGTTTCCACTAGGGTTGCCACCGCTAGGGTTTCCAATAGGGTTGCCACTAGATTTGCTACTAAGGTTACCACTAGGGTTGCCACTAGGCTTACCACTAGGGTTGCCACTGTTGCCACCTGGGTGGAGTCTAGGGCTCCCACCAGTGTTGCCACTGTGGTTGCCACTAGGGTGAAATCCTGGGTTGCCACTAGGGTTGCCACTAGGGTTGCCGCTAGGGTTGCCGCTAGGGTTGCCGCTAGGGTTGCCGCCACTAGGGTTTCCACTAGGGTTGCCACCACTAGGGTTTCCAATAGGGTCGCCACTAGGTTTGCTACTAGGGTTACCACTAGGGTTGCCACTAGGCTTACCACTAGGGTTGCCACTGTTGCCACCTGGGTGGAGTCTAGGGCTCCCACCAGTGTTGCCACTGTGGTTGCCTCTAGGGTTAAATCCTGCGTTGCCAATAGGGTTGCCACTAGCGTTGCCACTGTGGTTGCCACTAGGGTTAAATCCTGGGTGGCCTCTGGGGTTGCCACCAGTGTTGCCACCAGGTTTGCCACTAGGTAGCCCACCCGTGTTGCCACTAGGGTTGCCACTAGGATTGCCATTAGGGTTGCCACCTGGGTTGCCACTAGGATCGCCACTAGGGTCGCCACTTGGGTTGCCACTAGGGTTCCCACCAGTGTTGCCACTAAGGTTGCCACTAGGGTTGCCACTACGTTTGTCACCGGGGTATGCCACAAGTGTTGCCACCTGGGTTGCCACTAGGGTTGCCACTAGGATTGCCACGTGGTTTGCCACTACCACTAGGATTGCCACTAGGGTTGCCACCTGAGTTGCCACCTGGGTTGCCACCTGGGTTGCCACTAGGATTGTCACTAGGGTTCCCACCATTTTTGCCACTTGGGTTGCCACTAGGGTTTCCACAGTGTTGCCAGCTAGGTTGCCACTAGGATCGCCACTAGGGTTTCCACTTGGGTTCCCACTATGGTTGCCACTAGGGTTGCCACCATGGTTGCCACTACAGTTGCCACTACGGGTGCCACAAGTGTTGCCACCTGGGTTGCCACTAGGGTTGCCACCTGAGTTGCCACCTGGGTTGCCACCTGGGTTGCCACCTGGGTTGCCACCTGGGTTGCCACTGGGATTGCCACTAGGGTTCCCACCAGTTTTGCCTCTAGGGCTGACACTATTATTGCCACTAGGATTGCCACCTGGATTGCCAATAGGATTGCAGCTAGCTTCTACGTCTGAATTTTAAGAAAATTTTTTTTAACTATCTTCAGTTGGGATTTTGTAAGTCGGAATTGTGGAAGGTTCTCTCAATCAAGGTAAGATAAAAAATCCAGACTGAGAGAAACATTCCTATAACAAAATCCCTCCTAAAAACTTAATAATTAATGTTTTGTCTAGATTAGAGTTTGTTGATTTTCCAGAAAGAAAACATACAGACAAGATTAGTCACTGCAAAAAATTAATTATCAAGCGAATTTTTGTATTGTCTAGATTTTTGGTATATCCGAATGTTAGCAAAATATTTTGATCACCTTCATCGGGATTGTGTGGTGCTCCCGCTGTGGTTGTTAGACAAAATTTGTTTAAAAAAAGCGAGAAAGACAGATATACCCGAAAAAAATTAAATAATTTATTAGAGTCGACAAATTTCATGCCAAAAATTAAATATTTAAAAAAAAAAAATTTAGTAATTTTTTGCCTTGCCTGACTTCTATGTTGTCTATATTTTGGCTTACCCGAATTTTAAGGTAGTGTCTGACAAGAAACATCCCTCAAGACTCAATCAAGGTAAGATAAAAAAATTGAGAAATCAAAATATTCCAATAAATAATGCCACACAAAAATTGTATAATTACAACAATCGGATGATATATCCGTGCGATTTCGTGTCTTGTCTAACTTCTTCTACGTCTGAATTTTAAGAAAATTTTTTTTAACTATCTTCAGTTGGGATTTTGTTAGTCGGAATTGTGGAAGGTTCTCTCAATCAAGGTAAGATAAAAAATCCAGACTGAGAGAAACATTCCTATAACAAAATCCCTCCTAAAAACTTAATAATTAATGTTTTGTCTAGATTAGGGTTTGTTGATTTTCCAGAAAGAAAACATACAGACAAGATTAGTCACTGCAAAAAATTAATTATCAAGCGAATTTTTGTATTGTCTAGATTTTTGGTATATCCGAATGTTAAGAAAATGTTTTGATCATCTTCATCGGGATTGTGGGGTGCTCCCGCTGTGGTTGTTAGACAAAATTAGTTAAACAAAAGCGAGAAAGACAGATATACCCGAAAAAAGTTAAATAATGTATTAGAATCGACCGATTTCATGTCAAAAATTAAATATTTAAAAAAATAAAGTAAATTTTTTGCCAGATATACCCGAAAAAAATTAAATTATTTATTGGAATCGACCAATTTCATGCCAAAAATTAAATATTTAAAAAAATAAAGTAATTTTTTTGCCTTGCCTGACTTCCTGACTTCTATGTTGTCTATATTTTGGCTTACCCGAATTTTAAGGTAGTGTCCGACAAGAAACATCCCTCAAGACTCAATCAAGGTAAGATAAAAAAATTGAGAAAACAAAATATTCAAATAAACAATCCCACAAAAAAGTTGTAAAATTACAAACATCGGATGATATACCCGTGCGATTTTATGTCTTGTCTAAATTCTTCTACGTCTGAATTTTAAGAAAATGTTTGAACTACCTTCTGTTGGGATTTTGCAAGTCGAAATTGTGGAAGGTTCTCTCAATCAAGGTAAGATAAAAAATCCAGACTGAGAGAAACATTCCTATAACAAAATCCCTCCTAAAAACTTAATAATTAATGTTTTGTCTAGATTAGGGTTTGTTGATTTTCCAGAAAGAAAACATACAGACAAGATTAGTCACAGCAAAAAATTAATTATCAAGCGAATTTTTGTATTGTCTAGATTTTTGGTATATCCGAATGTTAAGAAAATGTTTTGATCATCTTCATCGGGATTCTGGGATGCTCCCGCTGTGGTCGTTAGACAAAATTAGTTAAACAAAACCGAGAGAGACAGATACCCGAAAAAAATTAAATAATTTACTAGAATCGACCAATTTCATGCCAAAAATTAAATATTTAAAAAAATAAAGTAATTTTTTTGCCTTGCCTGACTTCTATGTTGTCTATATTTTGGCTTACCCGAATTTTAAGGTAGTGTCCGACAAGAAACATCCCTCAAGACTCAATCAAGGTAAGATAAAAAAATTGAGAAATCAAAATATTCCAATAAACTATCCCACACAAAAGTTGTATAATTACAAACATCGGATGATATACCCGTGCGATTTTATGTCTTGTCTTAATTCTTCTACGTCTGAATTTTACGAAAATGTTTGAACTATCTTCAATTGGGAATTTGTAAGTCGAAATTGTGGAAGGTTCTCTCATTCAAGGTAAGATAAAAAATCCAGACTGAGAGAAAAATTCCTATAACAAAATCCCTCCCTCAAACTATGGTTTGTTGCTTTTCCACAGAGAAAAAATACAGACAAGATTAAGTCACAGCAAATAATTAATCATCGAGCGAATTTTTGTATTGTCTAGATTTTTGGTATATCCGAATGTTAAGAAAATGTTTGGATCATCTTCATCGGGATTCTGTGGTGCTCCCGCTGTGGTTGTTAGACAAAATTAGTTAAACAAAAGCGGGAAAGACAGATATACCCGAAAAAAATTAAATAATTTATTAGAACCGACCAATTTCATGCCAAAAATTAAATATTTAAAAAATAAAGTAATTTTTTTGCCTTCCCTGAATTATGTGTTGTCTAGATTTTGGCTTTCCCGAATTTTAAGGTAGTGTCCGACAAGAAACATCCCTCAAGACTCAATCAAGGTAAGATAAAAAAATTGAGAAATCAAAATATTCCAATAAACAATCCCACACAAAAGTTGTATAATTACAAACTCTTCTACGTCTGAATTTTAAGAAAATGTTTGAACTATCTTCAGTTGGGAATTTGTAAGTCGAAATTGTGGAAGGTTCTCTCATTCAAGGTAAGATAAAAAATCCAGACTGAGAGAAAAATTCCTATAACAAAATCCCTCCTAAAAACTTAATAATTAATGTTTTGTCTAGATTAGGGTTTGTTGATTTTCCAGAAAGAAAACATACAGACAAGATTAGTCACTGCAAAAAATTAATTATCAAGCAAATTTTTGTATTGTCAAGATTTTTGGTATATCCGAATGTTAAGAAAATGTTTGGATCATCTTCATCGGGATTGTGGGGTGCTCCCGCTGTGGTTGTTAGACAAAATTAGTTAAACAAAAGCGAGAAAGACAGATATACCCGAAACAATGTATTAGAATCGACCAATTTCATGTCAAAAATTAAATATTTAAAAAAATAAAGTAAATTTTTTGCCAGATATACACGAAAAAAATTAAATTATTTATTGGAATCGACCAATTTCATGCCAAAAATTAAATATTTAAAAAAATAAAGTAATTTTTTTGCCTTGCCTGACTTCCTGACTTCTATGTTGTCTATATTTTGGCTTACCCGAATTTTAAGGTAGTGTCCGACAAGAAACATCCCTCAAGACTCAATAAAGGTAAGATAAAAAAATTGAGAAATCAAAATATTCAAATAAACAATCCCACAAAAAAGTTGTATAATTACAAACATCGGATGATATACCCGTGCGATTTTATGTCTTGTCTAAATTCTTCTACGTCTGAATTTTAAGAAAATGTTTGAACTATCTTCTGTTGGGATTTTGCAAGTCGAAATTGTGGAAGGTTCTCTCAATCAAGGTAAGATAAAAAATCCAGACTGAGAGAAATATTCCTATAACAAAATCCCTCCTAAAAACTTAATAATTAATGTTTTGTCTAGATTAGGGTTTGTTGATTTTCCAGAAAGAAAACATACAGACAAGATTAGTCACTGCAAAAAATTAATTATCAAGCGAATTTTTGTATTGTCTAGACTTTTGGTATATCCGAATGTTAAGAAAATGTTTTGATCATCTTCATCGGGATTCTGGGATGCTCCCGCTGTGGTCGTTAGACAAAATTAGTTAAACAAAACCGAGAGAGACAGATATACCCGAAAAAAATTAAATAATTTATTAGAATCGACCAATTTCATGCCAAAAATTAAATATTTAAAAAAATAAAGTAATTTTTTTGCCTTGCCTGACTTCTATGTTGTCTATTTTTTGGCTTACCCGAATTTTAAGGTAGTGTCCGAGAAGAAACATCCCTCAAGACTCAATCAAGGTAAGATAAAAAAATTGAGAAATCAAAATATTCCAATAAACTATCCCACACAAAAGTTGTATAATTACAAACATCGGATGATATACCCGTGCGATTTTATGTCTTGTCTTAATTCTTCTACGTCTGAATTTTACGAAAATGTTTGAACTATCTTCAATTGGGAATTTGTAAGTCGAAATTGTGGAAGGTTCTCTCATTCAAGGTAAGATAAAAAATCCAGACTGAGAGAAAAATTCCTATAACAAAATCCCTCCCTCAAACTATGGTTTGTTGCTTTTCCACAGAGAAAAAATACAGACAAGATTAAGTCACAGCAAATAATTAATCATCGAGCGAATTTTTGTATTGTCTAGATTTTTGGTATATCCGAATGTTAAGAAAATGTTTGGATCATCTTCATCGGGATTCTGTGGTGCTCCCGCTGTGGTTGTTAGACAAAATTAGTTAAACAAAAGCGGGAAAGACAGATATACCCGAAAAAAATTAAATAATTTATTAGAACCGACCAATTTCATGCCAAAAATTAAATATTTAAAAAAATAAAGTAATTTTTTTGCCTTGCCTGACTTCTATGTTGTCTATATTTTGGCTTACCCGAATTTTAAGGTAGTGTCCGACAAGAAACATCCCTCAAGACTCAATCAAGGTAAGATAAAAAAATTGAGAAATCAAAATATTACAATAGACAATCCCACACAAAAGTTGTATAATTACAAACATCTTCTACGTCTGAATTTTAAGAAAATGTTTGAACTATCTTCAGTTGGGAATTTGTAAGTCGAAATTGTGGAAGGTTCTCTCATTCAAGGTAAGATAAAAAATCCAGACTGAGGGAAAAATTCCTATAACAAAATCCCTCCTAAAAACTTAATAATTAATGTTTTGTCTAGATTAGGGTTTGTTGATTTTCCAGAAAGAAAACATACAGACAAGATTAGTCACTGCAAAAAATCAATTATCAAGCAAATTTTTGTATTGTCAAGATTTTTGGTATATCCGAATGTTAAGAAAATGTTTGGATCATCTTCATCGGGATTGTGGGGTGCTCCCGCTGTGGTTGTTAGACAAAATTAGTTAAACAAAAGCGAGAAAGACAGATATACCCGAAACAATGTATTAGAATCGACCAATTTCATGTCAAAAATTAAATATTTAAAAAAATAAAGTAAATTTTTTGCCAGATATACCCGAAAAAAATTAAATTATTTATTGGAATCGACCAATTTCATGCCAAAAATTAAATATTTAAAAAAATAAAGTAATTTTTTTGCCTTGCCTGACTTCCTGACTTCTATGTTGTCTATATTTTGGCTTACCCGAATTTTAAGGTAGTGTCCGACAAGAAACATCCCTCAAGACTCAATAAAGGTAAGATAAAAAAATTGAGAAATCAAAATATTCAAATAAACAATCCCACAAAAAAGTTGTATAATTACAAACATCGGATGATATACCCGTGCGATTTTATGTCTTGTCTAAATTCTTCTACGTCTGAATTTTAAGAAAATGTTTGAACTATCTTCTGTTGGGATTTTGCAAGTCGAAATTGTGGAAGGTTCTCTCAATCAAGGTAAGATAAAAAATCCAAACTGAGAGAAATATTCCTATAACAAAATCCCTCCTAAAAACTTAATAATTAATGTTTTGTCTAGATTAGGGTTTGTTGATTTTCCAGAAAGAAAACATACAGACAAGATTAGTCACTGCAAAAAATTAATTATCAAGCGAATTTTTGTATTGTCTAGATTTTTGGTATATCCGAATGTTAAGAAAATGTTTTGATCATCTTCATCGGGATTCTGGGATGCTCCCGCTGTGGTCGTTAGACAAAATTAGTTAAACAAAACCGAGAGAGACAGATATACCCGAAAAAAATTAAATAATTTATTAGAATCGACCAATTTCATGCCAAAAATTAAATATTTAAAAAAATAAAGTAATTTTTTTGCCTTGCCTGACTTCTATGTTGTCTATTTTTTGGCTTACCCGAATTTTAAGGTAGTGTCCGACAAGAAACATCCCTCAAGACTCAATCAAGGTAAGATAAAAAAATTGAGAAATCAAAATATTCCAATAAACTATCCCACACAAAAGTTGTATAATTACAAACATCGGATGATATACCCGTGCGATTTTATGTCTTGTCTTAATTCTTCTACGTCTGAATTTTAAGAAAATGTTTGAACTATCTTCAGTTGGGAATTTGTAAGTCGAAATTGTGGAAGGTTCTCTCATTCAAGGTAAGATAAAAAATCCAGACTGAGAGAAAAATTCCTATAACAAAATCCCTCCTAAAAACTTAATAATTAATGTTTTGTCTAGATTAGGGTTTGTTGATTTTCCAGAAAGAAAACATACAGACAAGATTAGTCACTGCAAAAAATTAATTATCAAGCAAATTTTTGTATTGTCAAGATTTTTGGTATATCCGAATGTTAAGAAAATGTTTGGATCATCTTCATCGGGATTGTGGGGTGCTCCCGCTGTGGTTGTTAGACAAAATTAGTTAAACAAAAGCGAGAAAGACAGATATACCCGAAACAATGTATTAGAATCGACCAATTTCATGTCAAAAATAAAATATTTAAAAAAATAAAGTAAATTTTTTGCCAGATATACCCGAAAAAAATTAAATTATTTATTGGAATCGACCAATTTCATGCCAAAAATTAAATATTTAAAAAAATAAAGTAATTTTTTTGCCTTGCCTGACTTCCTGACTTCTATGTTGTCTATATTTTGGCTTACCCGAATTTTAAGGTAGTGTCCGACAAGAAACATCCCTCAAGACTCAATAAAGGTAAGATAAAAAAATTGAGAAATCAAAATATTCAAATAAACAATCCCACAAAAAAGTTGTATAATTACAAACATCGGATGATATACCCGTGCGATTTTATGTCTTGTCTTAATTCTTCTACGTCTGAATTTTAAGAAAATGTTTGAACTATCTTCTGTTGGGATTTTGCAAGTCGAAATTGTGGAAGGTTCTCTCAATCAAGGTAAGATAAAAAATCCAGACTGAGAGAAATATTCCTATAACAAAATCCCTCCTAAAAACTTAATAATTAATGTTTTGTCTAGATTAGGGTTTGTTGATTTTCCAGAAAGAAAACATACAGACAAGATTAGTCACTGCAAAAAATTAATTATCAAGCGAATTTTTGTATTGTCTAGATTTTTGGTATATCCGAATGTTAAGAAAATGTTTTGATCATCTTCATCGGGATTCTGGGATGCTCCCGCTGTGGTCGTTAGACAAAATTAGTTAAACAAAACCGAGAGAGACAGATATACCCGAAAAAAATTAAATAATTTATTAGAATCGACCAATTTCATGCCAAAAATTAAATATTTAAAAAAATAAAGTAATTTTTTTGCCTTGCCTGACTTCTATGTTGTCTATTTTTTGGCTTACCCGAATTTTAAGGTAGTGTCCGACAAGAAACATCCCTCAAGACTCAATCAAGGTAAGATAAAAAAATTGAGAAATCAAAATATTCCAATAAACTATCCCACACAAAAGTTGTATAATTACAAACATCGGATGATATACCCGTGCGATTTTATGTCTTGTCTTAATTCTTCTACGTCTGAATTTTACGAAAATGTTTGAACTATCTTCAATTGGGAATTTGTAAGTCGAAATTGTGGAAGGTTCTCTCATTCAAGGTAAGATAAAAAATCCAGACTGAGAGAAAAATTCCTATAACAAAATTCCTCCCTCAAACTATGGTTTGTTGCTTTTCCACAGAGAAAAAATACAGACAAGATTAAGTCACAGCAAATAGTTAATCATCGAGCGAATTTTTGTATTGTCTAGATTTTTGGTATATCCGAATGTTAAGAAAATGTTTGGATCATCTTCATCGGGATTCTGTGGTGCTCCCGCTGTGGTTGTTAGACAAAATTAGTTAAACAAAAGCGGGAAAGAAAGATATACCCGAAAAAAATTAAATAATTTATTAGAACCGAACAATTTCATGCCAAAAATTAAATATTTAAAAAAATAAAGTAATTTTTTTGCCTTGCCTGACTTCTATGTTGTCTATATTTTGGCTTACCCGAATTTTAAGGTAGTGTCCGACAAGAAACATCCCTCAAGACTCAATCAAGGTAAGATAAAAAAATTGAGAAATCAAAATATTACAATAGACAATCCCACACAAAAGTTGTATAATTACAAACATCTTCTACGTCTGAATTTTAAGAAAATGTTTGAACTATCTTCAGTTGGGAATTTGTAAGTCGAAATTGTGGAAGGTTCTCTCATTCAAGGTAAGATAAAAAATCCAGACTGAGAGAAACATTCCTATAACAAAATCCCTCCTAAAAGTTAATAATTAATGTTTTGTCTAGATTAGGGTTTGTTGATTTTCCAGAAAGAAAACATACAGACAAGATTAGTCACTGCAAAAAATTAATTATCAAGCAAATTTTTGTATTGTCTAGATTTTTGGTATATCCGAATGTTAAGAAAATGTTTGGATCATCTTCATCGGGATTGTGGGGTGCTCCCGCTGTGGTTGTTAGACAAAATTAGTTAAACAAAACCGAGAGAGACAGATATACCCGAAAAAAATTAAATAATTTATTAGAATCGAACCATTTCATGCCAAAAATTAAATATTTAAAAAAATAAAGTAATTTTTTTGCCTTGCCTGACTTCTATGTTGTCTATATTTTGGCTTACCCGAATTTTAAGGTAGTGTCCAACAAGAAACATCCCTCAAGACTCAATCAAGGTAAGATAAAAAAATTGAGAAATCAAAATATTCAAATAAACAATCCCACACAAAAGTTGTATAATTACAAACATCGGATGATATACCCGTGCGATTTTATGTCTTGTCTTAAGTCTTCTACGTCTGAATTTTAAGAAAATGTTTGAACTATCTTCAGTTGGGAATTTGTAAGTCGAAATTGTGGAAGGTTCTCTCATTCAAGGTAAGATAAAAAATCCAGACTGAGAGAAAAATTCCTATAACAAAATTCCTCCCTCAAACTATGGTTTGTTGCTTTTCCACAGAGAAAAAATACAGACAAGATTAAGTCACAGCAAATAGTTAATCATCGAGCGAATTTTTGTATTGTCTAGATTTTTGGTATATCCGAATGTTAAGAAAATGTTTGGATCATCTTCATCGGGATTCTGTGGTGCTCCCGCTGTGGTTGTTAGACAAAATTAGTTAAACAAAAACGAGAAAGACAGATATACCCGAAAAAAGTTAAATAATTTATTAGAACCGACCAATTTCATGCCAAAAATTAAGTAATTATAAAAATAAAGTAATTTTTTTGCCTTGCCTGACTTCCTGACTTCTATGTTGTCTATATTTTGGCTTACCCGAATTTTAAGGTAGTGTCCGACAAGAAACATCCCTCAAGACTCAATCAAGGTAAGATAAAAAAATTGAGAAATCAAAATATTCCAATAAACAATCCCACACAAAAGTTGTATAATTACAAACATCGAATGATATACCCGTGCGATTTTATGTCTTGTCTTAATTCTTCTACGTCTGAATTTTAAGAAAATGTTTGAACTATCTTCAGTTGGTAATTTGTAAGTCGAAATTGTGGAAGGTTCTCTCATTCAAGGTAAGATAAAAAATCCAGACTGAGAGAAAAATTCCTATAACAAAATTCCTCCCTCAAACTATGGTTTGTTGCTTTTCCACAGAGAAAAAATACAGAAAAGATTAAGTCACAGCAAATAATTAATCATCGAGCGTACTTTTGTATTGTCTAGATTTTTGGTATATCCGAATGTTAAGAAAATGTTTTGATCATCTTCATCGGGATTGTGGGGTGCTCCCGCTGTGGTTGTTAGACAAAATTAGTTAAACAAAAACGAGAAAGACAGATATACCCGAAAAAAGTTAAATAATTTATTAGAACCGACCAATTTCATGCCAAAAATTAAGTAATTATAAAAATAAAGTAATTTTTTTGCCTTGCCTGACTTCCTGACTTCTATGTTGTCTATATTTTGGCTTACCCGAATTTTAAGGTAGTGTCCGACAAGAAACATCCCTCAAGACTCAATCAAGGTAAGATAAAAAAATTGAGAAATCAAAATATTCCAATAAACAATCCCACACAAAAGTTGTATAATTACAAACATCGGATGATATACCCGTGCGATTTTATGTCTTGTCTTAATTCTTCTACGTCTGAATTTTACGAAAATGTTTGAACTATCTTCAGTTGGGAATTTGTAAGTCGAAATTGTGGAAGGTTCTCTCATTCAAGGTAAGATAAAAAATGCAGACTGAGAGAAAAATTCCTATAACAAAATTCCTCCCTCAAACTATGGTTTGTTGCTTTTCCACAGAGAAAAATACAGACAAGATTAAGTCACAGCAAAAAATTAATCATCGAGCGAATTTTTGTATTGTCTAGATTTTTGGTATATCCGAATGTTAAGAAAATGTTTTGATCATCTTCATCGGGATTGTGGGGTGCTCCCGCTGTGGTTGTTAGACAAAATTAGTTAAACAAATGCGAGAAAGACAGATATACCCGAAAAAAATTAAATAATTTATTAGAATCGAACCATTTCATGCCAAAAATTAAATATTTAAAAAAATAAAGTAATTTTTTTGCCTTGCCTGACTTCTATGTTGTCTATATTTTGGCTTACCCGAATTTTAAGGTAGTGTCCGACAAGAAACATCCCTCAAGACTCAATCAAGGTAAGATAAAAAAATTGAGAAATCAAAATATTCAAATAAACAATCCCACACAAAAGTTGTATAATTACAAACATCGGATGATATACCCGTGCGATTTTATGTCTTGTCTTAAGTCTTCTACGTCTGAATTTTAAGAAAATGTTTGAACTATCTTCAGTTGGGAATTTGTAAGTCGAAATTGTGGAAGGTTCTCTCATTCAAGGTAAGATAAAAAATCCAGACTGAGAGAAAAATTCCTATAACAAAATTCCTCCCTCAAACTATGGTTTGTTGCTTTTCCACAGAGAAAAAATACAGACAAGATTAAGTCACAGCAAATAGTTAATCATCGAGCGAATTTTTGTATTGTCTAGATTTTTGGTATATCCGAATGTTAAGAAAATGTTTGGATCATCTTCATCGGGATTCTGTGGTGCTCCCGCTGTGGTTGTTAGACAAAATTAGTTAAACAAAAGCGGGAAAGAAAGATATACCCGAAAAAAATTAAATAATTTATTAGAACCGAACAATTTCATGCCAAAAATTAAATATTTAAAAAAATAAAGTAATTTTTTTGCCTTGCCTGACTTCTATGTTGTCTATATTTTGGCTTACCCGAATTTTAAGGTAGTGTCCGACAAGAAACATCCCTCAAGACTCAATCAAGGTAAGATAAAAAAATTGAGAAATCAAAATATTACAATAGACAATCCCACACAAAAGTTGTATAATTACAAACATCTTCTACGTCTGAATTTTAAGAAAATGTTTGAACTATCTTCAGTTGGGAATTTGTAAGTCGAAATTGTGGAAGGTTCTCTCATTCAAGGTAAGATAAAAAATCCAGTCTGAGAGAAACATTCCTATAACAAAATCCCTCCTAAAAGTTAATAATTAATGTTTTGTCTAGATTAGGGTTTGTTGATTTTCCAGAAAGAAAACATACAGACAAGATTAGTCACTGCAAAAAATTAATTATCAAGCAAATTTTTGTATTGTCTAGATTTTTGGTATATCCGAATGTTAAGAAAATGTTTGGATCATCTTCATCGGGATTGTGGGGTGCTCCCGCTGTGGTTGTTAGACAAAATTAGTTAAACAAAACCGAGAGAGACAGATATACCCGAAAAAAATTAAATAATTTATTAGAATCGAACCATTTCATGCCAAAAATTAAATATTTAAAAAAATAAAGTAATTTTTTTGCCTTGCCTGACTTCTATGTTGTCTATATTTTGGCTTACCCGAATTTTAAGGTAGTGTCCAACAAGAAACATCCCTCAAGACTCAATCAAGGTAAGATAAAAAAATTGAGAAATCAAAATATTCAAATAAACAATCCCACACAAAAGTTGTATAATTACAAACATCGAATGATATACCCGTGCGATTTTATGTCTTGTCTTAATTCTTCTACGTCTGAATTTTAAGAAAATGTTTGAACTATCTTCAGTTGGTAATTTGTAAGTCGAAATTGTGGAAGGTTCTCTCATTCAAGGTAAGATAAAAAATCCAGACTGAGAGAAAAATTCCTATAACAAAATTCCTCCCTCAAACTATGGTTTGTTGCTTTTCCACAGAGAAAAAATACAGAAAAGATTAAGTCACAGCAAATAATTAATCATCGAGCGTACTTTTGTATTGTCTAGATTTTTGGTATATCCTAATGTTAAGAAAATGTTTTGATCATCTTCATCGGGATTGTGGGGTGCTCCCGCTGTGGTTGTTAGACAAAATTAGTTAAACAAAAACGAGAAAGACAGATATACCCGAAAAAAGTTAAATAATTTATTAGAACCGACCAATTTCATGCCAAAAATTAAGTAATTATAAAAATAAAGTAATTTTTTTGCCTTGCCTGACTTCCTGACTTCTATGTTGTCTATATTTTGGCTTACCCGAATTTTAAGGTAGTGTCCGACAAGAAACATCCCTCAAGACTCAATCAAGGTAAGATAAAAAAATTGAGAAATCAAAATATTCCAATAAACAATCCCACACAAAAGTTGTATAATTACAAACATCGGATGATATACCCGTGCGATTTTATGTCTTGTCTTAATTCTTCTACGTCTGAATTTTACGAAAATGTTTGAACTATCTTCAGTTGGGAATTTGTAAGTCGAAATTGTGGAAGGTTCTCTCATTCAAGGTAAGATAAAAAATGCAGACTGAGAGAAAAATTCCTATAACAAAATTCCTCCCTCAAACTATGGTTTGTTGCTTTTCCACAGAGAAAAATACAGACAAGATTAAGTCACAGCAAAAAATTAATCATCGAGCGAATTTTTGTATTGTCTAGATTTTTGGTATATCCGAATGTTAAGAAAATGTTTTGATCATCTTCATCGGGATTGTGGGGTGCTCCCGCTGTGGTTCTAAGACAAAATTAGTTAAACAAATGCGAGAAAGACAGATATACCCGAAAAAAATTAAATAATTTATTAGAATCGAACCATTTCATGCCAAAAATTAAATATTTAAAAAAATAAAGTAATTTTTTTGCCTTGCCTGACTTCTATGTTGTCTATATTTTGGCTTACCCGAATTTTAAGGTAGTGTCCGACAAGAAACATCCCTCAAGACTCAATCAAGGTAAGATAAAAAAATTGAGAAATCAAAATATTCAAATAAACAATCCCACACAAAAGTTGTATAATTACAAACATCGGATGATATACCCGTGCGATTTTATGTCTTGTCTTAAGTCTTCTACGTCTGAATTTTAAGAAAATGTTTGAACTATCTTCAGTTGGGAATTTGTAAGTCGAAATTGTGGAAGGTTCTCTCAATCAAGGTAAGATAAAAAATCCAGACTGAGAGAAATATTCCTATAACAAAATCCCTCCTAAAAACTTAATAATTAATGTTTTGTCTAGATTAGGGTTTGTTGATTTTCCAGAAAGAAAACATACAGACAAGATTAAGTCACAGCAAAAAATTAATCATCGAGCGAATTTTTGTATTGTCTAGATTTTTGGTATATCCGAATGTTAAGAAAATGTTTTGATCATCTTCATCGGGATTGTGGGGTGCTCCCGCTGTGGTTCTAAGACAAAATTAGTTAAACAAATGCGAGAAAGACAGATATACCCGAAAAAAATTAAATAATTTATTAGAATCGAACCATTTCATGCCAAAAATTAAATATTTAAAAAAATAAAGTAATTTTTTTGCCTTGCCTGACTTCTATGTTGTCTATATTTTGGCTTACCCGAATTTTAAGGTAGTGTCCGACAAGAAACATCCCTCAAGACTCAATCAAGGTAAGATAAAAAAATTGAGAAATCAAAATATTCAAATAAACAATCCCACACAAAAGTTGTATAATTACAAACATCGGATGATATACCCGTGCGATTTTATGTCTTGTCTTAAGTCTTCTACGTCTGAATTTTAAGAAAATGTTTGAACTATCTTCAGTTGGGAATTTGTAAGTCGAAATTGTGGAAGGTTCTCTCAATCAAGGTAAGATAAAAAATCCAGACTGAGAGAAAAATTCCTATAACAAAATTCCTCCCTCAAACTATGGTTTGTTGCTTTTCCACAGAGAAAAAATACAGAAAAGATTAAGTCACAGCAAATAATTAATCATCGAGCGTACTTTTGTATTGTCTAGATTTTTGGTATATCCGAATGTTAAGAAAATGTTTTGATCATCTTCATCGGGATTGTGGGGTGCTCCCGCTGTGGTTGTTAGACAAAATTAGTTAAACAAAAGCGAGAAAGACAGATATACCCGAAAAAAGTTAAATAATTTATTAGAACCGACCAATTTCATGCCAAAAATTAAGTAATTATAAAAATAAAGTAATTTTTTTGCCTTGCCTGACTTCTATGTTGTCTATATTTTGGCTTACCCGAATTTTAAGGTAGTGTCCGACAAGAAACATCCCAAGACTCAATCAAGATAAGATAAAAAAATTGAGAAATCAAAATATTCCAATAAACAATCCCACACAAAAGTTGTATAATTACAAACATCGGATGATATACCCGTGCGATTTTATGTCTTGTCTTAATTCTTCTACGTCTGAATTTTACGAAAATGTTTGAACTATCTTCAGTTGGGAATTTGTAAGTCGAAATTGTGGAAGGTTCTCTCATTCAAGGTAAGATAAAAAATCCAGACTGAGAGAAAAATTCCTATAACAAAATTCCTCCCTCAAACTATGGTTTGTTGCTTTTCCACAGAGAAAAAATACAGACAAGATTAGTCACAGCAAAAAATTAATCATCGAGCAAATTTTTGTATTGTATAGATTTTTGGTATATCCGAATGTTAAGAAAATGTTTGGATCATCTTCATCGGGATTGTGGGGTGCTCCCGCTGTGGTTGTTAGACAAAATTAGTTAAACAAAACCGAGAGAGACAGATATACCCGAAAAAAATTAAATAATTTATTAGAATCGAACCATTTCATGCCAAAAATTAAATATTTAAAAATATAAAGTAATTTTTTTGCCTTGCCTGACTTCTATGTTGTCTATATTTTGGCTTACCCGAATTTTAAGGTAGTGTCCAACAAGAATCATCCCTCAAGACTCAATCAAGGTAAGATAAAAAAATTGAGAAATCAAAATATTCAAATAAACAATCCCACACAAAAGTTGTATAATTACAAACATCGGATGATATACCCGTGCGATTTTATGTCTTGTCTTAATTCTTCTTAAGAAAATGTTTTGATCATCTTCATCGGGATTGTGGGGTGCTCCCGCTGTGGTTGTTAGACAAAATTAGTTAAACAAAAGCGAGAAAGACAGATATACCCGAAAAAAGTTAAATAATTTATTAGAACCGACCAATTTCATGCCAAAAATTAAGTAATTATAAAAATAAAGTAATTTTTTTGCCTTGCCTGACTTCCTGACTTCTATGTTGTCTATATTTTGGCTTACCCGAATTTTAAGGTAGTGTCCGACAAGAAACATCCCTCAAGACTCAATCAAGGTAAGATAAAAAAATTGAGAAATCAAAATATTCCAATAAACAATCCCACACAAAAGTTGTATAATTACAAACATCGGATGATATACCCGTGCGATTTTATGTCTTGTCTTAATTCTTCTACGTCTGAATTTTACGAAAATGTTTGAACTATCTTCAGTTGGGAATTTGTAAGTCGAAATTGTGGAAGGTTCTCTCATTCAAGGTAAGATAAAAAATCCAGACTGAGAGAAAAATTCGTATAACAAAATTCCTCCCTCAAACTATGGTTTGTTGCTTTTCCACAGAGAAAAAATACAGAAAAGATTAAGTCACAGCAAATAATTAATCATCGAGCGTACTTTTGTATTGTCTAGATTTTTGGTATATCCGAATGTTAAGAAAATGTTTGGATCATCTTCATCGGGATTGTGGGGTGCTCCCGCTGTGGTTGTTAGACAAAATTAGTTAAACAAAAGCGAGAAAGACAGATATACCCGAAAAAAGTTAAATAATTTATTAGAACCGACCAATTTCATGCCAAAAATTAAGTAATTATAAAAATAAAGTAATTTTTTTGCCTTGCCTGACTTCCTGACTTCTATGTTGTCTATATTTTGGCTTACCCGAATTTTAAGGTAGTGTCCGACAAGAAACATCCCTCAAGACTCAATCAAGGTAAGATAAAAAAATTGAGAAATCAAAATATTCCAATAAACAATCCCACACAAAAGTTGTATAATTACAAACATCGGATGATATACCCGTGCGATTTTATGTCTTGTCTTAATTCTTCTACGTCTGAATTTTACGAAAATGTTTGAACTATCTTCAGTTGGGAATTTGTAAGTCGAAATTGTGGAAGGTTCTCTCATTCAAGGTAAGATAAAAAATCCAGACTGAGAGAAAAATTCCTATAACAAAATTCCTCCCTCAAACTATGGTTTGTTGCTTTTCCACAGAGAAAAAATACAGACAAGATTAGTCACAGCAAAAAATTAATCATCGAGCAAATTTTTGTATTGTATAGATTTTTGGTATATCCGAATGTTAAGAAAATGTTTGGATCATCTTCATCGGGATTGTGGGGTGCTCCCGCTGTGGTTGTTAGACAAAATTAGTTAAACAAAACCGAGAGAGACAGATATACCCGAAAAAAATTAAATAATTTATTAGAATCGAACCATTTCATGCCAAAAATTAAATATTTAAAAATATAAAGTAATTTTTTTGCCTTGCCTGACTTCTATGTTGTCTATATTTTGGCTTACCCGAATTTTAAGGTAGTGTCCAACAAGAAACATCCCTCAAGACTCAATCAAGGTAAGATAAAAAAATTGAGAAATCAAAATATTCAAATAAACAATCCCACACAAAAGTTGTATAATTACAAACATCGGATGATATACCCGTGCGATTTTATGTCTTGTCTTAATTCTTCTTAAGAAAATGTTTTGATCATCTTCATCGGGATTGTGGGGTGCTCCCGCTGTGGTTGTTAGACAAAATTAGTTAAACAAAAGCGAGAAAGACAGATATACCCGAAAAAAGTTAAATAATTTATTAGAACCGACCAATTTCATGCCAAAAATTAAGTAATTATAAAAATAAAGTAATTTTTTTGCCTTGCCTGACTTCCTGACTTCTATGTTGTCTATATTTTGGCTTACCCGAATTTTAAGGTAGTGTCCGACAAGAAACATCCCTCAAGACTCAATCAAGGTAAGATAAAAAAATTGAGAAATCAAAATATTCCAATAAACAATCCCACACAAAAGTTGTATAATTACAAACATCGGATGATATACCCGTGCGATTTTATGTCTTGTCTTAATTCTTCTACGTCTGAATTTTACGAAAATGTTTGAACTATCTTCAGTTGGGAATTTGTAAGTCGAAATTGTGGAAGGTTCTCTCATTCAAGGTAAGATAAAAAATCCAGACTGAGAGAAAAATTCCTATAACAAAATTCCTCCCTCAAACTATGGTTTGTTGCTTTTCCACAGAGAAAAAATACAGAAAAGATTAAGTCACAGCAAATAATTAATCATCGAGCGTACTTTTGTATTGTCTAGATTTTTGGTATATCCGAATGTTAAGAAAATGTTTTGATCATCTTCATCGGGATTGTAGGGTGCTCCCGCTGTGGTTGTTAGACAAAATTAGTTAAACAAAAGCGAGAAAGACAGATATACCCGAAAAAAGTTAAATAATTTATTAGAACCGACCAATTTCATGCCAAAAATTAAGTAATTATAAAAATAAAGTAATTTTTTTGCCTTGCCTGACTTCCTGACTTCTATGTTGTCTATATTTTGGCTTACCCGAATTTTAAGGTAGTGTCCGACAAGAAACATCCCTCAAGACTCAATCAAGGTAAGATAAAAAAATTGAGAAATCAAAATATTCCAATAAACAATCCCACACAAAAGTTGTATAATTACAAACATCGGATGATATACCCGTGCGATTTTATGTCTTGTCTTAATTCTTCTACGTCTGAATTTTACGAAAATGTTTGAACTATCTTCAGTTGGGAATTTGTAAGTCGAAATTGTGGAAGGTTCTCTCATTCAAGGTAAGATAAAAAATCCAGACTGAGAGAAAAATTCCTATAACAAAATTCCTCCCTCAAACTATGGTTTGTTGCTTTTCCACAGAGAAAAATACAGACAAGATTAAGTCACAGCAAAAAATTAATCATCGAGCGAATTTTTGTATTGTCTAGATTTTTGGTATATCCGAATGTTAAGAAAATGTTTTGATCATCTTCGTCGGGATTGTGGGGTGCTCCCGCTGTGGTTGTTAGACAAAATTAGTTAAACAAATGCGAGAAAGACAGATATACCCGAAAAAAATTAAATAATTTATTAGAATCGAACCATTTCATGCCAAAAATTAAATATTTAAAAAAATAAAGTAATTTTTTTGCCTTGCCTGACTTCTATGTTGTCTATATTTTGGCTTACCCGAATTTTAAGGTAGTGTCCGACAAGAAACATCCCTCAAGACTCAATCAAGGTAAGATAAAAAAATTGAGAAATCAAAATATTCAAATAAACAATCCCACACAAAAGTTGTATAATTACAAACATCGAATGATATACCCGTGCGATTTTATGTCTTGTCTTAATTCTTCTACGTCTGAATTTTAAGAAAATGTTTGAACTATCTTCAGTTGGGAATTTGTAAGTCGAAATTGTGGAAGGTTCTCTCATTCAAGGTAAGATAAAAAATCCAGACTGAGAGAAAAATTCCTATAACAAAATTCCTCCCTCAAACTATGGTTTGTTGCTTTTCCACAGAGAAAAAATACAGAAAAGATTAAGTCACAGCAAATAATTAATCATCGAGCGTACTTCTGTATTGTCTAGATTTTTGGTATATCCGAATGTTAAGAAAATGTTTTGATCATCTTCATCGGGATTGTGGGGTGCTCCCGCTGTGGTTGTTAGACAAAATTAGTTAAACAAAAGCGAGAAAGACAGATATACCCGAAAAAAGTTAAATAATTTATTAGAACCGACCAATTTCATGCCAAAAATTAAGTAATTATAAAAATAAAGTAATTTTTTTGCCTTGCCTGACTTCCTGACTTCTATGTTGTCTATATTTTGGCTTACCCGAATTTTAAGGTAGTGTCCGACAAGAAACATCCCTCAAGACTCAATCAAGATAAGATAAAAAAATTGAGAAATCAAAATATTCCAATAAACAATCCCACACAAAAGTTGTATAATTACAAACATCGGATGATATACCCGTGCGATTTTATGTCTTGTCTTAATTCTTCTACGTCTGAATTTTACGAAAATGTTTGAACTATCTTCAGTTGGGAATTTGTAAGTCGAAATTGTGGAAGGTTCTCTCATTCAAGGTAAGATAAAAAATCCAGACTGAGAGAAAAATTCCTATAACAAAATTCCTCCCTCAAACTATGGTTTGTTGCTTTTCCACAGAGAAAAAATACAGACAAGATTAGTCACAGCAAAAAATTAATCATCGAGCAAATTTTTGTATTGTATAGATTTTTGGTATATCCGAATGTTAAGAAAATGTTTGGATCATCTTCATCGGGATTGTGGGGTGCTCCCGCTGTGGTTGTTAGACAAAATTAGTTAAACAAAACCGAGAGAGACAGATATACCCGAAAAAAATTAAATAATTTATTAGAATCGAACCATTTCATGCCAAAAATTAAATATTTAAAAATATAAAGTAATTTTTTTGCCTTGCCTGACTTCTATGTTGTCTATATTTTGGCTTACCCGAATTTTAAGGTAGTGTCCAACAAGAAACATCCCTCAAGACTCAATCAAGGTAAGATAAAAAAATTGAGAAATCAAAATATTCAAATAAACAATCCCACACAAAAGTTGTATAATTACAAACATCGGATGATATACCCGTGCGATTTTATGTCTTGTCTTAATTCTTCTACGTCTGAATTTTAAGAAAATGTTTGAACTATCTTCAGTTGGGAATTTGTAAGTCGAAATTGTGGAAGGTTCTCTCATTCAAGGTAAGATAAAAAATCCAGACTGAGAGAAAAATTCCTATAACAAAATTCCTCCCTCAAACTATGGTTTGTTGCTTTTCCACAGAGAAAAAATACAGAAAAGATTAAGTCACAGCAAATAATTAATCATCGAGCGTACTTTTGTATTGTCTAGATTTTTGGTATATCCGAATGTTAAGAAAATGTTTTGATCATCTTCATCGGGATTGTGGGGTGCTCCCGCTGTGGTTGTTAGACAAAATTAGTTAAACAAAAGCGAGAAAGACAGATATACCCGAAAAAAGTTAAATAATTTATTAGAACCGACCAATTTCATGCCAAAAATTAAGTAATTATAAAAATAAAGTAATTTTTTTGCCTTGCCTGACTTCCTGACTTCTATGTTGTCTATATTTTGGCTTACCCGAATTTTAAGGTAGTGTCCGACAAGAAACATCCCTCAAGACTCAATCAAGGTAAGATAAAAAAATTGAGAAATCAAAATATTCCAATAAACAATCCCACACAAAAGTTGTATAATTACAAACATCGGATGATATACCCGTGCGATTTTATGTCTTGTCTTAATTCTTCTACGTCTGAATTTTACGAAAATGTTTGAACTATCTTCAGTTGGGAATTTGTAAGTCGAAATTGTGGAAGGTTCTCTCATTCAAGGTAAGATAAAAAATCCAGACTGAGAGAAAAATTCCTATAACAAAATTCCTCCCTCAAACTATGGTTTTTTGCTTTTCCACAGAGAAAAATACAGACAAGATTAAGTCACAGCAAAAAATTAATCATCGAGCGAATTTTTGTATTGTCTAGATTTTTGGTATATCCGAATGTTAAGAAAATGTTTTGATCATCTTCGTCGGGATTGTGGGGTGCTCCCGCTGTGGTTGTTAGACAAAATTAGTTAAACAAATGCGAGAAAGACAGATATACCCGAAAAAAATTAAATAATTTATTAGAATCGAACCATTTCATGCCAAAAATTAAATATTTAAAAAAATAAAGTAATTTTTTTGCCTTGCCTGACTTCTATGTTGTCTATATTTTGGCTTACCCGAATTTTAAGGTAGTGTCCGACAAGAAACATCCCTCAAGACTCAATCAAGGTAAGATAAAAAAATTGAGAAATCAAAATATTCAAATAAACAATCCCACACAAAAGTTGTATAATTACAAACATCGGATGATATACCCGTGCGATTTTATGTCTTGTCTTAATTCTTCTACGTCTGAATTTTAAGAAAATGTTTGAACTATCTTCAGTTGGGAATTTGTAAGTCGAAATTGTGGAAGGTTCTCTCATTCAAGGTAAGATAAAAAATCCAGACTGAGAGAAAAATTCCTATAACAAAATTCCTCCCTCAAACTATGGTTTGTTGCTTTTCCACAGAGAAAAAATACAGAAAAGATTAAGTCACAGCAAATAATTAATCATCGAGCGTACTTTTGTATTGTCTAGATTTTTGGTATATCCGAATGTTAAGAAAATGTTTTGATCATCTTCATCGGGATTGTAGGGTGCTCCCGCTGTGGTTGTTAGACAAAATTAGTTAAACAAAAGCGAGAAAGACAGATATACCCGAAAAAAGTTAAATAATTTATTAGAACCGACCAATTTCATGCCAAAAATTAAGTAATTATAAAAATAAAGTAATTTTTTTGCCTTGCCTGACTTCCTGACTTCTATGTTGTCTATATTTTGGCTTACCCGAATTTTAAGGTAGTGTCCGACAAGAAACATCCCTCAAGACTCAATCAAGGTAAGATAAAAAAATTGAGAAATCAAAATATTCCAATAAACAATCCCACACAAAAGTTGTATAATTACAAACATCGGATGATATACCCGTGCGATTTTATGTCTTGTCTTAATTCTTCTACGTCTGAATTTTACGAAAATGTTTGAACTATCTTCAGTTGGGAATTTGTAAGTCGAAATTGTGGAAGGTTCTCTCATTCAAGGTAAGATAAAAAATCCAGACTGAGAGAAAAATTCCTATAACAAAATTCCTCCCTCAAACTATGGTTTGTTGCTTTTCCACAGAGAAAAATACAGACAAGATTAAGTCACAGCAAAAAATTAATCATCGAGCGAATTTTTGTATTGTCTAGATTTTTGGTATATCCGAATGTTAAGAAAATGTTTTGATCATCTTCGTCGGGATTGTGGGGTGCTCCCGCTGTGGTTGTTAGACAAAATTAGTTAAACAAATGCGAGAAAGACAGATATACCCGAAAAAAATTAAATAATTTATTAGAATCGAACCATTTCATGCCAAAAATTAAATATTTAAAAAAATAAAGTAATTTTTTTGCCTTGCCTGACTTCTATGTTGTCTATATTTTGGCTTACCCGAATTTTAAGGTAGTGTCCGACAAGAAACATCCCTCAAGACTCAATCAAGGTAAGATAAAAAAATTTAGAAATCAAAATATTCCAATAAATAATGCCACACACAAATTGTATAATTACAACAATCGGATGATATACCCGTGCGATTTTATGTCTTGTCTTAATTCTTCTACGTCTGAATTTTAAGAAAAATTTTTAACTATCTTCAGTTGGGATTTTGTAAGTCGGAATTGTGGAAGGTTCTCTCAATCAAGGTAAGATAAAAAATCCAGACTGAGAGAAACATTCCTATAACAAAATCCCTCCTAAAAACTTAATAATTAATGTTTTGTCTAGATTAGGGTTTGTTGATTTTCCAGAAAGAAAACATACAGACAAGATTAGTCACTGCAAAAAATTAATTATGAAGCGAATTTTTGTATTGTCTAGATTTTTGGTATATCCGAATGTTAAGAAAATGTTTGGATCATCTTCATCGGGATTGTGGGGTGCTCCCGCTGTGGTTGTTAGACAAAATTAGTTAAACAAAAGCGAGAAAGACAGATATACCCGAAAAAAGTTAAATAATTTATTAGAACCGACCAATTTCATGCCAAAAATTAAGTAATTATAAAAATAAAGTAATTTTTTTGCCTTGCCTGACTTCCTGACTTCTATGTTGTCTATATTTTGGCTTACCCGAATTTTAAGGTAGTGTCCGACAAGAAACATCCCTCAAGACTCAATCAAGGTAAGATAAAAAAATTTAGAAATCAAAATATTCCAATAAACAATCCCACACAAAAGTTGTATAATTACAAACATCGGATGATATACCCGTGCGATTTTATGTCTTGTCTTAATTCTTCTACGTCTGAATTTTAAGAAAATGTTTGAACTATCTTCAGTTGGGAATTTGTAAGTCGAAATTGTGGAAGGTTCTCTCATTCAAGGTAAGATAAAAAATCCAGACTGAGAGAAAAATTCCTATAACAAAATTCCTCCCTCAAACTATGGTTTGTTGCTTTTCCACAGAGAAAAAATACAGAAAAGATTAAGTCACAGCAAAAAATTAATCATCGAGCCAATTTTTGTATTGTCTAGATTTTTGGTATATCCGAATGTTAAGAAAATGTTTGGATCATCTTCATCGGGATTGTGGGGTGCTCCCGCTGTGGTTGTTAGACAAAATTAGTTAAACAAAACCGAGAGAGACAGATATACCCGAAAAAAATTAAATAATTTATTAGAATCGAACCATTTCATGCCAAAAATTAAATATTTAAAAAAATAAAGTAATTTTTTTGCCTTGCCTGACTTCTATGTTGTCTATATTTTGGCTTACCCGAATTTTAAGGTAGTGTCCAACAAGAAACATCCCTCAAGACTCAATAAAGGTAAGATAAAAAAATTGAGAAATCAAAATATTCAAATAAACAATCCCACAAAAAAGTTGTATAATTACAAACATCGGATGATATACCCGTGCGATTTTATGTCTTGTCTTAATTCTTCTACGTCTGAATTTTAAGAAAATGTTTGAACTATCTTCTGTTGGGATTTTGCAAGTCGAAATTGTGGAAGGTTCTCTCAATCAAGGTAAGATAAAAAATCCAGACTGAGAGAAATATTCCTATAACAAAATCCCTCCTAAAAACTTAATAATTAATGTTTTGTCTAGATTAGGGTTTGTTGATTTTCCAGAAAGAAAACATACAGACAAGATTAGTCACTGCAAAAAATTAATTATCAAGCGAATTTTTGTATTGTCTGGATTTTTGGTATATCCGAATGTTAAGAAAATGTTTTGATCATCTTCGTCGGGATTGTGGGGTGCTCCCGCTGTGGTTGTTAGACAAAATTAGTTAAACAAATGCGAGAAAGACAGATATACCCGAAAAAAATTAAATAATTTATTAGAATCGACCAATTTCATACCACAAATTAAATATATAAAAAAAAAGTAAATTTTTTGCCTTGCCTGAATTATGTGTTGTCTATATTTTGGCTTACCCGAATTTTAAGGTAGTGTCCGACAAGAAACATCCCTCAAGACTCAATAAAGGTAAGATAAAAAAATTGAGAAATCAAAATATTCAAATAAACAATCCCACAAAAAAGTTGTATAATTACAAACATCGGATGATATACCCGTGCGATTTTATGTCTTGTCTTAATTCTTCTATGTCTGAATTTTAAGAAAATGTTTGAACTATCTTCTGTTGGGATTTTGCAAGTCGAAATTGTGGAAGGTTCTCTCAATCAAGGTAAGATAAAAAATCCAGACTGAGAGAAATATTCCTATAACAAAATCCCTCCTAAAAACTTAATAATTAATGTTTTGTCTAGATTAGGGTTTGTTGATTTTCCAGAAAGAAAACATACAGACAAGATTAGTCACTGCAAAAAATTAATTATCAAGCGAATTTTTGTATTGTCTGGATTTTTGGTATATCCGAATGTTAAGAAAATGTTTTGATCATCTTCATCGGGATTGTGGGGTGCTCCCGCTGTGATTGTTAGACAAAATTAGTTAAACAAAAGCGAGAAAGACAGATATACCCGAAAAAAATTAAATAATTTATTAGAATCGAGAAAGAAAACATACAGACAAGATTAGTCACTGCAAAAAATTAATTATCAAGCGAATTTTTGTATTGTCTAGATTTTTGGTATATCCGAATGTTAAGAAAATGTTTTGATCATCTTCGTCGGGATTGTGGGGTGCTCCCGCTGTGGTTGTTAGACAAAATTAGTTAAACAAATGCGAGAAAGACAGATATACCCGAAAAAAATTAAATAATTTATTAGAATCGAACCATTTCATGCCAAAAATTAAATACTTAAAAAAATAAAGTAATTTTTTTGCCTTGCCTGACTTCTATGTTGTCTATATTTTGGCTTACCCGAATTTTAAGGTAGTGTCCGACAAGAAACATCCCTCAAGACTCAATCAAGGTAAGATAAAAAAATTGAGAAATCAAAATATTCAAATAAACAATCCCACACAAAAGTTGTATAATTACAAACATCGGATGATATACCCGTGCGATTTTATGTCTTGTCTTAATTCTTCTACGTCTGAATTTTAAGAAAATGTTTGAACTATCTTCAGTTGGGAATTTGTAAGTCGAAATTGTGGAAGGTTCTCTCATTCAAGGTAAGATAAAAAATCCAGACTGAGGGAAAAATTCCTATAACAAAATTCCTCCCTCAAACTATGGTTTGTTGCTTTTCCACAGAGAAAAAATACAGAAAAGATTAAGTCACAGCAAATAATTAATCATCGAGCGTACTTTTGTATTGTCTAGATTTTTGGTATATCCGAATGTTAAGAAAATGTTTTGATCATCTTCATCGGGATTGTGGGGTGCTCCCGCTGTGGTTGTTAGACAAAATTAGTTAAACAAAAGCGAGAAAGACAGATATACCCGAAAAAAGTTAAATAATTTATTAGAACCGACCAATTTCATGCCAAAAATTAAGTAATTATAAAAATAAAGTAATTTTTTTGCCTTGCCTGACTTCTATGTTGTCTATATTTTGGCTTACCCGAATTTTAAGGTAGTGTCCGACAAGAAACATCCCTCAAGACTCAATCAAGGTAAGATAAAAAAATTGAGAAATCAAAATATTCAAATAAACAATCCCACACATAAGTTGTATAATTACAAACATCGGATGATATACCCGTGCGATTTTATGTCTTGTCTTAATTCTTCTACGTCTGAATTTTAAGAAAATGTTTGAACTATCTTCAGTTGGGAATTTGTAAGTCGAAATTGTGGAAGGTTCTCTCATTCAAGGTAAGATAAAAAATCCAGACTGAGGGAAAAATTCCTATAACAAAATTCCTCCATCAAACTATGGTTTGTTGCTTTTCCACAGAGAAAAAATACAGACAAGATTAAGTCATAGCAAAAAATTAATCATCGAGCGAATTTTTGTATTGTCTAGATTTTTGGTATATCCGAATGTTAAGAAAATGTTTTGATCATCTTCATCGGGATTGTGGGGTGCTCCCGCTGTGGTTGTTAGACAAAATTAGTTAAACAAATGCGAGAAAGACAGATATACCCGAAAAAAATTAAATAATTTATTAGAATCGACCAATTTCATACCACAAATTAAATATATAAAAAAAAAGTAAATTTTTTGCCTTGCCTGAATTATGTGTTGTCTAGATTTTGGCTTACCCGAATTTTAAGGTAGTGTCCGACAAGAAACATCCCTCAAGACTCAATCAAGGTAAGATAAAAAAATTTAGAAATCAAAATATTCCAATAAATAATGCCACACAAAAATTGTATAATTACAACAATCGGATGATATACCCGTGCGATTTTATGTCTTGTCTAAATTCTTCTACGTCTGAATTTTAAGAAAATTTTGTAACTATCTTCAGTTGGGATTTTGTAAGTCGGAATTGTGGAAGGTTCTCTCAATCAAGGTAAGATAAAAAATCCAGACTGAGAGAAACATTCCTATAACAAAATCCCTCCTAAAAACTTAATAATTAATGTTTTGTCTAGATTAGGGTTTGTTGATTTTCCAGAAAGAAAACATACAGACAAGATTAGTCACTGCAAAAAATTAATTATCAAGCGAATTTTTGTATTGTCTAGATTTTTGGTATATCCGAATGTTAAGAAAATGTTTTGATCATCTTCATCGGGATTGTGGGGTGCTCCCGCTGTGGTTGTTAGACAAAATTAGTTAAACAAAAGCGAGAAAGACAGATATACCCGAAAAAAATTAAATAATTTATTAAAATCGACCAATTTCATGCCAAAAATTAAATATTTAAAAAAATAAAGTAATTTTTTTGCCTTGCCTGACTTCTATGTTGTCTATATTTTGGCTTACCCGAATTTTAAGGTAGTGTCCGACAAGAAACATCCCTCAAGACTCAATCAAGGTAAGATAAAGAAATTGAGAAGTTATAATATTCCAATAAACAATCCCACACAAAAGTTGTATAATTACAAACATCGGATGGTATACCCGTGCGATTTTATGTCTTGTCTTAATTCTTCTACGTCTGAATTTTAAGAAAATGTTTGAACTATCTTTAGTTGGTAATTTGTAAGTCGAAATTGTGGAAGGTTCTCTCATTCAAGGTAAGATAAAAAATCCAGACTGAGAGAAAAATTCCTATAACAAAATTCCTCCCTCAAACTATGGTTTGTTGCTTTTCCACAGAGAAAAAATACAGACAAGATTAAGTCACAGCAAAAAATTAATCATCGAGCGAATTTTTGTATTGTCTAGATTTTTGGTATATCCGAATGTTAAGAAAATGTTTGGATCATCTTCATCGGGATTGTGGGGTGCTCCCGCTGTGGTTGTTAGACAAAATTAGTTAAACAAAAGCGGGAAAGACAGATATACCCGAAAACAATTAAATAATTTATTAGAATCGAACCATTTCATGCCAAAAATTAAATATTTAAAAAAATAAAGTAATTTTTTTGCCTTGCCTGACTTCTATGTTGTCTATATTTTGGCTTACCCGAATTTTAAGGTAGTGTCCGACAAGAAACATCACTCAAGACTCAATCAAGGTAAGATAAAGAAATTGAGAAATCATAATATTCCAATAAACAATCCCACACAAAAGTTTTATAATTACAAACATCGGATGATATACCCGTGCGATTTTATGTCTTGTCTTAATTCTTCTACGTCTGAATTTTACGAAAATGTTTGAACTATCTTCAGTTGGGAATTTGTAAGTCGAAATTGTGGAAGGTTCTCTCATTCAAGGTAAGATAAAAAATCCAGACTGAGAGAAAAATTCCTATAACAAAATTCCTCCCTCAAACTATGGTTTGTTGCTTTTCCACAGAGAAAAATACAGACAAGATTAAGTCACAGCAAAAAATTAATCATCGAGCGAATTTTTGTATTGTCTAGATTTTTGGTATATCCGAATGTTAAGAAAATGTTTTGATCATCTTCATCGGGATTGTGGGGTGCTCCCGCTGTGGTTGTTAGACAAAATTAGTTAAACAAATGCGAGAAAGACAGATATACCCGAAAAAAATTAAATAATTTATTAGAATCGAACCATTTCATGCCAAAAATTAAATATTTAAAAAAATAAAGTAATTTTTTTGCCTTGCCTGACTTCTATGTTGTCTATATTTTGGCTTACCCGAATTTTAAGGTAGTGTCCGACAAGAAACATCCCTCAAGACTCAATCAAGGTAAGATAAAAAAATTGAGAAATCAAAATATTCAAATAAACAATCCCACACAAAAGTTGTATAATTACAAACATCGGATGATATACCCGTGCGATTTTATGTCTTGTCTTAATTCTTCTACGTCTGAATTTTAAGAAAATGTTTGAACTATCTTCAGTTGGGAATTTGTAAGTCGAAATTGTGGAAGGTTCTCTCATTCAAGGTAAGATAAAAAATCCAGACTGAGAGAAAAATTCCTATAACAAAATTCCTCCCTCAAACTATGGTTTGTTGCTTTTCCACAGAGAAAAAATACAGAAAAGATTAAGTCACAGCAAATAATTAATCATCGAGCGTACTTTTGTATTGTCTAGATTTTTGGTATATCCGAATGTTAAGAAGATGTTTTGATCATCTTCATCGGGATTGTGGGGTGCTCCCGCTGTGGTTGTTAGATAAAAATAGTTAAACAAAAGCGAGAAAGACAGATATACCCGAAAAAAGTTAAATAATTTATTAGAACCGACCAATTTCATGCCAAAAATTAAGTAATTATAAAAATAAAGTAATTTTTTTGCCTTGCCTGACTTCTATGTTGTCTATATTTTGGCTTACCCGAATTTTAAGGTAGTGTCCGACAAGAAACATCCCTCAAGACTCAATCATGGTAAGATAAAAAAATTGAGAAATCAAAATATTCCAATAAACAATCCCACACAAAAGTTGTATAATTACAAACATCGGATGATATACCCGTGCGATTTTATGTCTTTTCTTAATTCTTCTACGTCTGAATTTTACGAAAATGTTTGAACTATCTTCAGTTGGGAATTTGTAAGTCGAAATTGTGGAAGGTTCTCTCATTCAAGGTAAGATAAAAAATCCAGACTGAGAGAAAAATTCCTATAACAAAATTCCTCCCTCAAACTATGGTTTGTTGCTTTTCCACAGAGAAAAAATACAGACAAGATTAAGTCACAGCAAAAAATTAATCATCGAGCGAATTTTTGTATTGTCTAGATTTTTGGTATATCCGAATGTTAAGAAAATGTTTTGATCATCTTCATCGGGATTGTGGGGTGCTCCCGCTGTGGTTGTTAGACAAAATTAGTTAAACAAATGCGAGAAAGACAGATATACCCGAAAAAAATTAAATAATTTATTAGAATCGACCAATTTCATACCACAAATTAAATATATAAAAAAAAAGTAAATTTTTTGCCTTGCCTGAATTATGTGTTGTCTAAATTTTGGCTTACCCGAATTTTAAGGTAGTGTCCGACAAGAAACATCCCTCAAGACTCAATCAAGGTAAGATAAAAAAATTTAGAAATCAAAATATTCCAATAAATAATGCCACACAAAAATTGTATAATTACAACAATCGGATGATATACCCGTGCGATTTTATGTCTTGTCTAAATTCTTCTACGTCTGAATTTTAAGAAAATTTTGTAACTATCTTCAGTTGGGATTTTGTAAGACGGAATTGTGGAAGGTTCTCTCAATCAAGGTAAGATAAAAAATCCAGACTGAGAGAAACATTCCTATAACAAAATCCCTCCTAAAAACTTAATAATTAATGTTTTGTCTAGATTAGGGTTTGTTGATTTTCCAGAAAGAAAACATACAGACAAGATTAGTCACTGCAAAAAATTAATTATCAAGCGAATTTTTGTATTGTCTAGATTTTTGGTATATCCGAATGTTAAGAAAATGTTTTGATCATCTTCATCGGGATTGTGGGGTGCTCCCGCTGTGGTTGTTAGACAAAATTAGTTAAACAAAAGCGAGAAAGACAGATATACCCGAAAAAAATTAAAAAATTTATTAAAATCGACCAATTTCATGCCAAAAATTAAATATTTAAAAAAATAAAGTAATTTTTTTGCCTTGCCTGACTTCTATGTTGTCTATATTTTGGCTTACCCGAATTTTAAGGTAGTGTCCAACAAGAAACATCCCTCAAGACTCAATCAAGGTAAGATAAAGAAATTGAGAAATTATAATATTCCAATAAACAATCCCACACAAAAGTTGTATAATTACAAACATCGGATGGTATACCCGTGCGATTTTATGTCTTGTCTTAATTCTTCTACGTCTGAATTTTAAGAAAATGTTTGAACTATCTTTAGTTGGTAATTTGTAAGTCGAAATTGTGGAAGGTTCTCTCATTCAAGGTAAGATAAAAAATCCAGACTGAGAGAAAAATTCCTATAACAAAATTCCTCCCTCAAACTATGGTTTGTTGCTTTTCCACAGAGAAAAAATACAGAAAAGATTAAGTCACAGCAAATAATTAATCATCGAGCGTACTTTTGTATTGTCTAGATTTTTGGTATATCCGAATGTTAAGAAGATGTTTTGATCATCTTCATCGGGATTGTGGGGTGCTCCCGCTGTGGTTGTTAGACAAAATTAGTTAAACAAAAGCGAGAAAGACAGATATACCCGAAAAAAGTTAAATAATTTATTAGAACCGACCAATTTCATGCCAAAAATTAAGTAATTATAAAAATAAAGTAATTTTTTTGCCTTGCCTGACTTCTATGTTGTCTATATTTTGGCTTACCCGAATTTTAAGGTAGTGTCCGACAAGAAACATCCCTCAAGACTCAATCATGGTAAGATAAAAAAATTGAGAAATCAAAATATTCCAATAAACAATCCCACACAAAAGTTGTATAATTACAAACATCGGATGATATACCCGTGCGATTTTATGTCTTTTCTTAATTCTTCTACGTCTGAATTTTACGAAAATGTTTGAACTATCTTCAGTTGGGAATTTGTAAGTCGAAATTGTGGAAGGTTCTCTCATTCAAGGTAAGATAAAAAATCCAGACTGAGAGAAAAATTCCTATAACAAAATTCCTCCCTCAAACTATGGTTTGTTGCTTTTCCACAGAGAAAAAATACAGACAAGATTAAGTCACAGCAAAAAATTAATCATCGAGCGAATTTTTGTATTGTCTAGATTTTTGGTATATCCGAATGTTAAGAAAATGTTTTGATCATCTTCATCGGGATTGTGGGGTGCTCCCGCTGTGGTTGTTAGACAAAATTAGTTAAACAAATGCGAGAAAGACAGATATACCCGAAAAAAATTAAATAATTTATTAGAATCGAACAATTTCATACCACAAATTAAATATATAAAAAAAAAGTAAATTTTTTGCCTTGCCTGAATTATGTGTTGTCTAGATTTTGGCTTTCCCGAATTTTAAGGTAGTGTCCGACAAGAAACATCGCTCAAGACTCAATCAAGGTAAGATAAAAAAATTTTGAAATCAAAATATTCCAATAAATAATGCCACACAAAAATTGTATAATTACAACAATCGGATGATATACCCGTGCGATTTTATGTCTTGTCTAAATTCTTCTACGTCTGAATTTTAAGAAAATTTTGTAACTATCTTCAGTTGGGATTTTGTAAGACGGAATTGTGGAAGGTTCTCTCAATCAAGGTAAGATAAAAAATCCAGACTGAGAGAAACATTCCTATAACAAAATCCCTCCTAAAAACTTAATAATTAATGTTTTGTCTAGATTAGGGTTTGTTGATTTTCCAGAAAGAAAACATACAGACAAGATTAGTCACTGCAAAAAATTAATTATCAAGCGAATTTTTGTATTGTCTAGATTTTTGGTATATCCGAATGTTAAGAAAATGTTTTGATCATCTTCATCGGGATTGTGGGGTGCTCCCGCTGTGGTTGTTAGACAAAATTAGTTAAACAAAAGCGAGAAAGACAGATATACCCGAAAAAAATTAAATAATTTATTAAAATCGACCAATTTCATGCCAAAAATTAAATATTTAAAAAAATAAAGTAATTTTTTTGCCTTGCCTGACTTCTATGTTGTCTATATTTTGGCTTACCCGAATTTTAAGGTAGTGTCCAACAAGAAACATCCCTCAAGACTCAATCAAGGTAAGATAAAGAAATTGAGAAATTATAATATTCCAATAAACAATCCCACACAAAAGTTGTATAATTACAAACATCGGATGGTATACCCGTGCGATTTTATGTCTTGTCTTAATTCTTCTACGTCTGAATTTTAAGAAAATGTTTGAACTATCTTTAGTTGGTAATTTGTAAGTCGAAATTGTGGAAGGTTCTCTCATTCAAGGTAAGATAAAAAATCCAGACTGAGAGAAAAATTCCTATAACAAAATTCCTCCCTCAAACTATGGTTTGTTGCTTTTCCACAGAGAAAAAATACAGACAAGATTAAGTCACAGCAAAAAATTAATCATCGAGCGAATTTTTGTATTGTCTAGATTTTTGGTATATCCGAATGTTAAGAAAATGTTTGGATCATCTTCATCGGGATTGTGGGGTGCTCCCGCTGTGGTTGTTAGACAAAATTAGTTAAACAAAAGCGGGAAAGACAGATATACCCGAAAACAATTAAATAATTTATTAGAATCGAACCATTTCATGCCAAAAATTAAATATTTAAAAAAATAAAGTAATTTTTTTGCCTTGCCTGACTTCTATGTTGTCTATATTTTGGCTTACCCGAATTTTAAGGTAGTGTCCGACAAGAAACATCCCTCAAGACTCAATCAAGGTAAGATAGAGAAATTGAGAAATCATAATATTCCAATAAACAATCCCACACAAAAGTTTTATAATTACAAACATCGGATGATATACCCGTGCGATTTTATGTCTTGTCTTAATTCTTCTACGTCTGAATTTTAAGAAAATGTTTGAACTATCTTTAGTTGGTAATTTGTAAGTCGAAATTGTGGAAGGTTCTCTCAGTCAAGGTAAGATAAAAAATCCAGACTGAGAGAAAAATTCCTATAACAAAATTCCTCCCTCAAACTATGGTTTGTTGCTTTTCCACAGAGAAAAAATACAGACAAGATTAAGTCACAGCAAAAAATTAATCATCGAGCGAATTTTTGTATTGTCTAGATTTTTGGTATATCCGAATGTTAAGTAAATGTTTTGATCATCTTCATCGGGATTGTGGGGTGCTCCCGCTGTGGTTGTTAGACAAAATTAGTTAAACAAAAGCGAGAAAGGCAGATATACCCGAAAAAATTAAATAATTAAATAGAATCGACCAATTTCATACCACAAATTAAATATTTAAAAACAAAGTAATTTTTTTGCCTTGCCTGAATTTTGTGTTGTCTAGATTTTGGCTTACCCGAATTTTAAGGTAGTGCCTGACAAGAAACATCCCTCAAGACTCAATCAAGGTAAGATAAAAAAATTGAGAAATCAAAATATTCCAATAAATAATGCCACACAAAAATTGTATAATTACAAACATCGGATGATATACCCGTGCGATTTTATGTCTTGTCTTAATTCTTCTACGTCTGAATTTTAAGAAAATGTTTGAACTTCTTCAGTTGGGAATTTGTAAGTCGAAATTGTGGAAGGTTCTCTCAGTCAAGGTAAGATAAAAAATCCAGACTGAGAGAAAAATTCCTATAACAAAATTCCTCCCTCAAACTATGGTTTGTTGCTTTTCCACAGAGAAAAAATACAGACAAGATTAAGTCACAGCAAATAATTAATCATCGAGCGAATTTTTGTATTGTCTAGATTTTTGGTATATCCGAATGTTAAGAAAATGTTTGGATCATCTTCATCGGGATTCTGTGGTGCTCCCGCTGTGGTTGTTAGACAAAATTAGTTAAACAAAAGCGGGAAAGACAGATATACCCGAAAAAAGTTAAATAATTTATTAGAACCGACCAATTTCATGCCAAAAATTAAGTAATTATAAAAATAAAGTAATTTTTTTGCCTTGCCTGACTTCCTGACTTCTATGTTGTCTATATTTTGGCTTACCCGAATTTTAAGGTAGTGTCCGACAAGAAACATCCCTCAAGACTCAATCAAGGTAAGATAAAAAAATTGAGAAATCAAAATATTCCAATAAATAATGCCACACAAAAATTGTATAATTACAACAATCGGATGATATACCCGTGCGATTTTATGTCTTGTCTAAATTCTTCTACGTCTGAATTTTAAGAAAATTTTGTAACTATCTTCAGTTGGGATTTTGTAAGTCGGAATTGTGGAAGGTTCTCTCAATCAAGGTAAGATAAAAAATCCAGACTGAGAGAAATATTCCTAGAACAAAATCCCTCCTAAAAACTTAATAATTAATGTTTTGTCTAGATTAGGGTTTATTGATTTTCCAGAAAGAAAACATACAGACAAGATTAGTCACTGCAAAAAATAAATTATCAAGCGAATTTTTGTATTGTCTAGATTTTAGGTATATCCGAATGTTAAGAAAAAGTTTTGATCATCTTCATCGGGATTGTGGGGTGCTCCCGCTGTGGTTGTTAGACAAAATTAGTTAAACAAAAGCGAGAAAGACAGATATACCCGAAAAAAATTAAATAATTTATTAGAATCGACCAATTTCATGCCAAAAATTAAATATTTAAAAAAATAAAGTAATTTTTTTGCCTTGCCTGAATTATGTGTTGTCTAGATTTTGGCTTTCCCGAATTTTAAGGTAGTGTCTGACAATAAACATCCCTCAAGACTCAATCAAGGTAAGATAAAAAAATTGAGAAATCAAAATATTCCAATAAATAATGCCACACAAAAATTGTATAATTACAACAATCGGTTGATATACCCGTGCGATTTTTTTCTTGTCTAAATTCTTCTACGTCTGAATTTTAAGAAAATTTTTTAACTATCTTCAGTTGGGTTTTTGTAAGTCGGAATTGTGGAAGGTTCTCTCAATCAAGGTAAGATAAAAAATCCAGACTGAGAGAAAGATTCCTATAACAAAATCCCTCCTAAAAACTTAATAATTAATGTTTTGTCTAGATTAGGGTTTGTTGATTTTCCAGAAAGAAAACATACAGACAAGATTAGTCACTGCAAAAAATAAATTATCAAGCGAATTTTTGTATTGTCTAGATTTTAGGTATATCCGAATGTTAAGAAAAAGTTTTGATCATCTTCATCGGGATTGTGGGGTGCTCCCGCTGTGGTTGTTAGACAAAATTAGTTAAACAAAAGCGAGAAAGACAGATATACCCGAAAAAAGTTAAATAATTTATTAGAACCGACCAATTTCATGCCAAAAATTAAGTAATTATAAAAATAAAGTAATTTTTTTGCCTTGCCTGACTTCCAGACTTCTATGTTGTCTATATTTTGGCTTACCCGAATTTTAAGGTAGTGCCCGACAAGAAACATCCCTCAAGACTCAATCAAGGTAAGATAAAAAAATTGAGAAATCAAAATATTCAAATAAACAATCCCACACAAAAGTTGTATAATTACAAACATCGGATGATATACCCGTGCGATTTTATGTCTTGTCTTAATTCTTCTACGTCTGAATTTTAAGAAAATGTTTGAACGATCTTCAGTTGGGAATTTGTAAGTCGAAATTGTGGAAGGTTCTCTCATTCAAGGTAAGATAAAAAATCCAGACTGAGAGAAAAATTCCTGTAACAAAATTCCTCCCTCAAACTATGGTTTGTTGCTTTTCCACAGAGAAAAAATACAGAAAAGATTAAGTCACAGCAAATAATTAACCATCGAGCGTACTTTTGTATTGTCTAGATTTTTGGTATATCCGAATGTTAAGAAAAAGTTTTGATCATCTTCATCGGGATTGTGGGGTGCTCCCGCTGTGGTTGTTAGACAAAATTAGTTAAACAAAAGCGAGAAAGACAGATATACCCGAAAAAAGTTAAATAATTTATTAGAACCGACCAATTTCATGCCAAAAATTAAGTAATTATAAAAATAAAGTAATTTATTTGCCTTGCCTGACTTCCTGACTTCTATGTTGTCTATATTTTGGCTTACCCGAATTTTAAGGTAGTGTCCGACAAGAAACATCCCTCAAGACTCAATCAAGGTAAGATAAAGAAATTGAGAAATTATAATATTCCAATAAACAATCCCACACAAAAGTTGTATAATTACAAACATCGGATGATATACCCGTGCGATTTTATGTCTTGTCTTAATTCTTCTACGTCTGAATTTTAAGAAAATGTTTGAACTATCTTCAGTTGGGAATTTGTAAGTCGAAATTGTGGAAGGTTCTCTCATTCAAGGTAAGATAAAAAATCCAGACTGAGAGAAAAATTCCTATAACAAAATTCCTCCCTCAAACTATGGTTTGTTGCTTTTCCACAGAGAAAAAAATACAGACAAGATTAAGTCACAGCAAAAAATTAATCATCGAGTGAATTTTTTTATTGTCTAGAGTTTTGGTATATCCGAATGTTAAGAAAATGTTTTGATCATCTTCATCGGGATTCTGGGGTGCTCCCGCTGTGGTTGTTAGACAAAATTAGTTAAACAAATGCGAGAAAGACAGATATACCCGAAAAAAATTAAATAATTTATTAGAACCGACCAATTTCATGCCAAAAATTGAATATTTAAAAAATAAAGTAATTTTTTTGCCTTGCCAGAATTATGTGTTGTCTAGATTTTGGCTTTCCCGAATTTTAAGGTAGTGTCTGACAATAAACATCCCTCAAGACTCAATCAAGGTAAGATAAAAAAATTGAGAAATCAAAATATTCCAATAAATAATGCCACACAAAAATTGTATAATTACAACAATCGGATGATATACCCGTGCGATTTTATGTCTTGTCTAAATTCTTCTACGTCTGAATTTTAAGAAAATTTTGTAACTATCTTCAGTTGGGATTTTGTAAGTCGGAATTGTGGAAGGTTCTCTCAATCAAGGTAAGATAAAAAATCCAGACTGAGAGAAATATTCCTAGAACAAAATCCCTCCTAAAAACTTAATAATTAATGTTTTGTCTAGATTAGGGTTTATTGATTTTCCAGAAAGAAAACATACAGACAAGATTAGTCACTGCAAAAAATAAATTATCAAGCGAATTTTTGTATTGTCTAGATTTTAGGTATATCCGAATGTTAAGAAAAAGTTTTGATCATCTTCATCGGGATTGTGGGGTGCTCCCGCTGTGGTTGTTAGACAAAATTAGTTAAACAAAAGCGAGAAAGACAGATATACCCGAAAAAAATTAAATAATTTATTAGAATCGACCAATTTCATGCCAAAAATTAAATATTTAAAAAAATAAAGTAATTTTTTTGCCTTGCCTGACTTCTATGTTGTCTATATTTTGGCTTACCCGAATTTTAAGGTAGTGTCCGACAAGAAACATCCCTCAAGACTCAATCAAGGTAAGATAAAGAAATTGAGAAATTATAATATTCCAATAAACAATCCCACACAAAAGTTGTATAATTACAAACATCGGATGATATACCCGTGCGATTTTATGTCTTGTCTTAATTCTTCTACGTCTGAATTTTAAGAAAATGTTTGAACTATCTTTAGTTGGTAATTTGTAAGTCGAAATTGTGGAAGGTTCTCTCATTCAAGGTAAGATAAAAAATCCAGACTGAGAGAAACATTCCTATAACAAAATTCCTCCCTCAAACTATGGTTTGTTGCTTTTCCACAGAGAAAAAATACAGACAAGATTAAGTCACAGCAAAAAATTAATCATCGAGCGAATTTTTGTATTGTCTAGATTTTTGGTATATCCGAATGTTAAGAAAATGTTTGGATCATCTTCATCGGGATTGTGGGGTGCTCCCGCTGTGGTTGTTAGACAAAATTAGTTAAACAAAAGCGGGAAAGACAGATATACCCGAAAACAATTAAATAATTTATTAGAATCGAACCATTTCATGCCAAAAATTAAATATTTAAAAAAATAAAGTAATTTTTTTGCCTTGCCTGATTTCTATGTTGTCTATATTTTGGCTTACCCGAATTTTAAGGTAGTGTCCGACAAGAAACATCCCTCAAGACTCAATCAAGGTAAGATAAAGAAATTGAGAAATCATAATATTCCAATAAACAATCCCACACAAAAGTTTTATAATTACAAACATCGGATGATATACCCGTGCGATTTTATGTCTTGTCTTAATTCTTCTACGTCTGAATTTTAAGAAAATGTTTGAACGATCTTCAGTTGGGAATTTGTAAGTCGAAATTGTGGAAGGTTCTCTCATTCAAGGTAAGATAAAAAATCCAGACTGAGAGAAAAATTCCTGTAACAAAATTCCTCCCTCAAACTATGGTTTGTTGCTTTTCCACAGAGAAAAAATACAGAAAAGATTAAGTCACAGCAAATAATTAACCATCGAGCGTACTTTTGTATTGTCTAGATTTTTGGTATATCCGAATGTTAAGAAAAAGTTTTGATCATCTTCATCGGGATTGTGGGGTGCTCCCGCTGTGGTTGTTAGACAAAATTAGTTAGACTTCTTTGTTGTCTATATTTTGGCTTACCCGAATTTTAAGGTAGTGTCCGACAAGAAACATCCCTCAAGACTCAATCAAGGTAAGATAAAGAAATTGAGAAATTATAATATTCCAATAAACAATCCCACACAAAAGTTGTATAATTACAAACATCGGATGATATACCCGTGCGATTTTATGTCTTGTCTTAATTCTTCTACGTCTGAATTTTAAGAAAATGTTTGAACTATCTTCAGTTGGGAATTTGTAAGTCGAAATTGTGGAAGGTTCTCTCATTCAAGGTAAGATAAAAAATCCAGACTGAGAGAAAAATTCCTATAACAAATTTCCTCCCTCAAACTATGGTTTGTTGCTTTTCCACAGAGAAAAAAATACAGACAAGATTAAGTCACAGCAAAAAATTAATCATCGAGCGTACTTTTGTATTGTCTAGATTTTTGGTATATCCGAATGTTAAGAAAATGTTTGGATCATCTTCATCGGGATTGTGGGGTGCTCCCGCTGTGGTTGTTAGACAAAATTAGTTAAACAAAAGCGAGAAAGACAGATATACCCGAAAAAAATTAAATAATTTATTAGAATCGACCAATTTCATACCACAAATTAAATATTTAAAAACAAAGTCATTTTTTTGCCTTGCCTGAATTATGTGTTGTCTAGATTTTGGCTTACCCGAATTTTAAGGTAGTGTCTGACAATAAACATCCCTCAAGACTCAATCAAGGTAAGATAAAAAAATTGAGAAATCAAAATATTCCAATAAATAATGCCACACAAAAATTGTATAATTACAACAATCGGTTGATATACCCGTGCGATTTTTTTCTTGTCTAAATTCTTCTACGTCTGAATTTTAGGAAAATTTTTTAACTATCTTCAGTTGGGATTTTGTAAGTCGGAATTGTGGAAGGTTCTCTCAATCAAGGTAAGATAAAAAATCCAGACTGAGAGAAAGATTCCTATAACAAAATCCCTCCTAAAAACTTAATAATTAATGTTTTGTCTAGATTAGGGTTTGTTGATTTTCCAGAAAGAAAACATACAGACAAGATTAGTCACTGCAAAAAATAAATTATCAAGCGAATTTTTGTATTGTCTAGATTTTAGGTATATCCGAATGTTAAGAAAAAGTTTTGATCATCTTCATCGGGATTGTGGGGTGCTCCCGCTGTGGTTGTTAGACAAAATTAGTTAAACAAAAGCGAGAAAGACAGATATACCCGAAAAAAGTTAAATAATTTATTAGAACCGACCAATTTCATGCCAAAAATTAAGTAATTATAAAAATAAAGTAATTTTTTTGCCTTGCCTGACTTCCAGACTTCTATGTTGTCTATATTTTGGCTTACCCGAATTTTAAGGTAGTGTCCGACAAGAAACATCCCTCAAGACTCAATCAAGGTAAGATAAAAAAATTGAGAAATCAAAATATTCCAATAAATAATACCACACGCAAATATTGTATAATTACAACAATCGGATGATATACCCGTGCGATTTTATGTCTTGTCTAAATTCTTCTACGTCTGAATTTTAAGAAAATTTTTTAACTATCTTCAGTTGGGATTTTGTTAGTCGGAATTGTGGAAGGTTCTCTCAATCAAGGTAAGATAAAAAATCCAGACTGAGAGAAACATTCCTATAACAAAATCCCTCCTAAAAACTTAATAATTAATGTTTTGTCTAGATTAGGGTTTGTTGATTTTCCAGAAAGAAAACATACAGACAAGATTAGTCACAGCAAAAAATTAATTATCAAGCGAATTTTTGTATTGTCTAGATTTTTGGTATATCCGAATGTTAAGAAAATGTTTTGATCATCTTCATCGGGATTGTGGGGTGCTCCCGCTGTGGTTGTTAGACAAAATTAGTTAAACAAAAGCGAGAAAGACAGATATACCCGAAAAAAAATTAAATAATTTAATAGAATCGACCAATTTCATACCACAAATTAAATATTTAAAAACAAAGTAATTTTTTTGCCTTGCCTGAATTATGTGTTGTCTAGATTTTGGCTTACCCGAATTTTAAGGTAGTGTCTGACAAGAAACATCCCTCAAGACTCAATCAAAGTAAGATAAAAAAATTGAGAAATCAAAATATTCCAATAAATAATGCCACACAAAAATTGTATAATTACAACAATCGGATGATATATCCGTGCGATTTTATGTCTTGTCTAAATTCTTCTACGTCTGAATTTTAAAAAAAATTTTTAACTATCTTCAGTTGGGATTTTGTTAGTCGGAATTGTGGAAGGTTCTCTCAATCAAGGTAAGATAAAAAATCCAGACTGAGAGAAACATTCCTATAACAAAATCCCTCCTAAAAACTTAATAATTAATGTTTTGTCTAGATTAGAGTTTGTTGATTTTCCAGAAAGAAAACATACAGACAAGATTAGTCACTGCAAAAAATTAATTATCAAGCGAATTTTTGTATTGTCTAGATTTTTGGTATATCCGAATGTTAAGAAAATGTTTGGATCATCTTCATCGGGATTGTGGGGTGCTCCCGCTGTGGTTGTTAGACAAAATTAGTTAAACAAAACCGAGAGAGACAGATATACCCGAAAAAAGTTAAATAATTTATTAGAACCGACCAATTTCATGCCAAAAATTAAGTAATTATAAAAATAAAGTAATTTTTTTGCCTTGCCTGACTTCCAGACTTCTATGTTGTCTATATTTTGGCTTACCCGAATTTTAAGGTAGTGTCTGACAAGAAACATCCCTCAAGACTCAATCAAGGTAAGATAAAAAAATTGAGAAATCAAAATATTCCAATAAATAATGCCACACAAAAATTGTATAATTACAACAATCGGCTGATATACCCGTGCGATTTTATGTCTTGTCTAAATTCTTCTACGTCTGAATTTTAAGAAAATTTTTTAACTATCTTCAGTTGGGATTTTGTTAGTCGGAATTGTGGAAGGTTCTCTCAATCAAGGTAAGATAAAAAATCCAGACTGAGAGAAACATTCCTATAACAAAATCCCTCCTAAAAACTTAATAATTAATGTTTTGTCTAGATTAGGGTTTGTTGATTTTCCAGAGAGAAAACATACAGACAAGATTAGTCACTGCAAAAAATTAATTATCAAGCGAATTTTTGTATTGTCTAGATTTTTGGTATATCCGAATGTTAAGAAAATGTTTTGATCATCTTCATCGGGATTGTGGGGTGCTCCCGCTGTGGTTGTTAGACAAAATTAGTTAAACAAAAGCGAGAAAGACAGATATACCCGAAAAAAGTTAAATAATTTATTAGAACCGACCAATTTCATGCCAAAAATTAAGTAATTATAAAAATAAAGTAATTTTTTTGCCTTGCCTGACTTCCTAACTTCTATGTTGTCTATATTTTGGCTTACCCGAATTTTAAGGTAGTGTCCGACAAGAAACATCCCTCAAGACTCAATCAAGGTAAGATAAAAAAATTGAGAAATCAAAATATTCAAATAAACAATCCCACACAAAAGTTGTATAATTACAAACATCGGATGATATACCCGTGCGATTTTATGTCTTGTCTAAATTCTTCTACGTCTGAATTTTAAGAAAATGTTTGAACTATCTTCAGTTGGGAATTTGTAAGTCGAAATTGTGGAAGGTTCTCTCATTCAAGGTAAGATAAAAAATCCAGACTGAGAGAAAAATTCCTATAACAAAATTCCTCCCTCAAACTATGGTTTGTTGCTTTTCCACAGAGAAAAAATACAGAAAAGATTAAGTCACAGCAAATAATTAATCATCGAGCGAACTTTTGTATTGTCTAGATTTTTGGTATATCCGAATGTTAAGAAAATGTTTTGATCATCTTCATCGGGATTGTGGGGTGCTCCCGCTGTGGTTGTTAGACAAAATTAGTTAAACAAAACCGAGAGAGACAGATATACCCGAAAAAAGTTAAATAATTTATTAGAACCGACCAATTTCATGCCAAAAATTAAGTAATTATAAAAATAAAGTAATTTTTTTGCCTTGCCTGACTTCCAGACTTCTATGTTGTCTATATTTTGGCTTACCCGAATTTTAAGGTAGTGTCTGACAAGAAACATCCCTCAAGACTCAATCAAGGTAAGATAAAAAAATTGAGAAATCAAAATATTCCAATAAATAATGCCACACAAAAATTGTATAATTACAACAATCGGCTGATATACCCGTGCGATTTTATGTCTTGTCTAAATTCTTCTACGTCTGAATTTTAAGAAAATTTTTTAACTATCTTCAGTTGGGATTTTGTTAGTCGGAATTGTGGAAGGTTCTCTCAATCAAGGTAAGATAAAAAATCCAGACTGAGAGAAACATTCCTATAACAAAATCCCTCCTAAAAACTTAATAATTAATGTTTTGTCTAGATTAGGGTTTGTTGATTTTCCAGAGAGAAAACATACAGACAAGATTAGTCACTGCAAAAAATTAATTATCAAGCGAATTTTTGTATTGTCTAGATTTTTGGTATATCCGAATGTTAAGAAAATGTTTTGATCATCTTCATCGGGATTGTGGGGTGCTCCCGCTGTGGTTGTTAGACAAAATTAGTTAAACAAAAGCGAGAAAGACAGATATACCCGAAAAAAGTTAAATAATTTATTAGAACCGACCAATTTCATGCCAAAAATTAAGTAATTATAAAAATAAAGTAATTTTTTTGCCTTGCCTGACTTCCTAACTTCTATGTTGTCTATATTTTGGCTTACCCGAATTTTAAGGTAGTGTCCGACAAGAAACATCCCTCAAGACTCAATCAAGGTAAGATAAAAAAATTGAGAAATCAAAATATTCAAATAAACAATCCCACACAAAAGTTGTATAATTACAAACATCGGATGATATACCCGTGCGATTTTATGTCTTGTCTAAATTCTTCTACGTCTGAATTTTAAGAAAATGTTTGAACTATCTTCAGTTGGGAATTTGTAAGTCGAAATTGTGGAAGGTTCTCTCATTCAAGGTAAGATAAAAAATCCAGACTGAGAGAAAAATTCCTATAACAAAATTCCTCCCTCAAACTATGGTTTGTTGCTTTTCCACAGAGAAAAAATACAGAAAAGATTAAGTCACAGCAAATAATTAATCATCGAGCGAACTTTTGTATTGTCTAGATTTTTGGTATATCCGAATGTTAAGAAAATGTTTTGATCATCTTCATCGGGATTGTGGGGTGCTCCCGCTGTGGTTGTTAGACAAAATTAGTTAAACAAAAGCGAGAAAGACAGATATACCCGAAAAAAAATTAAATAATTTAATAGAATCGACCAATTTCATACCACAAATTAAATATTTAAAAACAAAGTAATTTTTTTGCCTTGCCTGAATTATGTGTTGTCTAGATTTTGGTTACCCGAATTTTAAGGTAGTGTCTGACAAGAAACATCCCTCAAGACTCAATCAAGGTAAGATAAAAAAATTGAGAAATCAAAATATTCCAATAAATAATGCCACACAAAAATTGTATAATTACAACAATCGGATGATATACCCGTGCGATTTTATGTCTTGTCTAAATTCTTCTACGTCTGAATTTTAAGAAAATTTTTTAACTATCTTCAGTTGGGATTTTGTTAGTCGGAATTGTGGAAGGTTCTCTCAATCAAGGTAAGATAAAAAATCCAGACTGAGAGAAACATTCCTATAACAAAATCCCTCCTAAAAACTTAATAATTAATGTTTTGTCTAGATTAGAGCTTGTTGATTTTCCAGAAAGAAAACATACAGACAAGATTAGTCACTGCAAAAAATAAATTATCAAGCGAATTTTTGTATTGTCTAGATTTTAGGTATATCCGAATGTTAAGAAAAAGTTTTGATCATCTTCATCGGGATTGTGGGGTGCTCCCGCTGTGGTTGTTAGACAAAATTAGTTAAACAAAACCGAGAGAGACAGATATACCCGAAAAAAGTTAAATAATTTATTAGAACCGACCAATTTCATGCCAAAAATTAAGTAATTACAAAAATAAAGTAATTTTTTTGCCTTGCCTGACTTCCAGACTTCTATGTTGTCTATATTTTGGCTTACCCGAATTTTAAGGTAGTGTCTGACAAGAAACATCCCTCAAGACTCAATCAAGGTAAGATAAAAAAATTGAGAAATCAAAATATTCCAATAAATAATGCCACACAAAAATTGTATAATTACAACAATCGGATGATATACCCGTGCGATTTTATGTCTTGTCTAAATTCTTCTACGTCTGAATTTTAAGAAAATTTTTTAACTATCTTCAGTTGGGATTTTGTTAGTCGGAATTGTGGAAGGTTCTCTCAATCAAGGTAAGATAAAAAATCCAGACTGAGAGAAACATTCCTATAACAAAATCCCTCCTAAAAACTTAATAATTAATGTTTTGTCTAGATTAGAGCTTGTTGATTTTCCAGAAAGAAAACATACAGACAAGATTAGTCACTGCAAAAAATAAATTATCAAGCGAATTTTTGTATTGTCTAGATTTTAGGTATATCCGAATGTTAAGAAAAAGTTTTGATCATCTTCATCGGGATTGTGGGGTGCTCCCGCTGTGGTTGTTAGACAAAATTAGTTAAACAAAACCGAGAGAGACAGATATACCCGAAAAAAGTTAAATAATTTATTAGAACCGACCAATTTCATGCCAAAAATTAAGTAATTACAAAAATAAAGTAATTTTTTTGCCTTGCCTGACTTCCAGACTTCTATGTTGTCTATATTTTGGCTTACCCGAATTTTAAGGTAGTGTCTGACAAGAAACATCCCTCAAGACTCAATCAAGGTAAGATAAAAAAATTGAGAAATCAAAATATTCCAATAAATAATGCCACACAAAAATTGTATAATTACAACAATCGGATGATATACCCGTGCGATTTTATGTCTTGTCTAAATTCTTCTACGTCTGAATTTTAAGAAAATTTTTTAACTATCTTCAGTTGGGATTTTGTTAGTCGGAATTGTGGAAGGTTCTCTCAATCAAGGTAAGATAAAAAATCCAGACTGAGAGAAACATTCCTATAACAAAATCCCTCCTAAAAACTTAATAATTAATGTTTTGTCTAGATTAGGGTTTGTTGATTTTCCAGAGAGAAAACATACAGACAAGATTAGTCACTGCAAAAAATTAATTATCAAGCGAATTTTTGTATTGTCTAGATTTTTGGTATATCCGAATGTTAAGAAAATGTTTTGATCATCTTCATCGGGATTGTGGGGTGCTCCCGCTGTGGTTGTTAGACAAAATTAGTTAAACAAAAGCGAGAAAGACAGATATACCCGAAAAAAGTTAAATAATTTATTAGAACCGACCAATTTCATGCCAAAAATTAAGTAATTATAAAAATAAAGTAATTTTTTTGCCTTGCCTGACTTCCAGACTTCTATGTTGTCTATATTTTGGCTTACCCGAATTTTAAGGTAGTTTCCGACAAGAAACATCCCTCAAGACTCAATCAAGGTAAGATACAAAAATTGAGAAATCAAAATATTCAAATAAACAATCCCACACAAAAGTTGTATAATTACAAACATCGGATGATATACCCGTGCGATTTTATGTCTTGTCTAAATTCTTCTACGTCTGAATTTTAAGAAAATTTTTTAACTATCTTCAGTTGGGATTTTGTTAGTCGGAATTGTGGAAGGTTCTCTCAATCAAGGTAAGATAAAAAGTACAGACTGAGAGAAACATTCCTATAACAAAATCCCTCCTAAAAACTTAATAATTAATGTTTTGTCTAGATTAGGGTTTGTTGATTTTCCAGAAAGAAAACATACAGACAAGATTAGTCACTGCAAAAAATTAATTATCAAGCGAATTTTTGTATTGTCTAGATTTTTGGTATATCCGAATGTTAAGAAAATGTTTGGATCATCTTCATCGGGATTGTGGGGTTCTCCCGCTGTGGTTGTTAGACAAAATTAGTTAAACAAAACCGAGAGAGACAGATATACCCGAAAAAAATTAAATAATTTATTAGAATCGAACCATTTCATGCCAAAAATTAAATATTTAAAAAAATAAAGTAATTTTTTTGCCTTGCCTGACTTCTATGTTGTCTATATTTTGGCTTACCCGAATTTTAAGGTAGTGTCCGACAAGAAACATCCCTCAAGACTCAATCAAGGTAAGATAAAAAAATTGAGAAATCAAAATATTCAAATAAACAATCCCACACAAAAGTTGTATAATTACAAACATCGGATGATATACCCGTGCGATTTTATGTCTTGTCTAAATTCCTCTACGTCTGAATTTTAATAAAATGTTTGAACTATCTTCAGTTGGGAATTTGTAAGTCGAAATTGTGGAAGGTTCTTTCATTCAAGGTAAGATAAAAAATCCAGACTGAGAGAAAAATTCCTATAACAAAATTCCTCCCTCAAACTATGGTTTGTTGCTTTTCCACAGAGAAAAAATACAGACAAGATTAAGTCACAGCAAAAAATTAATCATCGAGCGAATTTTTGTATTGTCTAGATTTTTGGTATATCCGAATGTTAAGTAAATGTTTTGATCATCTTCATCGGGATTGTGGGGTGCTCCCGCTGTGGTTGTTAGACAAAATTAGTTAAACAAAAGCGAGAAAGGCAGATATACCCGAAAAAAATAAATAATTAAATAGAATCGACCAATTTCATACCACAAATTAAATATTTAAAAACAAAGTAATTTTTTTGCCTTGCCCGAATTTTGTGTTGTCTAGATTTTGGCTTACCCGAATTTTAAGGTAGTGCCTGACAAGAAACATCCCTCAAGACTCAATCAAGGTAAGATAAAAAAATTGAGAAATCAAAATATTCCAATAAATAATGCCACACAAAAATTGTATAATTACAAACATCGGATGATATACCCGTGCGATTTTATGTCTTGTCTTAATTCTTCTACGTCTGAATTTTAAGAAAATGTTTGAACTATCTTCAGTTGGGAATTTGTAAGTCGGAATTGTGGAAGGTTCTCTCAATCAAGGTAAGATAAAAAATCCAGACTGAGAGAAAGATTCCTATAACAAAATCCCTCCTAAAAACTTAATAATTAATGTTTTGTCTAGATTAGGGTTTGTTGATTTTCCAGAAAGAAAACATACAGACAAGATTAGTCACTGCAAAAAATAAATTATCAAGCGAATTTTTGTATTGTCTAGATTTTAGGTATATCCGAATGTTAAGAAAAAGTTTTGATCATCTTCATCGGGATTGTGGGGTGCTCCCGCTGTGGTTGTTTGACAAAATTAGTTAAACAAAAGCGAGAAAGACAGATATACCCGAAAAAAGTTAAATAATTTATTAGAACCGACCAATTTCATGCCAAAAATTAAGTAATTATAAAAATAAAGTAATTTTTTTGCCTTGCCTGACTTCTATGTTGTCTATATTTTGGCTTACCCGAATTTTAAGGTAGTGTCCGACAAGAAACATCCCTCAAGACTCAATCAAGGTAAGATAAAAAAATTGAGAAATCAAAATATTCCAATAAATAATGCCACACAAAAATTGTATAATTACAACAATCGGATGATATACCCGTGCGATTTTATGTCTTGTCTAAATTCTTCTACGTCTGAATTTTAAGAAAATTTTTTAACTATCTTCAGTTGGGATTTTGTTAGTCGGAATTGTGGAAGGTTCTCTCAATCAAGGTAAGATAAAAAATCCAGACTGAGAGAAACATTCCTATAACAAAATCCCTCCTAAAAACTTAATAATTAATGTTTTGTCTAGATTAGGGTTTGTTGATTTTCCAGAAAGAAAACATACAGACAAGATTAGTCACTGCAAAAAATTAATTATCAAGTGAATTTTTGTATTGTCTAGATTTTAGGTATATCCGAATGTTAAGAAAATGTTTTGATCATCTTCATCGGGATTGTGGGGTGCTCCTGCTGTGGTTGTTAGACAAAATTAGTTAAACAAAAGCGAGAAAGACAGATATACCCGAAAAAAAATTAAATAATTTAATAGAATCGACCAATTTCATACCACAAATTAAATATTTAAAAACAAAGTAATTTTTTTGCCTTGCCTGAATTATGTGTTGTCTAGATTTTGGTTACCCGAATTTTAAGGTAGTGTCTGACAAGAAACATCCCTCAAGACTCAATCAAAGTAAGATAAAAAAATTGAGAAATCAAAATATTCCAATAAATAATGCCACACAAAAATTGTATAATTACAACAATCGGATGATATATCCGTGCGATTTTATGTCTTGTCTAAATTCTTCTACGTCTGAATTTTAAAAAAAATTTTTAACTATCTTCAGTTGGGATTTTGTTAGTCGGAATTGTGGAAGGTTCTCTCAATCAAGGTAAGATAAAAAATCCAGACTGAGAGAAACATTCCTATAACAAAATCCCTCCTAAAAACTTAATAATTAATGTTTTGTCTAGATTAGGGTTTGTTGATTTTCCAGAAAGAAAACATACAGACAAGATTAGTCACTGCAAAAAATTAATTATCAAGCGAATTGTTGTATTGTCTACATTTTAGGTATATCCGAATGTTAAGAAAATGTTTTGATCATCTTCATCGGGATTGTGGGGTGCTCCCGCTGTGGTTGTTAGACAAAATTAGTTAAACAAAAGCGAGAAAGACAGATATACCCGAAAAAAGTTAAATAATTTATTAGAACCGACCAATTTCATGCCAAAAATTAAGTAATTATAAAAATAAAGTAATTTTTTTGCCTTGCCTGACTTCCAGACTTCTATGTTGTCTATATTTTGGCTTACCCGAATTTTAAGGTAGTGTCCGACAAGAAACATCCCTCAAGACTCAATCAAAGTAAGATAAAAAAATTGAGAAATCAAAATATTCAAATAATTCCAATACCCACACAAAAGTTGTATAATTACAAACATCGGATGATATACCCGTGCGATTTTATGTCTTGTCTAAATTCTTCTACGGCTGAATTTTAAGAAAATTTTTTAACTATCTTCAGTTGGGTTTTTGTTAGTCGGAATTGTGGAAGGTTCTCTCAATCAAGGTAAGATAAAAAATCCAGACTGAGAGAAACATTCCTATAACAAAATCCCTCCTAAAAACTTAATAATTAATGTTTTGTCTAGATTAGGGTTTGTTGATTTTCCAGAAAGAAAACATACAGACAAGATTAGTCACTGCAAAAAATTAATTATCAAGCGAATTTTTGTATTGTCTAGATTTTTGGTATATCCGAATGTTAAGAAAATGTTTGGATCATCTTCATCGGGATTGTGGGGTTCTCCCGCTGTGGTTGTTAGACAAAATTAGTTAAACAAAACCGAGAGAGACAGATATACCCGAAAAAAATTAAATAATTTATTAGAATCGAACCATTTCATGCCAAAAATTAAATATTTAAAAAAATAAAGTAATTTTTTTGCCTTGCCTGACTTCCTGACTTCTATGTTGTCTATATTTTGGCTTACCCGAATTTTAAGGTAGTGTCCGACAAGAAACATCCCTCAAGACTCAATCAAGGTAAGATAAAAAAATTTAGAAATCAAAATATTCAAATAAACAATCCCACACAAAAGTTGTATAATTACAAACATCGGATGATATACCCGTGCGATTTTATGTCTTGTCTAAATTCTTCTACGTCTGAATTTTAAGAAAATGTTTGAACTATCTTCAGTTGGGAATTTGTAAGTCGAAATTGTGGAAGGTTCTCTCATTCAAGGTAAGATAAAAAATCCAGACTGATAGAAAAATCCCTATAACAAAATCCCTCCCTCAAACTATGGTTTGTTGCTTTTCCACAGAGAAAAAATACAGAAAAGATTAAGTCACAGCAAAAAATTAATCATCGAGCGAACTTTTGTATTGTCTAGATTTTTGGTATATCCGAATGTTAAGAAAATGTTTTGATCATCTTCATGGGGATTGTGGGGTGCTCCCGCTGTGGTTGTTAGACAAAATAAGTTAAACAAAAGCGAGAAAGACAGATATACCCGAAAAAAGTTAAATAATTTATTAGAACCGACCAATTTCATGCCAAAAATTAAGTAATTATAAAAATAAAGTAATTTTTTTGCCTTGCCTGACTTCCAGACTTCTATGTTGTCTATATTTTGGCTTACCCGAATTTTAAGGTAGTGTCTGACAAGAAACATCCCTCAAGACTCAATCAAGGTAAGATAAAAAAATGAGAAATCAAAATATTCCAATAAATAATGCCACACAAAAATTGTATAATTACAACAATCGGATGATATACCCGTGCGATTTTATGTCTTGTCTAAATTCTTCTACGTCTGAATTTTAAGAAAATTTTTTAACTATCTTCAGTTGGGATTTTGTTAGTCGGAATTGTGGAAGGTTCTCTCAATCAAGGTAAGATAAAAAATCCAGACTGAGAGAAAAATTCCTATAACAAAATCCCTCCTAAAAACTTAATAATTAATGTTTTGTCTAGATTAGGGTTTGTTGATTTTCCAGAAAGAAAACATACAGACAAGATTAGTCACTGCAAAAAATTAATTATCAAGCGAATTTTTGTATTGTCTACATTTTAGGTATATCCGAATGTTAAGAAAAAGTTTTGATCATCTTCATCGGGATTGTGGGGTGCTCCCGCTGTGGTTGTTAGACAAAATTAGTTAAACAAAAGCGAGAAAGACAGATATACCCGAAAAAAGTTAAATAATTTATTAGAACCGACCAATTGCATGCCAAAAATTAAGTAATTATAAAAATAAAGTAATTTTTTTGCCTTGCCTGACTTCCAGACTTCTATGTTGTCTATATTTTGGCTTACCCGAATTTTAAGGTAGTGTCCGACAAGAAACATCCCTCAAGACTCAATCAAGGTAAGATAAAAAAATTGAGAAATCAAAATATTCAAATAAACAATCCCACACAAAAGTTGTATAATTACAAACATCGGATGATATACCCGTGCGATTTTATGTCTTGTCTAAATTCTTCTACGTCTGAATTTTAAGAAAATGTTTGAACTATCTTCTGTTGGGAATTTGTAAGTCGAAATTGTGGAAGGTTCTCTCATTCAAGGTAAGATAAAAAATCCAGACTGAGAGAAAAATTCCTATAACAAAATTCCTCCCTCAAACTATGGTTTGTTGCTTTTCCACAGAGAAAAAATACAGAAAAGATTAAGTCACAGCAAATAATTAATCATCGAGCGAACTTTTGTATTTTCTAGATTTTTGGTATATCCGAATGTTAAGAAAATGTTTTGATCATCTTCATCGGGATTGTGGGGTGCTCCCGCTGTGGTTGTTAGACAAAATTAGTTAAACAAAAGCGAGAAAGACAGATATACCCGAAAAAAGTTAAATAATTTATTAGAACCGACCAATTTCATGCCAAAAATTAAGTAATTATAAAAATAAAGTAATTTTTTTGCCTTGCCTGACTTCCTGACTTCTATGTTGTCTATATTTTGGCTTACCCGAATTTTAAGGTAGTGTCTGACAAGAAACATCCCTCAAGACTCAATCAAAGTAAGATAAAAAAATTGAGAAATCAAAATATTCCAATAAATAATGCCACACAAAAATTGTATAATTACAACAATCGGATGATATAACCGTGCGATTTTATGTCTTGTCTAAATTCTTCTACGTCTGAATTTTAAGAAAATGTTTGAACTATCTTCTGTTGGGATTTTGTAAGTCGAAATTGTGGAAGGTTCTCTCAATCAAGGTAAGATAAAAAATCCAGACTGAGAGAAATATTCCTATAACAAAATCCCTCCTAAAAACTTAATAATTAATGTTTTGTCTAGATTAGGGTTTGTTGATTTTCCAGAAAGAAAACATACAGACAAGATTAGTCACTGCAAAAAATTAATTATCAAGCGAATTTTTGTATTGTCTAGATTTTTGGTATATCCGAATGTTAAGAAAATGTTTTGATCATCTTCATCGGGATTGTGGGGTGCTCCCGCTGTGGTTGTTAGACAAAATTAGTTAAACAAAAGCGAGAAAGACAGATATACCCGAAAAAAATTAAATAATTTATTAGAATCGACCAATTTCATGCCAAAAATTAAATATTTAAAAAATAAAGTAATTTTTTTGCCTTGCCAGAATTATGTGTTGTCTATATTTTGGCTTACCCGAATTTTAAGGTAATGTCCGACAAGAAACATCCCTCAAGACTCAATCAAGGTAAGATAAAAAAATTGAGAAATCAAAATATTCCAATAAATAATGCCACACAAAAATTGTATAATTACAACAATCGGATGATAAACCCGTGCGATTTTATGTCTTGTCTAAATTCTTCTACGTCTGAATTTTAAGAAAATTTTTTAACTATCTTCAGTTGGGATTTTGTTAGTCGGAATTGTGGAAGGTTCTCTCAATCAAGGTAAGATAAAAAATCCAGACTGAGAGAAACATTCCTATAACAAAATCCCTCCTAAAAACTTAATAATTAATGTTTTGTCTAGATTAGGGTTTGTTGATTTTCCAGAAATAAAACATACAGACAAGATTAGTCACTGCAAAAAATTAATTATCAAGCGAATTTTTGTATTGTATAGATTTTTGGTATATCCGAATGTTAAGAAAATGTTTTGATCATCTTCATCGGGATTGTGGGGTGCTCCCGCTGTGGTTGTTAGACAAAATTAGTTAAACAAAGCCAGAAAGATAGATATACCCGAAAAAAATTAAATAATTTATTAGAATCGACCAATTTCATACCACAAATTAAATATATAAAAACAAAGTAAATTTTTTGCCTTGCCTGAATTATGTGTTGTCTAGATTTTGGCTTTCCCGAATTTTAAGGTAGTGTCTGACAAGAAACATCCCTCAAGACTCAATCAAGGTAAGATAAAAAAATTGAGAAATCAAAATATTCCAATAAATAATGCCACACAAAAATTGTATAATTACAACAATCGGATGATATACCCGTGCGATTCTATGTCTTGTCTAAATTCTTCTACGTCTGAATTTTAAGAAAATTTTTTAACTATCTTCAGTTGGGATTTTGTTAGTCGGAATTGTGGAAGGTTCTCTCAATCAAGGTAAGATAAAAAATCCAGACTGAGAGAAAAATTCCTATAACAAAATCCCTCCTAAAAACTTAATAATTAATGTTTTGTCTAGATTAGGGTTTGTTGATTTTCCAGAAAGAAAACATACAGACAAGATTAGTCACTGCAAAAAATTAATTATCAAGCGAATTTTTGTATTGTCTACATTTTAGGTATATCCGAATGTTAAGAAAATGTTTTGATCATCTTCATCGGGATTGTGGGGTGCTCCCGCTGTGGTTGTTAGACAAAATTAGTTAAACAAAAGCGAGAAAGACAGATATACCCGAAAAAAGTTAAATAATTTATTAGAACCGACCAATTTCATGCCAAAAATTAAGTAATTATAAAAATAAAGTAATTTTTTTGCCTTGCCTGACTTCCAGACTTCTATGTTGTCTATATTTTGGCTTACCCGAATTTTAAGGTAGTGTCCGACAAGAAACATCCCTCAAGACTCAATCAAGGTAAGATAAAAAAATTGAGAAATCAAAATATTCAAATAAACAATCCCACACAAAAGTTGTATAATTACAAACATCGGATGATATACCCGTGCGATTTTATGTCTTGTCTAAATTCTTCTACGTCTGAATTTTAAGAAAATGTTTGAACTATCTTCTGTTGGGAATTTGTAAGTCGAAATTGTGGAAGGTTCTCTCATTCAAGGTAAGATAAAAAATCCAGACTGAGAGAAAAATTCCTATAACAAAATTCCTCCCTCAAACTATGGTTTGTTGCTTTTCCACAGAGAAAAAATACAGAAAAGATTAAGTCACAGCAAATAATTAATCATCGAGCGAACTTTTGTATTTTCTAGATTTTTGGTATATCCGAATGTTAAGAAAATGTTTTGATCATCTTCATCGGGATTGTGGGGTGCTCCCGCTGTGGTTGTTAGACAAAATTAGTTAAACAAAAGCGAGAAAGACAGATATACCCGAAAAAAGTTAATTAATTTTGGCTTACCCGAATTTTAAGGTAGTGTCCGACAAGAAACATCCCTCAAGACTCAATCAAGGTAAGATAAAAAAATTGAGAAATCAAAATATTCAAATAAACAATCCCACACAAAAGTTGTATAATTACAAACATCGGATGATATACCCGTGCGATTTTATGTCTTGTCTAAATTCTTCTACGTCTGAATTTTAAGAAAATGTTTGAACTATCTTCTGTTGGGATTTTGTAAGTCGAAATTGTGGAAGGTTCTCTCAATCAAGGTAAGATAAGAAATCCAGACTGAGAGAAATATTCCTATAACAAAATCCCTCCTAAAAACTTAATAATTAATGTTTTGTCTAGATTAGGGTTTGTTGATTTTCCAGAAAGAAAACATACAGACAAGATTAGTCACTGCAAAAAATTAATTATCAAGCGAATTTTTGTATTGTCTAGATTTTTGGTATATCCGAATGTTAAGAAAATGTTTTGATCATCTTCATCGGGATTGTGGGGTGCTCCCGCTGTGGTTGTTAGACAAAATTAGTTAAACAAAAGCGAGAAAGACAGATATACCCGAAAAAAATTAAATAATTTATTAGAATCGACCAATTTCATGCCAAAAATTAAATATTTAAAAAATAAAGTAATTTTTTTGCCTTGCCAGAATTATGTGTTGTCTATATTTTGGCTTACCCGAATTTTAAGGTAATGTCCGACAAGAAACATCCCTCAAGACTCAATCAAGGTAAGATAAAAAAATTGAGAAATCAAAATATTCCAATAAATAATGCCACACAAAAATTGTATAATTACAACAATCGGATGATAAACCCGTGCGATTTTATGTCTTGTCTAAATTCTTCTACGTCTGAATTTTAAGAAAATTTTTTTTAACTATCTTCAGTTGGGATTTTGTTAGTCGGAATTGTGGAAGGTTCTCTCAATCAAGGTAAGATAAAAAATCCAGACTGAGAGAAACATTCCTATAACACAATCCCTCCTAAAAACTTAATAATTAATGTTTTGTCTAAATTGGGGTTTGTTGATTTTCCAGAAAGAAAACATACAGACAAGATTAGTCACTGCAAAAAATTAATTATCAAGCGAATTTTTGTATTGTCTAGATTTTTGGTATATCCGAATGTTAAGAAAATGTTTTGATCATCTTCATCGGGATTGTCGGGTGCTCCCGCTGTGGTTGTTAGACAAAATTAGTTAAACAAAAGCGAGAAAGACAGATATACCCGAAAAAAAACTAAATAATTTAATAGAATCGACCAATTTCATACCACAAATTAAATATTTAAAAACAAAGTAATTTTTTTGCCTTGCCTGAATTATGTGTTGTCTAGATTTTGGCTTACCCGAATTTTAAGGTAGTGTCTGACAAGAAACATCCCTCAAGACTCAATCAAAGTAAGATAAAAAAATTGGGAAATCAAAATATTCCAATAAATAATGCCACACAAAAATTGTATAATTACAACAATCGGATGATATATCCGTGCGATTTTATGTCTTGTCTAAATTCTTCTACGTCTGAATTTAAAAAAAATGTTTGAACTATCTTCTGTTGGGATTTTGTAAGTCGAAATTGTGGAAGGTTCTCTCAATCAAGGTAAGATAAAAAATCGAGACTGAGAGAAACATTCCTATAACACAATCCCTCCTAAAAACTATGGTTTGTTGCTTTTCCACAGAGAAAAAATACAGAAAAGATTAAGTCACAGCAAATAATTAATTATCAAGCAAATTTTTGTATTGTCTAGATTTTTGGTATATCCGAATGTTAAGAAAATGTTTGGATCATCTTCATCGGGATTGTGGGGTGCTCCCGCTGTGGTTGTTAGACAAAATTAGTTAAACAAAACCGAGAGAGACAGATATACCCGAAAAAAATTAAATAATTTATTAGAATCGAACCATTTCATGCCAAAAATTAAATATTTAAAAAAATAAAGTAATTTTTTTGCCTTGCCTGACTTCTATGTTGTCTATATTTTGGCTTACCCGAATTTTAAGGTAGTGTCCAACAAGAAACATCCCTCAAGACTCAATCAAGGTAAGATAAAAAAATTGAGAAATCAAAATATTCAAATAAACAATCCCACACAAAAGTTGTATAATTACAAACATCGAATGATATACCCGTGCGATTTTATGTCTTGTCTTAATTCTTCTACGTCTGAATTTTAAGAAAATGTTTGAACTATCTTCAGTTGGTAATTTGTAAGTCGAAATTGTGGAAGGTTCTCTCATTCAAGGTAAGATAAAAAATCCAGACTGAGAGAAAAATTCCTATAACAAAATTCCTCCCTCAAACTATGGTTTGTTGCTTTTCCACAGAGAAAAAATACAGAAAAGATTAAGTCACAGCAAATAATTAATCATCGAGCGAACTTTTGTATTGTCTAGATTTTTGGTATATCCGAATGTTAAGAAAATGTTTTGATCATCTTCATGGGGATTGTGGGGTGCTCCCGCTGTGGTTGTTAGACAAAATTAGTTAAACAAAAGCGAGAAAGACAGATATACCCGAAAAAAGTTAAATAATTTATTAGAACCGACCAATTTCATGCCAAAAATTAAATATTTAAAAACGAAGTAATTTTTTTGCCTTGCCTGAATTATGTGTTGTCTAGATTTTGGCTTACCCGAATTTTAAGGTAGTGTCTGACAAGAAACATCCCTCAACACTCAATCAAAGTAAGATAAAAAAATTGAGAAATCAAAATATTCCAATAAATAATGCCACACAAAAATTGTATAATTACAACAATCGGATGATATAACCGTGCGATTTTATGTCTTGTCTAAATTCTTCTACGTCTGAATTTTAAGAAAATGTTTGAACTATCTTCAGTTGGGAATTTGTAAGTCGAAATTGTGGAAGGTTCTCTCATTCAAGGTAAGATAAAAAATCCAGACTGAGAGAAACATTCCTATAACAAAATCCCTCCTAAAAACTTAATAATTAATGTTTTGTTTAGATTAGGGTTTGTTGATTTTCCAGAAAGAAAACATACAGACAAGATTAGTCACTGCAAAAAATTAATTATCAAGCGAATTTTTGTATTGTCTAGATTTTTGGTATATCCGGATGTTAAGAAAATGTTTGGATCATCTTCATCGGGATTGTGGGGTGCTCCCGCTGTGGTTGTTAGACAAAATTAGTTAAACAAAAGCGAGAAAGACAGATATACCCGAAAAAAATTAAATAATTTATTAGAATCGACCAATTTCATGCCAAAAATTAAATATTTAAAAAATAAAGTAATTTTTTTGCCTTGCCAGAATTATGTGTTGTCTATATTTTGGCTTACCCGAATTTTAAGGTAGTGTCCGACAAGAAACATCCCTCAAGACTCAATCAAGGTAAGATAAAAAAATTGAGAAATCAAAATATTCCAATAAATAATGCCACACAAAAATTGTATAATTACAACAATCGGATGATAAACCCGTGCGATTTTATGTCTTGTCTAAATTCTTCTACGTCTGAATTTTAAGAAAATGTTTGAACTATCTTCAGTTGGGAATTTGTAAGTCGAAATTGTGGAAGGTTCTCTCATTTAAGGTAAGATAAAAAATCCAGACAGAGAAAAATTCCTGTAACAAAATCCCTCCCTCAAACTATGGTTTGTTGCTTTTCCACAGAGAAAAAATACAGACAAGATTAAGTCACAGCAAATAATTAATTATCGAGCGAATTTTTGTATTGTCTAGATTTTTGGTATATCCGAATGTTAAGAAAATGTTTTGATCATCTTCATCGGGATTGTGGGGTGCTCCCGCTGTGGTTGTTAGACAAAATTAGTTAAACAAATGCGAGAAAGACAGATATACCCGAAAAAAATTAAATAATTTATTAGAATCGACCAATTTCATGCCAAAAATTAAATATTTAAAAAATAAAGTAGTTTTTTTGCCTTGCCAGAATTATGTGTTGTCTAAATTTTGGCGTACCCGAATTTTAAGGTAGTGTCTGACAAGAAACATCCCTCAAGACTCAATCAAGGTAAGATAAAAAAATTGAGAAATAAATATATTCCAATAAATAATGCCACACAAAAATTGTATAATTACAACAATCGGATGATAAACCCGTGCGATTTTATGTCTTGTCTAAATTCTTCTACGTCTGAATTTTAAGAAAATTTTTTAACTATCTTCAGTTGGGATTTTGTTAGTCGGAATTGTGGAAGGTTCTCTCAATCAAGGTAAGATAAAAAATCCAGACTGAGAGAAACATTCCTATAACAAAATCCCTCCTAAAAACTTAATAATTAATGTTTTGTCTAGATTAGGGTTTGTTGATTTTCCAGAAAGAAAACATACAGACAAGATTAGTCACTGCAAAAAATTAATTATCAAGCGAATTTTTGTATTGTATAGATTTTTGGTATATCCGAATGTTAAGAAAATGTTTTGATCATCTTCATCGGGATTGTGGGGTGCTCCCGCTGTGGTTGTTAGACAAAATTAGTTAAACAAAGCGAGAAAGATATATACCCGAAAAAAATTAAATAATTTATTAGAATCGACCAATTTCATACCACAAATTAAATATATAAAAACAAAGTAAATTTTTTGCCTTGCCTGAATTATGTGTTGTCTAGATTTTGGCTTTCCCGAATTTTAAGGTAGTGTCTGACAAGAAACATCCCTCAAGACTCAATCAAGGTAAGATACAAAAATTGAGAAATCAAAATATTCCAATAAATAATGCCACACAAAAATTGTATAATTACAACAATCGGATGATATATCCGTGCGATTTTATGTCTTGTCTAACTTCTTCTACGTCTGAATTTTAAGAAAATTTTTTTTAACTATCTTCAGTTGGGATTTTGTTAGTCGGAATTGTGGAAGGTTCTCTCAATCAAGGTAAGATAAAAAATCCAGACTGAGAGAAACATTCCTATAACACAATCCCTCCTAAAAACTTAATAATTAATGTTTTGTCTAAATTGGGGTTTGTTGATTTTCCAGAAAGAAAACATACAGACAAGATTAGTCACTGCAAAAAATTAATTATCAAGCGAATTTTTGTATTGTCTAGATTTTTGGTATATCCGAATGTTAAGAAAATGTTTTGATCATCTTCATCGGGATTGTGGGGTGCTCCCGCTGTGGTTGTTAGACAAAATTAGTTAAACAAAAGCGAGAAAGACAGATATACCCGAAAAAAAATTAAATAATTTAATAGAATCGACCAATTTCATACCACAAATTAAATATTTAAAAACAAAGTAATTTTTTTGCCTTGCCTGAATTATGTGTTGTCTAGATTTTGGCTTACCCGAATTTTAAGGTAGTGTCTGACAAGAAACATCCCTCAAGACTCAATCAAAGTAAGATAAAAAAATTGGGAAATCAAAATATTCCAATAAATAATGCCACCCAAAAATTGTATAATTACAACAATCGGATGATATAACCGTGCGATTTTATGTCTTGTCTAAATTCTTCTACGTCTGAATTTAAAAAAAATGTTTGAACTATCTTCTGTTGGGATTTTGTAAGTCGAAATTGTGGAAGGTTCTCTCAATCAAGGTAAGATAAAAAATCGAGACTGAGAGAAACATTCCTATAACACAATCCCTCCTAAAAACTTAATAATTAATGTTTTGTCTAGATTGGGGTTTGTTGATTTTCCAGAAAGAAAACATACAGACAAGATTAGTGACTGCAAAAAATTAATTATCAAGCGAATTTTTGTATTGTCTAGATTTTAGGTATATCCGAATGTTGAGAAAATGTTTTGATCATCTTCATCGGGATTGTGGGGTGCTCCCGCTGTGGTTGTTAGACAAAATTAGTTAAACAAAAGCGAGAAAGACAGATATACCCGAAAAAAAATTAAATAATTTAATAGAATCGACCAATTTCATACCACAAATTAAATATTTAAAAAATAGAGTAATTTTTTTGCCTTGCCTGAATTATGTGTTGTCTAGATTTTGGCTTACCCGAATTTTAAGGTAGTGTCTGACAAGAAACATCCCTCAAGACTCAATCAAAGTAAGATAAAAAAATTGAGAAATCAAAATATTCCAATAAATAATGCCACACAAAAATTGTATAATTACAACAATCGGATGATATAACCGTGCGATTTTATGTCTTGTCTAAATTCTTCTACGTCTGAATTTTAAAAAAAATTTTTAACTATCTTCAGTTGGGATTTTGTAAGTCGAAATTGTGGAAGGTTCTCTCATTCAAGGTAAGATAAAAAATCCAGACTGAGAGAAAAATTCCTATAACAAAATTCCTCCCTCAAACTATGGTTTGTTGCTTTTCCACAGAGAAAAAATACAGAAAAGATTAAGTCACAGCAAATAATTAATCATCGAGCGAATTTTTGTATTGTCTAGATTTTTGGTATATCCGAATGTTAAGAAAATGTTTGGATCATCTTCATGGGGATTGTGGGGTGCTCCCGCTGTGGTTGTTAGACAAAATTAGTTAAACAAAAGCGAGAAAGACAGATATACCCGAAAAAAGTTAAATAATTTATTAGAACCGACCAATTTCATGCCAAAAATTAAATATTTAAAAACGAAGTAATTTTTTTGCCTTGCCTGAATTATGTGTTGTCTATATTTTGGCTTACCCGAATTTTAAGGTAGTGTCTGACAAGAAACATCCCTCAACACTCAATCAAAGTAAGATAAAAAAATTGAGAAATCAAAATATTCCAATAAATAATGCCACACAAAAATTGTATAATTACAACAATCGGATGATATAACCGTGCGATTTTATGTCTTGTCTAAATTCTTCTACGTCTGAATTTTAAGAAAATGTTTGAACTATCTTCAGTTGGGAATTTGTAAGTCGAAATTGTGGAAGGTTCTCTCATTCAAGGTAAGATAAAAAATCCAGACTGAGAGAAAAATTCCTATAACAAAATCCCTCCTAAAAACTTAATAATTAATGTTTTGTTTAGATTAGGGTTTGTTGATTTTCCAGAAAGAAAACATACAGACAAGATTAGTCACTGCAAAAAATTAATTATCAAGCGAATTTTTGTATTGTCTAGATTTTTGGTATATCCGGATGTTAAGAAAATGTTTGGATCATCTTCATCGGGATTGTGGGGTGCTCCCGCTGTGGTTGTTAGACAAAATTAGTTAAACAAAAGCGAGAAAGACAGATATACCCGAAAAAAATTAAATAATTTATTAGAATCGACCAATTTCATGCCAAAAATTAAATATTTAAAAAATAAAGTAATTTTTTTGCCTTGCCAGAATTATGTGTTGTCTATATTTTGGCTTACCCGAATTTTAAGGTAGTGTCCGACAAGAAACATCCCTCAAGACTCAATCAAGGTAAGATAAAAAAATTGAGAAATCAAAATATTCCAATAAATAATGCCACACAAAAATTGTATAATTACAACAATCGGATGATAAACCCGTGCGATTTTATGTCTTGTCTAAATTCTTCTACGTCTGAATTTTAAGAAAATGTTTGAACTATCTTCAGTTGGGAATTTGTAAGTCGAAATTGTGGAAGGTTCTCTCATTTAAGGTAAGATAAAAAATCCAGACAGAGAAAAATTCCTGTAACAAAATCCCTCCCTCAAACTATGGTTTGTTGCTTTTCCACAGAGAAAAAATACAGACAAGATTAAGTCACAGCAAATAATTAATTATCGAGCGAATTTTTGTATTGTCTAGATTTTTGGTATATCCGAATGTTAAGAAAATGTTTTGATCATCTTCATCGGGATTGTGGGGTGCTCCCGCTGTGGTTGTTAGACAAAATTAGTTAAACAAATGCGAGAAAGACAGATATACCCGAAAAAAATTAAATAATTTATTAGAATCGACCAATTTCATGCCAAAAATTAAATATTTAAAAAATAAAGTAGTTTTTTTGCCTTGCCAGAATTATGTGTTGTCTAAATTTTGGCGTACCCGAATTTTAAGGTAGTGTCTGACAAGAAACATCCCTCAAGACTCAATCAAGGTAAGATAAAAAAATTGAGAAATAAATATATTCCAATAAATAATGCCACACAAAAATTGTATAATTACAACAATCGGATGATAAACCCGTGCGATTTTATGTCTTGTCTAAATTCTTCTACGTCTGAATTTTAAGAAAATTTTTTAACTATCTTCAGTTGGGATTTTGTTAGTCGGAATTGTGGAAGGTTCTCTCAATCAAGGTAAGATAAAAAATCCAGACTGAGAGAAACATTCCTATAACAAAATCCCTCCTAAAAACTTAATAATTAATGTTTTGTCTAGATTAGGGTTTGTTGATTTTCCAGAAAGAAAACATACAGACAAGATTAGTCACTGCAAAAAATTAATTATCAAGCGAATTTTTGTATTGTATAGATTTTTGGTATATCCGAATGTTAAGAAAATGTTTTGATCATCTTCATCGGGATTGTGGGGTGCTCCCGCTGTGGTTGTTAGACAAAATTAGTTAAACAAAGCGAGAAAGATATATACCCGAAAAAAATTAAATAATTTATTAGAATCGACCAATTTCATACCACAAATTAAATATATAAAAACAAAGTAAATTTTTTGCCTTGCCTGAATTATGTGTTGTCTAGATTTTGGCTTTCCCGAATTTTAAGGTAGTGTCTGACAAGAAACATCCCTCAAGACTCAATCAAGGTAAGATACAAAAATTGAGAAATCAAAATATTCCAATAAATAATGCCACACAAAAATTGTATAATTACAACAATCGGATGATATATCCGTGCGATTTTATGTCTTGTCTAACTTCTTCTACGTCTGAATTTTAAGAAAATTTTTTTTAACTATCTTCAGTTGGGATTTTGTTAGTCGGAATTGTGGAAGGTTCTCTCAATCAAGGTAAGATAAAAAATCCAGACTGAGAGAAACATTCCTATAACACAATCCCTCCTAAAAACTTAATAATTAATGTTTTGTCTAAATTGGGGTTTGTTGATTTTCCAGAAAGAAAACATACAGACAAGATTAGTCACTGCAAAAAATTAATTATCAAGCGAATTTTTGTATTGTCTAGATTTTTGGTATATCCGAATGTTAAGAAAATGTTTTGATCATCTTCATCGGGATTGTGGGGTGCTCCCGCTGTGGTTGTTAGACAAAATTAGTTAAACAAAAGCGAGAAAGACAGATATACCCGAAAAAAAATTAAATAATTTAATAGAATCGACCAATTTCATACCACAAATTAAATATTTAAAAACAAAGTAATTTTTTTGCCTTGCCTGAATTATGTGTTGTCTAGATTTTGGCTTACCCGAATTTTAAGGTAGTGTCTGACAAGAAACATCCCTCAAGACTCAATCAAAGTAAGATAAAAAAATTGGGAAATCAAAATATTCCAATAAATAATGCCACCCAAAAATTGTATAATTACAACAATCGGATGATATAACCGTGCGATTTTATGTCTTGTCTAAATTCTTCTACGTCTGAATTTAAAAAAAATGTTTGAACTATCTTCTGTTGGGATTTTGTAAGTCGAAATTGTGGAAGGTTCTCTCAATCAAGGTAAGATAAAAAATCGAGACTGAGAGAAACATTCCTATAACACAATCCCTCCTAAAAACTTAATAATTAATGTTTTGTCTAGATTGGGGTTTGTTGATTTTCCAGAAAGAAAACATACAGACAAGATTAGTGACTGCAAAAAATTAATTATCAAGCGAATTTTTGTATTGTCTAGATTTTAGGTATATCCGAATGTTGAGAAAATGTTTTGATCATCTTCATCGGGATTGTGGGGTGCTCCCGCTGTGGTTGTTAGACAAAATTAGTTAAACAAAAGCGAGAAAGACAGATATACCCGAAAAAAAATTAAATAATTTAATAGAATCGACCAATTTCATACCACAAATTAAATATTTAAAAAATAGAGTAATTTTTTTGCCTTGCCTGAATTATGTGTTGTCTAGATTTTGGCTTACCCGAATTTTAAGGTAGTGTCTGACAAGAAACATCCCTCAAGACTCAATCAAAGTAAGATAAAAAAATTGAGAAATCAAAATATTCCAATAAATAATGCCACACAAAAATTGTATAATTACAACAATCGGATGATATAACCGTGCGATTTTATGTCTTGTCTAAATTCTTCTACGTCTGAATTTTAAAAAAAATTTTTAACTATCTTCAGTTGGGATTTTGTAAGTCGAAATTGTGGAAGGTTCTCTCATTCAAGGTAAGATAAAAAATCCAGACTGAGAGAAAAATTCCTATAACAAAATTCCTCCCTCAAACTATGGTTTGTTGCTTTTCCACAGAGAAAAAATACAGAAAAGATTAAGTCACAGCAAATAATTAATCATCGAGCGAATTTTTGTATTGTCTAGATTTTTGGTATATCCGAATGTTAAGAAAATGTTTGGATCATCTTCATGGGGATTGTGGGGTGCTCCCGCTGTGGTTGTTAGACAAAATTAGTTAAACAAAAGCGAGAAAGACAGATATACCCGAAAAAAGTTAAATAATTTATTAGAACCGACCAATTTCATGCCAAAAATTAAATATTTAAAAACGAAGTAATTTTTTTGCCTTGCCTGAATTATGTGTTGTCTATATTTTGGCTTACCCGAATTTTAAGGTAGTGTCTGACAAGAAACATCCCTCAACACTCAATCAAAGTAAGATAAAAAAATTGAGAAATCAAAATATTCCAATAAATAATGCCACACAAAAATTGTATAATTACAACAATCGGATGATATAACCGTGCGATTTTATGTCTTGTCTAAATTCTTCTACGTCTGAATTTTAAGAAAATGTTTGAACTATCTTCAGTTGGGAATTTGTAAGTCGAAATTGTGGAAGGTTCTCTCATTCAAGGTAAGATAAAAAATCCAGACTGAGAGAAAAATTCCTATAACAAAATTCCTCCCTCAAACTATGGTTTGTTGCTTTTCCACAGAGAAAAAATACAGAAAAGATTAAGTCACAGCAAATAATTAATCATCGAGCGAACTTTTGTATTGTCTAGATTTTAGGTATATCCGAATGTTAAGAAAATGTTTTGATCATCTTCATCGGGATTGTGGGGTGCTCCCGCTGTGGTTGTTAGACAAAATTAGTTAAACAAAAGCGAGAAAGACAGATATACCCGAAAAAAGTTAAATAATTTATTAGAACCGACCAATTTCATGCCAAAAATTAAGTAATTATAAAAATAAAGTAATTTTTTTGCCTTGCCTGAATTATGTGTTGTCTAAATTTTGGCGTACCCGAATTTTAAGGTAGTGTCTGACAAGAAACATCCCTCAAGACTCAATCAAGGTAAGATAAAAAAATTGAGAAATCAAAATATTCCAATAAATAATGCCACACAAAAATTGTATAATTACAACAATCGGATGATATAACTGTGCGGTTTTATGTCTTGTCTAAATTCTTCTACGTCTGAATTTTAAGAAAATTTTTTAACTATCTTCAGTTGGGATTTTGTTAGTCGGAATTGTGGAAGGTTCTCTCAATCAAGGTAAGATAAAAAATCCAGACTGAGAGAAACATTCCTATAACAAAATCCCTCCTAAAAACTTAATAATTAATGTTTTGTCTAGATTAGGGTTTGTTGATTTTCCAGAAAGAAAACATACAGACAAGATTAGTCACTGCAAAAAATTAATTATCAAGCGAATTTTTGTATTGTCTAGATTTTAGGTATATCCGAATGTTAAGAAAATGTTTTGATCATCTTCATCGGGATTGTGGGGTGCTCCCGCTGTGGTTGTTAGACAAAATTAGTTAAACAAAAGCGAGAAAGACAGATATACCCGAAAAAAATTAAATAATTTATTAGAATCGACCAATTTCATACCACAAATTAAATATATAAAAACAAAGTAAATTTTTTGCCTTGCCTGAATTATGTGTTGTCTAGATTTTGGCTTTCCCGAATTTTAAGGTAGTGTCTGACAAGAAACATCCCTCAAGACTCAATCAAGGTAAGATAAAAAAATTGAGAAATCAAAATATTCCAATAAATAATGCCACACAAAAATTGTATAATTACAACAATCGGATGATATATCCGTGCGATTTTGTGTCTTGTCTAACTTCTTCTACGTCTGAATTTTAAGAAAATTTTTTTTAACTATCTTCTGTTGGGATTTTGTTAGTCGGAATTGTGGAAGGTTCTCTCAATCAAGGTAAGATAAAAAATCCAGACTGAGAGAAACATTCCTATAACACAATCCCTCCTAAAAACTTAATAATTAATGTTTTGTCTAAATTGGGGTTTGTTGATTTTCCAGAAAGAAAACATACAGACAAGATTAGTCACTGCAAAAAATTAATTATCAAGCGAATTTTTGTATTGTCTAGATTTTTGGTATATCCGAATGTTAAGAAAATGTTTTGATCATCTTCATCGGGATTGTGGGGTGCTCCCGCTGTGGTTGTTAGACAAAATTAGTTAAACAAAAGCGAGAAAGACAGATATACCCGAAAAAAAATTAAATAATTTAATAGAATCGACCAATTTCATACCACAAATTAAATATTTAAAAACAAAGTAATTTTTTTGCCTTGCCTGAATTATGTGTTGTCTAGATTTTGGCTTACCCGAATTTTAAGGTAGTGTCTGACAAGAAACATCCCTCAAGACTCAATCAAAGTAAGATACAAAAATTGGGAAATCAAAATATTCCAATAAATAATGCCACCCAAAAATTGTATAATTACAACAATCGGATGATATATCCGTGCGATTTTATGTCTTGTCTAAATTCTTCTACGTCTGAATTTAAAAAAAATGTTTGAACTATCTTCTGTTGGGATTTTGTAAGTCGAAATTGTGGAAGGTTCTCTCAATCAAGGTAAGATAAAAAATCCAGACTGAGAGAAACATTCCTATAACACAATCCCTCCTAAAAACTTAATAATTAATGTTTTGTCTAGATTGGGGTTTGTTGATTTTCCAGAAAGAAAACATGCAGACAAGATAAGTGACTGCAAAAAATTAATTATCAAGCGAATTTTTGTATTGTCTAGATTTTAGGTATATCCGAATGTTAAGAAAATGTTTTGATCATCTTCATCGGGATTGTGGGGTGCTCCCGCTGTGGTTGTTAGACAAAATTAGTTAAACAAAAGCGAGAAAGACAGATATACCCGAAAAAAGTTAAATAATTTATTAGAATCGACCAATTTCATACCACAAATTAAATATATAAAAACAAAGTAAATTTTTTGCCTTGCCTGAATTATGTGTTGTCTAGATTTTGGCTTTCCCGAATTTTAAGGTAGTGTCTGACAAGAAACATCCCTCAAGACTCAATCAAGGTAAGATAAAAAAATTGAGAAATCAAAATATTCCAATAAATAATGCCACACAAAAATTGTATAATTACAACAATCGGATGATATAACCGTGCGATTTTATGTCTTGTCTAAATTCTTCTACGTCTGAATTTTAAGAAAATGTTTGAAATTCCCAAATCAGTTGGGAATTTGTAAGTCGAAATTGTGGAAGGTTCTCTCATTCAAGGTAAGATAAAAAATCCAGACTGAGAGAAACATTCCTATAACAAAATCCCTCCTAAAAACTTAATAATTAATGTTTTGTTTAGATTAGGGTTTGTTGATTTTCCAGAAAGAAAACATACAGACAAGATTAGTCACTGCAAAAAATTAATTATCAAGCGAATTTTTGTATTGTCTAGATTTTTGGTATATCCGGATGTTAAGAAAATGTTTGGATCATCTTCATCGGGATTGTGGGGTTCTCCCGCTGTGGTTGTTAGACAAAATTAGTTAAACAAAACCGAGAGAGACAGATATACCCGAAAAAAATTAAATAATTTATTAGAATCGAACCATTTCATGCCAAAAATTAAATATTTAAAAAAATAAAGTAATTTTTTTGCATTGCCTGACTTCTATGTTGTCTATATTTTGGCTTACCCGAATTTTAAGGTAGTGTCCGACAAGAAACATCCCTCAAGACTCAATCAAGGTAAGATAAAAAAATTGAGAAATCAAAATATTCAAATAAACAATCCCACACAAAAGTTGTATAATTACAAACATCGGATGATATACCCGTGCGATTTTATGTCTTGTCTAAATTCTTCTACGTCTGAATTTTAAGAAAATTTTTTTTAACTATCTTCTGTTGGGATTTTGTTAGTCGGAATTGTGGAAGGTTCTCTCAATCAAGGTAAGATAAAAAATCCAGACTGAGAGAAACATTCCTATAACACAATCCCTCCTAAAAACTTAATAATTAATGTTTTGTCTAAATTGGGGTTTGTTGATTTTCCAGAAAGAAAACATACAGACAAGATTAGTCACTGCAAAAAATTAATTATCAAGCGAATTTTTGTATTGTCTAGATTTTTGGTATATCCGAATGTTAAGAAAATGTTTTGATCATCTTCATCGGGATTGTGGGGTGCTCCCGCTGTGGTTGTTAGACAAAATTAGTTAAACAAAAGCGAGAAAGACAGATATACCCGAAAAAAAATTAAATAATTTAATAGAATCGACCAATTTCATACCACAAATTAAATATTTAAAAACAAAGTAATTTTTTTGCCTTGCCTGAATTATGTGTTGTCTAGATTTTGGCTTACCCGAATTTTAAGGTAGTGTCTGACAAGAAACATCCCTCAAGACTCAATCAAAGTAAGATAAAAAAATTGGGAAATCAAAATATTCCAATAAATAATGCCACCCAAAAATTGTATAATTACAACAATCGGATGATATAACCGTGCGATTTTATGTCTTGTCTAAATTCTTCTACGTCTGAATTTAAAAAAAATGTTTGAACTATCTTCTGTTGGGATTTTGTAAGTCGAAATTGTGGAAGGTTCTCTCAATCAAGGTAAGATAAAAAATCGAGACTGAGAGAAACATTCCTATAACACAATCCCTCCTAAAAACTTAATAATTAATGTTTTGTCTAGATTGGGGTTTGTTGATTTTCCAGAAAGAAAACATACAGACAAGATTAGTGACTGCAAAAAATTAATTATCAAGCGAATTTTTGTATTGTCTAGATTTTAGGTATATCCGAATGTTGAGAAAATGTTTTGATCATCTTCATCGGGATTGTGGGGTGCTCCCGCTGTGGTTGTTAGACAAAATTAGTTAAACAAAAGCGAGAAAGACAGATATACCCGAAAAAAAATTAAATAATTTAATAGAATCGACCAATTTCATACCACAAATTAAATATTTAAAAAATAGAGTAATTTTTTTGCCTTGCCTGAATTATGTGTTGTCTAGATTTTGGCTTACCCGAATTTTAAGGTAGTGTCTGACAAGAAACATCCCTCAAGACTCAATCAAAGTAAGATAAAAAAATTGAGAAATCAAAATATTCCAATAAATAATGCCACACAAAAATTGTATAATTACAACAATCGGATGATATAACCGTGCGATTTTATGTCTTGTCTAAATTCTTCTACGTCTGAATTTTAAAAAAAATTTTTAACTATCTTCAGTTGGGATTTTGTAAGTCGAAATTGTGGAAGGTTCTCTCATTCAAGGTAAGATAAAAAATCCAGACTGAGAGAAAAATTCCTATAACAAAATTCCTCCCTCAAACTATGGTTTGTTGCTTTTCCACAGAGAAAAAATACAGAAAAGATTAAGTCACAGCAAATAATTAATCATCGAGCGAATTTTTGTATTGTCTAGATTTTTGGTATATCCGAATGTTAAGAAAATGTTTGGATCATCTTCATGGGGATTGTGGGGTGCTCCCGCTGTGGTTGTTAGACAAAATTAGTTAAACAAAAGCGAGAAAGACAGATATACCCGAAAAAAGTTAAATAATTTATTAGAACCGACCAATTTCATGCCAAAAATTAAATATTTAAAAACGAAGTAATTTTTTTGCCTTGCCTGAATTATGTGTTGTCTATATTTTGGCTTACCCGAATTTTAAGGTAGTGTCTGACAAGAAACATCCCTCAACACTCAATCAAAGTAAGATAAAAAAATTGAGAAATCAAAATATTCCAATAAATAATGCCACACAAAAATTGTATAATTACAACAATCGGATGATATAACCGTGCGATTTTATGTCTTGTCTAAATTCTTCTACGTCTGAATTTTAAGAAAATGTTTGAACTATCTTCAGTTGGGAATTTGTAAGTCGAAATTGTGGAAGGTTCTCTCATTCAAGGTAAGATAAAAAATCCAGACTGAGAGAAACATTCCTATAACAAAATCCCTCCTAAAAACTTAATAATTAATGTTTTGTTTAGATTAGGGTTTGTTGATTTTCCAGAAAGAAAACATACAGACAAGATTAGTCACTGCAAAAAATTAATTATCAAGCGAATTTTTGTATTGTCTAGATTTTTGGTATATCCGGATGTTAAGAAAATGTTTGGATCATCTTCATCGGGATTGTGGGGTGCTCCCGCTGTGGTTGTTAGACAAAATTAGTTAAACAAAAGCGAGAAAGACAGATATACCCGAAAAAAATTAAATAATTTATTAGAATCGACCAATTTCATGCCAAAAATTAAATATTTAAAAAATAAAGTAATTTTTTTGCCTTGCCAGAATTATGTGTTGTCTATATTTTGGCTTACCCGAATTTTAAGGTAGTGTCCGACAAGAAACATCCCTCAAGACTCAATCAAGGTAAGATAAAAAAATTGAGAAATCAAAATATTCCAATAAATAATGCCACACAAAAATTGTATAATTACAACAATCGGATGATAAACCCGTGCGATTTTATGTCTTGTCTAAATTCTTCTACGTCTGAATTTTAAGAAAATGTTTGAACTATCTTCAGTTGGGAATTTGTAAGTCGAAATTGTGGAAGGTTCTCTCATTTAAGGTAAGATAAAAAATCCAGACAGAGAAAAATTCCTGTAACAAAATCCCTCCCTCAAACTATGGTTTGTTGCTTTTCCACAGAGAAAAAATACAGACAAGATTAAGTCACAGCAAATAATTAATTATCGAGCGAATTTTTGTATTGTCTAGATTTTTGGTATATCCGAATGTTAAGAAAATGTTTTGATCATCTTCATCGGGATTGTGGGGTGCTCCCGCTGTGGTTGTTAGACAAAATTAGTTAAACAAATGCGAGAAAGACAGATATACCCGAAAAAAATTAAATAATTTATTAGAATCGACCAATTTCATGCCAAAAATTAAATATTTAAAAAATAAAGTAGTTTTTTTGCCTTGCCAGAATTATGTGTTGTCTAAATTTTGGCGTACCCGAATTTTAAGGTAGTGTCTGACAAGAAACATCCCTCAAGACTCAATCAAGGTAAGATAAAAAAATTGAGAAATAAATATATTCCAATAAATAATGCCACACAAAAATTGTATAATTACAACAATCGGATGATAAACCCGTGCGATTTTATGTCTTGTCTAAATTCTTCTACGTCTGAATTTTAAGAAAATTTTTTAACTATCTTCAGTTGGGATTTTGTTAGTCGGAATTGTGGAAGGTTCTCTCAATCAAGGTAAGATAAAAAATCCAGACTGAGAGAAACATTCCTATAACAAAATCCCTCCTAAAAACTTAATAATTAATGTTTTGTCTAGATTAGGGTTTGTTGATTTTCCAGAAAGAAAACATACAGACAAGATTAGTCACTGCAAAAAATTAATTATCAAGCGAATTTTTGTATTGTATAGATTTTTGGTATATCCGAATGTTAAGAAAATGTTTTGATCATCTTCATCGGGATTGTGGGGTGCTCCCGCTGTGGTTGTTAGACAAAATTAGTTAAACAAAGCGAGAAAGATATATACCCGAAAAAAATTAAATAATTTATTAGAATCGACCAATTTCATACCACAAATTAAATATATAAAAACAAAGTAAATTTTTTGCCTTGCCTGAATTATGTGTTGTCTAGATTTTGGCTTTCCCGAATTTTAAGGTAGTGTCTGACAAGAAACATCCCTCAAGACTCAATCAAGGTAAGATACAAAAATTGAGAAATCAAAATATTCCAATAAATAATGCCACACAAAAATTGTATAATTACAACAATCGGATGATATATCCGTGCGATTTTATGTCTTGTCTAACTTCTTCTACGTCTGAATTTTAAGAAAATTTTTTTTAACTATCTTCAGTTGGGATTTTGTTAGTCGGAATTGTGGAAGGTTCTCTCAATCAAGGTAAGATAAAAAATCCAGACTGAGAGAAACATTCCTATAACACAATCCCTCCTAAAAACTTAATAATTAATGTTTTGTCTAAATTGGGGTTTGTTGATTTTCCAGAAAGAAAACATACAGACAAGATTAGTCACTGCAAAAAATTAATTATCAAGCGAATTTTTGTATTGTCTAGATTTTTGGTATATCCGAATGTTAAGAAAATGTTTTGATCATCTTCATCGGGATTGTGGGGTGCTCCCGCTGTGGTTGTTAGACAAAATTAGTTAAACAAAAGCGAGAAAGACAGATATACCCGAAAAAAAATTAAATAATTTAATAGAATCGACCAATTTCATACCACAAATTAAATATTTAAAAACAAAGTAATTTTTTTGCCTTGCCTGAATTATGTGTTGTCTAGATTTTGGCTTACCCGAATTTTAAGGTAGTGTCTGACAAGAAACATCCCTCAAGACTCAATCAAAGTAAGATAAAAAAATTGGGAAATCAAAATATTCCAATAAATAATGCCACCCAAAAATTGTATAATTACAACAATCGGATGATATAACCGTGCGATTTTATGTCTTGTCTAAATTCTTCTACGTCTGAATTTAAAAAAAATGTTTGAACTATCTTCTGTTGGGATTTTGTAAGTCGAAATTGTGGAAGGTTCTCTCAATCAAGGTAAGATAAAAAATCGAGACTGAGAGAAACATTCCTATAACACAATCCCTCCTAAAAACTTAATAATTAATGTTTTGTCTAGATTGGGGTTTGTTGATTTTCCAGAAAGAAAACATACAGACAAGATTAGTGACTGCAAAAAATTAATTATCAAGCGAATTTTTGTATTGTCTAGATTTTAGGTATATCCGAATGTTGAGAAAATGTTTTGATCATCTTCATCGGGATTGTGGGGTGCTCCCGCTGTGGTTGTTAGACAAAATTAGTTAAACAAAAGCGAGAAAGACAGATATACCCGAAAAAAAATTAAATAATTTAATAGAATCGACCAATTTCATACCACAAATTAAATATTTAAAAAATAGAGTAATTTTTTTGCCTTGCCTGAATTATGTGTTGTCTAGATTTTGGCTTACCCGAATTTTAAGGTAGTGTCTGACAAGAAACATCCCTCAAGACTCAATCAAAGTAAGATAAAAAAATTGAGAAATCAAAATATTCCAATAAATAATGCCACACAAAAATTGTATAATTACAACAATCGGATGATATAACCGTGCGATTTTATGTCTTGTCTAAATTCTTCTACGTCTGAATTTTAAAAAAAATTTTTAACTATCTTCAGTTGGGATTTTGTAAGTCGAAATTGTGGAAGGTTCTCTCATTCAAGGTAAGATAAAAAATCCAGACTGAGAGAAAAATTCCTATAACAAAATTCCTCCCTCAAACTATGGTTTGTTGCTTTTCCACAGAGAAAAAATACAGAAAAGATTAAGTCACAGCAAATAATTAATCATCGAGCGAATTTTTGTATTGTCTAGATTTTTGGTATATCCGAATGTTAAGAAAATGTTTGGATCATCTTCATGGGGATTGTGGGGTGCTCCCGCTGTGGTTGTTAGACAAAATTAGTTAAACAAAAGCGAGAAAGACAGATATACCCGAAAAAAGTTAAATAATTTATTAGAACCGACCAATTTCATGCCAAAAATTAAATATTTAAAAACGAAGTAATTTTTTTGCCTTGCCTGAATTATGTGTTGTCTATATTTTGGCTTACCCGAATTTTAAGGTAGTGTCTGACAAGAAACATCCCTCAACACTCAATCAAAGTAAGATAAAAAAATTGAGAAATCAAAATATTCCAATAAATAATGCCACACAAAAATTGTATAATTACAACAATCGGATGATATAACCGTGCGATTTTATGTCTTGTCTAAATTCTTCTACGTCTGAATTTTAAGAAAATGTTTGAACTATCTTCAGTTGGGAATTTGTAAGTCGAAATTGTGGAAGGTTCTCTCATTCAAGGTAAGATAAAAAATCCAGACTGAGAGAAAAATTCCTATAACAAAATTCCTCCCTCAAACTATGGTTTGTTGCTTTTCCACAGAGAAAAAATACAGAAAAGATTAAGTCACAGCAAATAATTAATCATCGAGCGAACTTTTGTATTGTCTAGATTTTAGGTATATCCGAATGTTAAGAAAATGTTTTGATCATCTTCATCGGGATTGTGGGGTGCTCCCGCTGTGGTTGTTAGACAAAATTAGTTAAACAAAAGCGAGAAAGACAGATATACCCGAAAAAAGTTAAATAATTTATTAGAACCGACCAATTTCATGCCAAAAATTAAGTAATTATAAAAATAAAGTAATTTTTTTGCCTTGCCTGAATTATGTGTTGTCTAAATTTTGGCGTACCCGAATTTTAAGGTAGTGTCTGACAAGAAACATCCCTCAAGACTCAATCAAGGTAAGATAAAAAAATTGAGAAATCAAAATATTCCAATAAATAATGCCACACAAAAATTGTATAATTACAACAATCGGATGATATAACTGTGCGGTTTTATGTCTTGTCTAAATTCTTCTACGTCTGAATTTTAAGAAAATTTTTTAACTATCTTCAGTTGGGATTTTGTTAGTCGGAATTGTGGAAGGTTCTCTCAATCAAGGTAAGATAAAAAATCCAGACTGAGAGAAACATTCCTATAACAAAATCCCTCCTAAAAACTTAATAATTAATGTTTTGTCTAGATTAGGGTTTGTTGATTTTCCAGAAAGAAAACATACAGACAAGATTAGTCACTGCAAAAAATTAATTATCAAGCGAATTTTTGTATTGTCTAGATTTTAGGTATATCCGAATGTTAAGAAAATGTTTTGATCATCTTCATCGGGATTGTGGGGTGCTCCCGCTGTGGTTGTTAGACAAAATTAGTTAAACAAAAGCGAGAAAGACAGATATACCCGAAAAAAATTAAATAATTTATTAGAATCGACCAATTTCATACCACAAATTAAATATATAAAAACAAAGTAAATTTTTTGCCTTGCCTGAATTATGTGTTGTCTAGATTTTGGCTTTCCCGAATTTTAAGGTAGTGTCTGACAAGAAACATCCCTCAAGACTCAATCAAGGTAAGATAAAAAAATTGAGAAATCAAAATATTCCAATAAATAATGCCACACAAAAATTGTATAATTACAACAATCGGATGATATATCCGTGCGATTTTGTGTCTTGTCTAACTTCTTCTACGTCTGAATTTTAAGAAAATTTTTTTTAACTATCTTCTGTTGGGATTTTGTTAGTCGGAATTGTGGAAGGTTCTCTCAATCAAGGTAAGATAAAAAATCCAGACTGAGAGAAACATTCCTATAACACAATCCCTCCTAAAAACTTAATAATTAATGTTTTGTCTAAATTGGGGTTTGTTGATTTTCCAGAAAGAAAACATACAGACAAGATTAGTCACTGCAAAAAATTAATTATCAAGCGAATTTTTGTATTGTCTAGATTTTTGGTATATCCGAATGTTAAGAAAATGTTTTGATCATCTTCATCGGGATTGTGGGGTGCTCCCGCTGTGGTTGTTAGACAAAATTAGTTAAACAAAAGCGAGAAAGACAGATATACCCGAAAAAAAATTAAATAATTTAATAGAATCGACCAATTTCATACCACAAATTAAATATTTAAAAACAAAGTAATTTTTTTGCCTTGCCTGAATTATGTGTTGTCTAGATTTTGGCTTACCCGAATTTTAAGGTAGTGTCTGACAAGAAACATCCCTCAAGACTCAATCAAAGTAAGATACAAAAATTGGGAAATCAAAATATTCCAATAAATAATGCCACCCAAAAATTGTATAATTACAACAATCGGATGATATATCCGTGCGATTTTATGTCTTGTCTAAATTCTTCTACGTCTGAATTTAAAAAAAATGTTTGAACTATCTTCTGTTGGGATTTTGTAAGTCGAAATTGTGGAAGGTTCTCTCAATCAAGGTAAGATAAAAAATCCAGACTGAGAGAAACATTCCTATAACACAATCCCTCCTAAAAACTTAATAATTAATGTTTTGTCTAGATTGGGGTTTGTTGATTTTCCAGAAAGAAAACATGCAGACAAGATAAGTGACTGCAAAAAATTAATTATCAAGCGAATTTTTGTATTGTCTAGATTTTAGGTATATCCGAATGTTAAGAAAATGTTTTGATCATCTTCATCGGGATTGTGGGGTGCTCCCGCTGTGGTTGTTAGACAAAATTAGTTAAACAAAAGCGAGAAAGACAGATATACCCGAAAAAAGTTAAATAATTTATTAGAATCGACCAATTTCATACCACAAATTAAATATATAAAAACAAAGTAAATTTTTTGCCTTGCCTGAATTATGTGTTGTCTAGATTTTGGCTTTCCCGAATTTTAAGGTAGTGTCTGACAAGAAACATCCCTCAAGACTCAATCAAGGTAAGATAAAAAAATTGAGAAATCAAAATATTCCAATAAATAATGCCACACAAAAATTGTATAATTACAACAATCGGATGATATAACCGTGCGATTTTATGTCTTGTCTAAATTCTTCTACGTCTGAATTTTAAGAAAATGTTTGAAATTCCCAAATCAGTTGGGAATTTGTAAGTCGAAATTGTGGAAGGTTCTCTCATTCAAGGTAAGATAAAAAATCCAGACTGAGAGAAACATTCCTATAACAAAATCCCTCCTAAAAACTTAATAATTAATGTTTTGTTTAGATTAGGGTTTGTTGATTTTCCAGAAAGAAAACATACAGACAAGATTAGTCACTGCAAAAAATTAATTATCAAGCGAATTTTTGTATTGTCTAGATTTTTGGTATATCCGGATGTTAAGAAAATGTTTGGATCATCTTCATCGGGATTGTGGGGTTCTCCCGCTGTGGTTGTTAGACAAAATTAGTTAAACAAAACCGAGAGAGACAGATATACCCGAAAAAAATTAAATAATTTATTAGAATCGAACCATTTCATGCCAAAAATTAAATATTTAAAAAAATAAAGTAATTTTTTTGCATTGCCTGACTTCTATGTTGTCTATATTTTGGCTTACCCGAATTTTAAGGTAGTGTCCGACAAGAAACATCCCTCAAGACTCAATCAAGGTAAGATAAAAAAATTGAGAAATCAAAATATTCAAATAAACAATCCCACACAAAAGTTGTATAATTACAAACATCGGATGATATACCCGTGCGATTTTATGTCTTGTCTAAATTCTTCTACGTCTGAATTTTAAGAAAATGTTTGAACTATCTTCAGTTGGGAATTTGTAAGTCGAAATTGTGGAAGGTTCTCTCATTCAAGGTAAGATAAAAAATCCAGACTGAGAGAAAAATGCCTATAACAAAATTCCTCCCTCAAACTATGGTTTGTTGCTTTTCCACAGAGAAAAAATACAGACAAGATTAAGTCACAGCAAATAATTAATCATCGAGCGAACTTTTGTATTGTCTAGATTTTTGGTATATCCGAATGTTAAGAAAATGTTTTGATCATCTTCATGGGGATTGTGGGGTGCTCCCGCCGTGGTTGTTAGACAAAATTAGTTAAAGAAAAGCGAGAAAGACAGATATACCCGAAAAAAGTTAAATAATTTATTAGAACCGACCAATTTCATGCCAAAAATAAAGTAATTTTTTTGCCTTGCCTGACTTCCAGACTTCTATGTTGTCTATATTTTGGCTTACCCGAATTTTAAGGTAGTGTCTGACAAGAAACATCCCTCAAGACTCAATCAAGGTAAGATAAAAAAATTGAGAAATCAAAATATTCCAATAAATAATGCCACACAAAAATTGTATAATTACAACAATCGGATGATATACCCGTGCGATTTTATGTCTTGTCTTAATTCTTCTACGTCTGAATTTTAAGAAAATGTTTGAACTATCTTCAGTTGGGAATTTGTAAGTCGAAATTGTGGAAGGTTCTCTCATTCAAGGTAAGATAAAAAATCCAGACTGAGAGAAAAATTCCTATAACAAAATTCCTCCCTCAAACTATGGTTTGTTGCTTTTCCACAGAGAAAAAATACAGAAAAGGTTAAGTCACAGCAAATAATTAATCATCGAGCGAACTTTTGTATTGTCTAGATTTTTGGTATATCCGAATGTTAAGAAAATGTTTTGATCATCTTCATCGGGATTGTGGGGTGCTCCCGCTGTGGTTGTTAGACAAAATTAGTTAAACAAAAGCGAGAAAGACAGATATACCCGAAAAAAATTAAATAATTTATTAGAATCGAACCATTTCATGCCAAAAATTAAATATTTAAAAAAATAAAGTAATTTTTTTGCCTTGCCTGACTTCTATGTTGTCTATATTTTGGCTTACCCGAATTTTAAGGTAGTGTCCGACAAGAAACATCCCTCAAGACTCAATCAAGGTAAGATAAAAAAATTGAGAAATCAAAATATTCAAATAAACAATCCCACACAAAAGTTGTATAATTACAAACATCGGATGATATACCCGTGCGATTTTATGTCTTGTCTTAATTCTTCTACGTCTGAATTTTAAGAAAATGTTTGAACTATCTTCAGTTGGGAATTTGTAAGTCGAAATTGTGGAAGGTTCTCTCATTCAAGGTAAGATAAAAAATCCAGACTGAGAGAAAAATTCCTATAACAAAATTCCTCCCTCAAACTATGGTTTGTTGCTTTTCCACAGAGAAAAAATACAGAAAAGATTAAGTCACAGCAAATAATTAATCATCGAGCGAACTTTTGTATTGTCTAGATTTTAGGTATATCCGAATGTTAAGAAAATGTTTTGATCATCTTCATCGGGATTGTGGGGTGCTCCCGCTGTGGTTGTTAGACAAAATTAGTTAAACAAAAGCGAGAAAGACAGATATACCCGAAAAAAGTTAAATAATTTATTAGAACCGACCAATTTCATGCCAAAAATTAAGTAATTATAAAAATAAAGTAATTTTTTTGCCTTGCCTGAATTATGTGTTGTCTAGATTTTGGCTTACCCGAATTTTAAGGTAGTGTCTGACAAGAAACATCCCTCAAGACTCAATCAAAGTAAGATAAAAAAATTGAGAAATCAAAATATTCCAATAAATAATTCCACACAAAAATTGTATAATTACAACAATCGGATGATAAAACCGTGCGATTTTATGTCTTGTCTAAATTCTTCTACGTCTGAATTTTAAGAAAATGTTTGAACTATCTTCAGTTGGTAATTTGTAAGTCGAAATTGTGGAAGGTTCTCTCATTCAAGGTAAGATAAAAAATCCAGACTGAGAGAAAAATTCCTGTAACAAAATCCCTCCCTCAAACTATGGTTTGTTGCTTTTCCACAGAGAAAAAATACAGACAAGATTAAGTCACAGCAAATAATTAATCATCGAGCGAATTTTTGTATTGTCTAGATTTTTGGTATATCCGAATGTTAAGAAAATGTTTTGATCATCTTCATCGGGATTGTGGGGTGCTCCCGCTGTGGTTGTTAGACAAAAATAGTTAAACAAAAGCGAGAAAGACAGATATACCCGAAAAAAATTAAATAATTTATTAGAATCGACCAATTTCATGCCAAAAATTAAATATTTAAAAAATAAAGTAATTTTTTTGCCTTGCCAGAATTATGTGTTGTCTAAATTTTGGCGTACCCGAATTTTAAGGTAGTGTCTGACAAGAAACATCCCTCAAGACTCAATCAAGGTAAGATAAAAAAATTGAGAAATCAAAATATTCCAATAAATAATGCCACACAAAAATTGTATAATTACAACAATCGGATGATATATCCGTGCGATTTTATGTCTTGTCTAACTTCTTCTACGTCTGAATTTTAAGAAAATTTTTTTTAACTATCTTCAGTTGGGATTTTGTTAGTCGGAATTGTGGAAGGTTCTCTCAATCAAGGTAAGATAAAAAATCCAGACTGAGAGAAACATTCCTATAACACAATCCCTCCTAAACACTTAATAATTAATGTTTTGTCTAAATTGGGGTTTGTTGATTTTCCAGAAAGAAAACATACAGACAAGATTAGTCACTGCAAAAAATTAATTATCAAGCGAATTTTTGTATTGTCTAGATTTTTGGTATATCCGAATGTTAAGAAAATGTTTTGATCATCTTCATCGGGATTGTGGGGTGCTCCCGCTGTGGTTGTTAGACAAAATTAGTTAAACAAAAGCGAGAAAGACAGATATACCCGAAAAAAATTAAATAATTTATTAGAATCGAACCATTTAATGCCAAAAATTAAATATTTAAAAAAATAAAGTAATTTTTTTGCCTTGCCTGACTTCTAAGTTGTCTATATTTTGGCTTACCCGAATTTTAAGGTAGTGTCCGACAAGAAACATCCCTCAAGACTCAATCAAGGTAAGATAAAAAAATTGAGAAATCAAAATATTCAAATAAACAATCCCACACAAAAGTTGTATAATTACAAACATCGGATGATATACCCGTGCGATTTTATGTCTTGTCTTAATTCTTCTACGTCTGAATTTTAAGAAAATGTTTGAACTATCTTCAGTTGGGAATTTGTAAGTCGAAATTGTGGAAGGTTCTCTCATTCAAGGTAAGATAAAAAATCCAGACTGAGAGAAAAATTCCTATAACAAAATTCCTCCCTCAAACTATGGTTTGTTGCTTTTCCACAGAGAAAAAATACAGAAAAGATTAAGTCACAGCAAATAATTAATCATCGAGCGAACTTTTGTATTGTCTAGATTTTAGGTATATCCGAATGTTAAGAAAATGTTTTGATCATCTTCATCGGGATTGTGGGGTGCTCCCGCTGTGGTTGTTAGACAAAATTAGTTAAACAAAAGCGAGAAAGACAGATATACCCGAAAAAAGTTAAATAATTTATTAGAACCGACCAATTTCATGCCAAAAATTAAGTAATTATAAAAATAAAGTAATTTTTTTGCCTTGCCTGAATTATGTGTTGTCTAAATTTTGGCGTACCCGAATTTTAAGGTAGTGTCTGACAAGAAACATCCCTCAAGACTCAATCAAGGTAAGATAAAAAAATTGAGAAATCAAAATATTCCAATAAATAATGCCACACAAAAATTGTATAATTACAACAATCGGATGATATAACTGTGCGGTTTTATGTCTTGTCTAAATTCTTCTACGTCTGAATTTTAAGAAAATTTTTTAACTATCTTCAGTTGGGATTTTGTTAGTCGGAATTGTGGAAGGTTCTCTCAATCAAGGTAAGATAAAAAATCCAGACTGAGAGAAACATTCCTATAACAAAATCCCTCCTAAAAACTTAATAATTAATGTTTTGTCTAGATTAGGGTTTGTTGATTTTCCAGAAAGAAAACATACAGACAAGATTAGTCACTGGAAAAAATTAATTATCAAGCGAATTTTTGTATTGTCTAGATTTTAGGTATATCCGAATGTTAAGAAAATGTTTTGATCATCTTCATCGGGATTGTGGGGTGCTCCCGCTGTGGTTGTTAGACAAAATTAGTTAAACAAAAGCGAGAAAGACAGATATACCCGAAAAAAATTAAATAATTTATTAGAATCGACCAATTTCATACCACAAATTAAATATATAAAAACAAAGTAAATTTTTTGCCTTGCCTGAATTATGTGTTGTCTAGATTTTGGCTTTCCCGAATTTTAAGGTAGTGTCTGACAAGAAACATCCCTCAAGACTCAATCAAGGTAAGATAAAAAAATTGAGAAATCAAAATATTCCAATAAATAATGCCACACAAAAATTGTATAATTACAACAATCGGATGATATATCCGTGCGATTTTGTGTCTTGTCTAACTTCTTCTACGTCTGAATTTTAAGAAAATTTTTTTTAACTATCTTCTGTTGGGATTTTGTTAGTCGGAATTGTGGAAGGTTCTCTCAATCAAGGTAAGATAAAAAATCCAGACTGAGAGAAACATTCCTATAACACAATCCCTCCTAAAAACTTAATAATTAATGTTTTGTCTAAATTGGGGTTTGTTGATTTTCCAGAAAGAAAACATACAGACAAGATTAGTCACTGCAAAAAATTAATTATCAAGCGAATTTTTGTATTGTCTAGATTTTTGGTATATCCGAATGTTAAGAAAATGTTTTGATCATCTTCATCGGGATTGTGGGGTGCTCCCGCTGTGGTTGTTAGACAAAATTAGTTAAACAAAAGCGAGAAAGACAGATATACCCGAAAAAAAATTAAATAATTTAATAGAATCGACCAATTTCATACCACAAATTAAATATTTAAAAACAAAGTAATTTTTTTGCCTTGCCTGAATTATGTGTTGTCTAGATTTTGGCTTACCCGAATTTTAAGGTAGTGTCTGACAAGAAACATCCCTCAAGACTCAATCAAAGTAAGATACAAAAATTGGGAAATCAAAATATTCCAATAAATAATGCCACCCAAAAATTGTATAATTACAACAATCGGATGATATATCCGTGCGATTTTATGTCTTGTCTAAATTCTTCTACGTCTGAATTTAAAAAAAATGTTTGAACTATCTTCTGTTGGGATTTTGTAAGTCGAAATTGTGGAAGGTTCTCTCAATCAAGGTAAGATAAAAAATCCAGACTGAGAGAAACATTCCTATAACACAATCCCTCCTAAAAACTTAATAATTAATGTTTTGTCTAGATTGGGGTTTGTTGATTTTCCAGAAAGAAAACATGCAGACAAGATAAGTGACTGCAAAAAATTAATTATCAAGCGAATTTTTGTATTGTCTAGATTTTAGGTATATCCGAATGTTAAGAAAATGTTTTGATCATCTTCATCGGGATTGTGGGGTGCTCCCGCTGTGGTTGTTAGACAAAATTAGTTAAACAAAAGCGAGAAAGACAGATATACCCGAAAAAAGTTAAATAATTTATTAGAATCGACCAATTTCATACCACAAATTAAATATATAAAAACAAAGTAAATTTTTTGCCTTGCCTGAATTATGTGTTGTCTAGATTTTGGCTTTCCCGAATTTTAAGGTAGTGTCTGACAAGAAACATCCCTCAAGACTCAATCAAGGTAAGATAAAAAAATTGAGAAATCAAAATATTCCAATAAATAATGCCACACAAAAATTGTATAATTACAACAATCGGATGATATAACCGTGCGATTTTATGTCTTGTCTAAATTCTTCTACGTCTGAATTTTAAGAAAACGTTTGAACTATCTTCTGTTGGGATTTTGTAAGTCGAAATTGTGGAAGGTTCTCTCAATCAAGGTAAGATAAAAAATCCAGACTGAGAGAAATATTCCTATAACAAAATCCCTCCTAAAAACTTAATAATTAATGTTTTGTCTAGATTAGGGTTTGTTGATTTTCCAGAAAGAAAACATACAGACAAGATTAGTCACTGCAAAAAATTAATTATCAAGCGAATTTTTGTATTGTCTAGATTTTTGGTATATCCGAATGTTAAGAAAATGTTTTGATCATCTTCATCGGGATTGTCGGGTGCGCCCGCTGTGGTTGTTAGACAAAATTAGTTAAACAAAAGCGAGAAAGACAGATATACCCGAAAAAAATTAAATAATTTATTAGAATCGACCAATTTCATGCCAAAAATTAAATATTTAAAAAATAAAGTAATTTTTTTGCCTTGCCAGAATTATGTGTTGTCTAAATTTTGGCGTACCCGAATTTTAAGGTAGTGTCTGACAAGAAACATCCCTCAAGACTCAATCAAGGTAAGATAAAAAAATTGAGAAATAAAAATATTCCAATAAATAATGCCACACAAAAATTGTATAATTACAACAATCGGATGATAAACCCGTGCGATTTTATGTCTTGTCTAAATTCTTCTACGTCTGAATTTAAAAAAAATGTTTGAACTATCTTCTGTTGGGATTTTGTAAGTCGAAATTGTGGAAGGTTCTCTCAATCAAGGTAAGATAAAAAATCCAGACTGAGAGAAACATTCCTATAACACAATCCCTCCTAAAAACTTAATAATTAATGTTTTGTCTAGATTGGGGTTTGTTGATTTTCCAGAAAGAAAACATGCAGACAAGATAAGTGACTGCAAAAAATTAATTATCAAGCGAATTTTTGTATTGTCTAGATTTTAGGTATATCCGAATGTTAAGAAAATGTTTTGATCATCTTCATCGGGATTGTGGGGTGCTCCCGCTGTGGTTGTTAGACAAAATTAGTTAAACAAAAGCGAGAAAGACAGATATACCCGAAAAAAATTAAATAATTTATTAGAATCGACCAATTTCATACCACAAATTAAATATATAAAAACAAAGTAAATTTTTTGCCTTGCCTGAATTATGTGTTGTCTAGATTTTGGCTTTCCCGAATTTTAAGGTAGTGTCTGACAAGAAACATCCCTCAAGACTCAATCAAGGTAAGATAAAAAAATTGAGAAATCAAAATATTCCAATAAATAATGCCACACAAAAATTGTATAATTACAACAATCGGATGATATATCCGTGCGATTTTATGTCTTGTCTAACTTCTTCTACGTCTGAATTTTAAGAAAATTTTTTTTAACTATCTTCTGTTGGGATTTTGTTAGTCGGAATTGTGGAAGGTTCTCTCAATCAAGGTAAGATAAAAAATCCAGACTGAGAGAAACATTCCTATAACACAATCCCTCCTAAAAACTTAATAATTAATGTTTTGTCTAAATTGGGGTTTGTTGATTTTCCAGAAAGAAAACATACAGACAAGATTAGTCACTGCAAAAAATTAATTATCAAGCGAATTTTTGTATTGTCTAGATTTTTGGTATATCCGAATGTTAAGAAAATGTTTTGATCATCTTCATCGGGATTGTGGGGTGCTCCCGCTGTGGTTGTTAGACAAAATTAGTTAAACAAAAGCGAGAAAGACAGATATACCCGAAAAAAAATTAAATAATTTAATAGAATCGACCAATTTCATACCACAAATTAAATATATAAAAATAAAGTAATTTTTTTGCCTTGCCTGAATTATGTGTTGTCTAGATTTTGGCGTACCCGAATTTTAAGGTAGTGTCTGACAAGAAACATTCCTCAAGACTCAATCAAGGTAAGATAAAAAAATTGAGAAATCAAAATATTCCAATAAATAATGCCACACAAAAATTGTATAATTACAACAATCGGATGATATACCCGTGCGATTTTATGTCTTGTCTAAATTCTTCTACGTCTGAATTTTAAGAAAATTTTTTAACTATCTTCAGTTGGGATTTTGTTAGTCGGAATTGTGGAAGGTTCTCTCAATCAAGGTAAGATAAAAAATCCAGACTAAGAGAAACATTCCTATAACAAAATCCCTCCTAAAAACTTAATAATTAATGTTTTGTCTAGATTAGGGTTTGTTGATTTTCCAGAAAGAAAACATACAGACAAGATTAGTCACTGCAAAAAATTAATTATCAAGCGAATTTTTGTATTGTCTACATTTTAGGTATATCCGAATGTTAAGAAAATGTTTTGATCATCTTCATCGGGATTGTGGGGTTCTCCCGCTGTGGTTGTTAGACAAAATTAGTTAAACAAAACCGAGAGAGACAGATATACCCGAAAAAAATTAAATAATTTATTAGAATCGACCAATTTCATGCCAAAAATTAAATATTTAAAAAATAAAGTAATTTTTTTGCCTTGCCAGAATTATGTGTTGTCTATATTTTGGCTTACCCGAATTTTAAGGTAGTGTCCGACAAGAAACATCCCTCAAGACTCAATCAAGGTAAGATAAAAAAATTGAGAAATCAAAATATTCCAATAAATAATGCCACACAAAAATTGTATAATTACAACAATCGGATGATAAAACCGTGCGATTTTATGTCTTGTCTAAATTCTTCTACGTCTGAATTTTAAGAAAATGTTTGAACTATCTTCAGTTGGGAATTTGTAAGTCGAAATTGTGGAAGGTTCTCTCATTCAAGGTAAGATAAAAAATCCAGACTGAGAGAAAAATTCCTGTAACAAAATCTCTCCCTCAAACTATGGTTTGTTGCTTTTCCACAGAGAAAAAATACAGACAAGATTAAGTCACAGCAAATAATTAATCATCGAGCGAATTTTTGTATTGTCTAGATTTTTGGTATATCCGAATGTTAAGAAAATGTTTTGATCATCTTCATCGGGATTGTGGGGTGCTCCCGCTGTGGTTGTTAGACAAAATTAGTTAAACAAATGCGAGAAAGACAGATATACCCGAAAAAAATTAAATAATTTATTAGAATCGACCAATTTCATGCCAAAAATTAAATATTTAAAAAATAAAGTAATTTTTTTGCCTTGCCAGAATTATGTGTTGTCTAAATTTTGGCGTACCCGAATTTTAAGGTAGTGTCTGACAAGAAACATCCCTCAAGACTCAATCAAGGTAAGATAAAAAAATTGACAAATCAAAATATTCCAATAAATAATGCCACACAAAAATTGTATAATTACAACAATCGGATGATATACCCGTGCGATTTTATGTCTTGTCTAAATTCTTCTACGTCGGAATTTTAAGAAAATTTTTTAACTATCTTCAGTTGGGATTTTGTTAGTCGGAATTGTGGAAGGTTCTCTCAATCAAGGTAAGATAAAAAATTCAGACTGAGAGAAACATTCCTATAACAAAATCCCTCCTAAAAACTTAATAATTAATGTTTTGTCTAGATTAGGGTTTGTTGATTTTCCAGAAAGAAAACATACAGACAAGATTAGTCACTGCAAAAAATTAATTATCAAGCGAATTTTTGTATTGTCTAGATTTTTGGTATATCCGAATGTTAAGAAAATGTTTTGATCATCTTCATCGGGATTGTGGGGTGCTCCCGCTGTGGTTGTTAGACAAAATTAGTTAAACAAAAGCGAGAAAGACAGATATACCCGAAAAAAATTAAATAATTTATTAAAATCGACCAATTTCATACCACAAATTAAATATATAAAAACAAAGTAAATTTTTTGCCTTGCCTGAATTATGTGTTGTCTAGATTTTGGCTTTCCCGAATTTTAAGGTAGTGTCTGACAAGAAACATCCCTCAAGACTCAATCAAGGTAAGATAAAAAAATTGAGAAATCAAAATATTCCAATAAATAATGCCACACAAAAATTGTATAATTACAACAATCGGATGATATATCCGTGCGATTTTATGTCTTGTCTAACTTCTTCTACGTCTGAATTTTAAGAAAATTTTTTTTAACTATCTTCAGTTGGGAATTTGTAAGTCGAAATTGTGGAAGGTTCTCTCATTCAAGGTAAGATAAAAAATCCAGACTGAGAGAAAAATTCCTATAACAAAATTCCTCCCTCAAACTATGGTTTGTTGCTTTTCCACAGAGAAAAAATACAGAAAAGATTAAGTCACAGCAAATAATTAATCATCGAGCGAACTTTTGTATTGTCTAGATTTTTGGTATATCCGAATGTTAAGAAAATGTTTTGATCATCTTCATCGGGATTGTGGGGTGCTCCCGCTGTGGTTGTTAGACAAAATTAGTTAAACAAAAGCGAGAAAGACAGATATACCCGAAAAAAGTTAAATAATTTATTAGAACCGACCAATTTGATGCCAAAAATTAAGTAATTATAAAAATAAAGTAATTTTTTTGCCTTGCCTGAATTATGTGTTGTCTAGATTTTGGCTTACCCGAATTTTAAGGTAGTGTCTGACAAGAAACATCCCTCAAGACTCAATCAAAGTAAGATAAAAAAATTGAGAAATCAAAATATTCCAATAAATAATGCCACACAAAAATTGTATAATTACAACAATCGGATGATATAACCGTGCGATTTTATGTCTTGTCTAAATTCTTCTACGTCTGAATTTTAAGAAAATGTTTGAACTATCTTCTGTTGGGATTTTGTAAGTCGAAATTGTGGAAGGTTCTCTCAATCAAGGTAAGATAAAAAATCCAGACTGAGAGAAATATTCCTATAACAAAATCCCTCCTAAAAACTTAATAATTAATGTTTTGTCTAGATTAGGGTTTGTTGATTTTCCAGAAAGAAAACATACAGACAAGATTAGTCACTGCAAAAAATTAATTATCAAGCGAATTTTTGTATTGTCTAGATTTTTGGTATATCCGAATGTTAAGAAAATGTTTTGATCATCTTCATCGGGATTGTCGGGTGCTCCCGCTGTGGTTGTTAGACAAAATTAGTTAAACAAAAGCGAGAAAGACAGATATACCCGAAAAAAATTAAATAATTTATTAGAATCGACCAATTTCATGCCAAAAATTAAATATTTAAAAAATAAAGTAATTTTTTTGCCTTGCCAGAATTATGTGTTGTCTATATTTTGGCTTACCCGAATTTTAAGGTAGTGTCCGACAAGAAACATCCCTCAAGACTCAATCAAGGTAAGATAAAAAAATTGAGAAATCAAAATATTCCAATAAATAATGCCACACAAAAATTGTATAATTACAACAATCGGATGATAAAACCGTGCGATTTTATGTCTTGTCTAAATTCTTCTACGTCTGAATTTTAAGAAAATGTTTGAACTATCTTCAGTTGGGAATTTGTAAGTCGAAATTGTGGAAGGTTCTCTCATTCAAGGTAAGATAAAAAATCCAGACTGAGAGAAAAATTCCTGTAACAAAATCCCTCCCTCAAACTATGGTTTGTTGCTTTTCCACAGAGAAAACATACAGACAAGATTAGTCACTGCAAAAAATTAATAATCAAGCGAATTTTTGTATTGTCTAGATTTTTGGTATATCCGAATGTTAAGAAAATGTTTTGATCATCTTCATCGGGATTGTGGGGTGCTCCCGCTGTGGTTGTTAGACAAAATTAGTTAAACAAAAGCGAGAAAGACAGATATACCCGAAAAAAATTAAATAATTTATTAGAATCGACCAATTTCATGCCAAAAATTAAATATTTAAAAAATAAAGTAATTTTTTTGCCTTGCCAGAATTATGTGTTGTCTATATTTTGGCTTACCCGAATTTTAAGGTAGTGTCCGACAAGAAACATCCCTCAAGACTCAATCAAAGTAAGATAAAAAAATTGAGAAATCAAAATATTCCAATAAATAATGCCACACAAAAATTGTATAATTACAACAATCGGATGATATAACCGTGCGATTTTATGTCTTGTCTAAATTCTTCTACGTCTGAATTTTAAGAAAATGTTTGAACTATCTTCTGTTGGGATTTTGTTAGTCGGAATTGTGGAAGGTTCTCTCAATCAAGGTAAGATAAAAAATCCAGACTGAGAGAAACATTCCTATAACACAATCCCTCCTAAAAACTTAATAATTAATGTTTTGTCTAAATTGGGGTTTGTTGATTTTCCAGAAAGAAAACATACAGACAAGATTAGTCACTGCAAAAAATTAATTATCAAGCGAATTTTTGTATTGTCTAGATTTTTGGTATATCCGAATGTTAAGAAAATGTTTTGATCATCTTCATCGGGATTGTGGGGTGCTCCCGCTGTGGTTGTTAGACAAAATTAGTTAAACAAAAGCGAGAAAGACAGATATACCCGAAAAAAAATTAAATAATTTAATAGAATCGACCAATTTCATACCACAAATTAAATATATAAAAATAAAGTAATTTTTTTGCCTTGCCTGAATTATGTGTTGTCTAGATTTTGGCGTACCCGAATTTTAAGGTAGTGTCTGACAAGAAACATCCCTCAAGACTCAATCAAGGTAAGATAAAAAAATTGAGAAATCAAAATATTCCAATAAATAATGCCACACAAAAATTGTATAATTACAACAATCGGATGATATACCCGTGCGATTTTATGTCTTGTCTAAATTCTTCTACGTCTGAATTTTAAGAAAATTTTTTAACTATCTTCAGTTGGGATTTTGTTAGTCGGAATTGTGGAAGGTTCTCTCAATCAAGGTAAGATAAAAAATCCAGACTAAGAGAAACATTCCTATAACAAAATCCCTCCTAAAAACTTAATAATTAATGTTTTGTCTAGATTAGGGTTTGTTGATTTTCCAGAAAGAAAACATACAGACAAGATTAGTCACTGCAAAAAATTAATTATCAAGCGAATTTTTGTATTGTCTACATTTTAGGTATATCCGAATGTTAAGAAAATGTTTTGATCATCTTCATCGGGATTGTGGGGTTCTCCCGCTGTGGTTGTTAGACAAAATTAGTTAAACAAAACCGAGAGAGACAGATATACCCGAAAAAAATTAAATAATTTATTAGAATCGACCAATTTCATGCCAAAAATTAAATATTTAAAAAATAAAGTAATTTTTTTGCCTTGCCAGAATTATGTGTTGTCTATATTTTGGCTTACCCGAATTTTAAGGTAGTGTCCGACAAGAAACATCCCTCAAGACTCAATCAAGGTAAGATAAAAAAATTGAGAAATCAAAATATTCCAATAAATAATGCCACACAAAAATTGTATAATTACAACAATCGGATGATAAAACCGTGCGATTTTATGTCTTGTCTAAATTCTTCTACGTCTGAATTTTAAGAAAATGTTTGAACTATCTACAGTTGGGAATTTGTAAGTCGAAATTGTGGAAGGTTCTCTCATTCAAGGTAAGATAAAAAATCCAGACTGAGAGAAAAATTCCTGTAACAAAATCCCTCCCTCAAACTATGGTTTGTTGCTTTTCCACAGAGAAAACATACAGACAAGATTAGTCACTGCAAAAAATTAATAATCAAGCGAATTTTTGTATTGTCTAGATTTTTGGTATATCCGAATGTTAAGAAAATGTTTTGATCATCTTCATCGGGATTGTGGGGTGCTCCCGCTGTGGTTGTTAGACAAAATTAGTTAAACAAAAGCGAGAAAGACAGATATACCCGAAAAAAATTAAATAATTTATTAGAATCGACCAATTTCATGCCAAAAATTAAATATTTAAAAAATAAAATAATTTTTTTGCCTTGCCAGAATTATGTGTTGTCTAAATTTTGGCGTACCCGAATTTTAAGGTAGTGTCTGACAAGAAACATCCCTCAAGACTCAATCAAGGTAAGATAAAAAAATTGAGAAATCAAAATATTCCAATAAATAATGCCACACAAAAATTGTATAATTACAACAATCGGATGATATAACCGTGCGATTTTATGTCTTGTCTAAATTCTTCTACGTCTGAATTTTAAGAAAACGTTTGAACTATCTTCTGTTGGGATTTTGTAAGTCGAAATTGTGGAAGGTTCTCTCAATCAAGGTAAGATAAAAAATCCAGACTGAGAGAAATATTCCTATAACAAAATCCCTCCTAAAAACTTAATAATTAATGTTTTGTCTAGATTAGGGTTTGTTGATTTTCCAGAAAGAAAACATACAGACAAGATTAGTCACTGCAAAAAATTAATTATCAAGCGAATTTTTGTATTGTCTAGATTTTTGGTATATCCGAATGTTAAGAAAATGTTTTGATCATCTTCATCGGGATTGTCGGGTGCGCCCGCTGTGGTTGTTAGACAAAATTAGTTAAACAAAAGCGAGAAAGACAGATATACCCGAAAAAAATTAAATAATTTATTAGAATCGACCAATTTCATGCCAAAAATTAAATATTTAAAAAATAAAGTAATTTTTTTGCCTTGCCAGAATTATGTGTTGTCTAAATTTTGGCGTACCCGAATTTTAAGGTAGTGTCTGACAAGAAACATCCCTCAAGACTCAATCAAGGTAAGATAAAAAAATTGAGAAATAAAAATATTCCAATAAATAATGCCACACAAAAATTGTATAATTACAACAATCGGATGATAAACCCGTGCGATTTTATGTCTTGTCTAAATTCTTCTACGTCTGAATTTAAAAAAAATGTTTGAACTATCTTCTGTTGGGATTTTGTAAGTCGAAATTGTGGAAGGTTCTCTCAATCAAGGTAAGATAAAAAATCCAGACTGAGAGAAACATTCCTATAACACAATCCCTCCTAAAAACTTAATAATTAATGTTTTGTCTAGATTGGGGTTTGTTGATTTTCCAGAAAGAAAACATGCAGACAAGATAAGTGACTGCAAAAAATTAATTATCAAGCGAATTTTTGTATTGTCTAGATTTTAGGTATATCCGAATGTTAAGAAAATGTTTTGATCATCTTCATCGGGATTGTGGGGTGCTCCCGCTGTGGTTGTTAGACAAAATTAGTTAAACAAAAGCGAGAAAGACAGATATACCCGAAAAAAATTAAATAATTTATTAGAATCGACCAATTTCATACCACAAATTAAATATATAAAAACAAAGTAAATTTTTTGCCTTGCCTGAATTATGTGTTGTCTAGATTTTGGCTTTCCCGAATTTTAAGGTAGTGTCTGACAAGAAACATCCCTCAAGACTCAATCAAGGTAAGATAAAAAAATTGAGAAATCAAAATATTCCAATAAATAATGCCACACAAAAATTGTATAATTACAACAATCGGATGATATATCCGTGCGATTTTATGTCTTGTCTAACTTCTTCTACGTCTGAATTTTAAGAAAATTTTTTTTAACTATCTTCTGTTGGGATTTTGTTAGTCGGAATTGTGGAAGGTTCTCTCAATCAAGGTAAGATAAAAAATCCAGACTGAGAGAAACATTCCTATAACACAATCCCTCCTAAAAACTTAATAATTAATGTTTTGTCTAAATTGGGGTTTGTTGATTTTCCAGAAAGAAAACATACAGACAAGATTAGTCACTGCAAAAAATTAATTATCAAGCGAATTTTTGTATTGTCTAGATTTTTGGTATATCCGAATGTTAAGAAAATGTTTTGATCATCTTCATCGGGATTGTGGGGTGCTCCCGCTGTGGTTGTTAGACAAAATTAGTTAAACAAAAGCGAGAAAGACAGATATACCCGAAAAAAAATTAAATAATTTAATAGAATCGACCAATTTCATACCACAAATTAAATATATAAAAATAAAGTAATTTTTTTGCCTTGCCTGAATTATGTGTTGTCTAGATTTTGGCGTACCCGAATTTTAAGGTAGTGTCTGACAAGAAACATTCCTCAAGACTCAATCAAGGTAAGATAAAAAAATTGAGAAATCAAAATATTCCAATAAATAATGCCACACAAAAATTGTATAATTACAACAATCGGATGATATACCCGTGCGATTTTATGTCTTGTCTAAATTCTTCTACGTCTGAATTTTAAGAAAATTTTTTAACTATCTTCAGTTGGGATTTTGTTAGTCGGAATTGTGGAAGGTTCTCTCAATCAAGGTAAGATAAAAAATCCAGACTAAGAGAAACATTCCTATAACAAAATCCCTCCTAAAAACTTAATAATTAATGTTTTGTCTAGATTAGGGTTTGTTGATTTTCCAGAAAGAAAACATACAGACAAGATTAGTCACTGCAAAAAATTAATTATCAAGCGAATTTTTGTATTGTCTACATTTTAGGTATATCCGAATGTTAAGAAAATGTTTTGATCATCTTCATCGGGATTGTGGGGTTCTCCCGCTGTGGTTGTTAGACAAAATTAGTTAAACAAAACCGAGAGAGACAGATATACCCGAAAAAAATTAAATAATTTATTAGAATCGACCAATTTCATGCCAAAAATTAAATATTTAAAAAATAAAGTAATTTTTTTGCCTTGCCAGAATTATGTGTTGTCTATATTTTGGCTTACCCGAATTTTAAGGTAGTGTCCGACAAGAAACATCCCTCAAGACTCAATCAAGGTAAGATAAAAAAATTGAGAAATCAAAATATTCCAATAAATAATGCCACACAAAAATTGTATAATTACAACAATCGGATGATAAAACCGTGCGATTTTATGTCTTGTCTAAATTCTTCTACGTCTGAATTTTAAGAAAATGTTTGAACTATCTTCAGTTGGGAATTTGTAAGTCGAAATTGTGGAAGGTTCTCTCATTCAAGGTAAGATAAAAAATCCAGACTGAGAGAAAAATTCCTGTAACAAAATCTCTCCCTCAAACTATGGTTTGTTGCTTTTCCACAGAGAAAAAATACAGACAAGATTAAGTCACAGCAAATAATTAATCATCGAGCGAATTTTTGTATTGTCTAGATTTTTGGTATATCCGAATGTTAAGAAAATGTTTTGATCATCTTCATCGGGATTGTGGGGTGCTCCCGCTGTGGTTGTTAGACAAAATTAGTTAAACAAATGCGAGAAAGACAGATATACCCGAAAAAAATTAAATAATTTATTAGAATCGACCAATTTCATGCCAAAAATTAAATATTTAAAAAATAAAGTAATTTTTTTGCCTTGCCAGAATTATGTGTTGTCTAAATTTTGGCGTACCCGAATTTTAAGGTAGTGTCTGACAAGAAACATCCCTCAAGACTCAATCAAGGTAAGATAAAAAAATTGACAAATCAAAATATTCCAATAAATAATGCCACACAAAAATTGTATAATTACAACAATCGGATGATATACCCGTGCGATTTTATGTCTTGTCTAAATTCTTCTACGTCGGAATTTTAAGAAAATTTTTTAACTATCTTCAGTTGGGATTTTGTTAGTCGGAATTGTGGAAGGTTCTCTCAATCAAGGTAAGATAAAAAATTCAGACTGAGAGAAACATTCCTATAACAAAATCCCTCCTAAAAACTTAATAATTAATGTTTTGTCTAGATTAGGGTTTGTTGATTTTCCAGAAAGAAAACATACAGACAAGATTAGTCACTGCAAAAAATTAATTATCAAGCGAATTTTTGTATTGTCTAGATTTTTGGTATATCCGAATGTTAAGAAAATGTTTTGATCATCTTCATCGGGATTGTGGGGTGCTCCCGCTGTGGTTGTTAGACAAAATTAGTTAAACAAAAGCGAGAAAGACAGATATACCCGAAAAAAATTAAATAATTTATTAAAATCGACCAATTTCATACCACAAATTAAATATATAAAAACAAAGTAAATTTTTTGCCTTGCCTGAATTATGTGTTGTCTAGATTTTGGCTTTCCCGAATTTTAAGGTAGTGTCTGACAAGAAACATCCCTCAAGACTCAATCAAGGTAAGATAAAAAAATTGAGAAATCAAAATATTCCAATAAATAATGCCACACAAAAATTGTATAATTACAACAATCGGATGATATATCCGTGCGATTTTATGTCTTGTCTAACTTCTTCTACGTCTGAATTTTAAGAAAATTTTTTTTAACTATCTTCAGTTGGGAATTTGTAAGTCGAAATTGTGGAAGGTTCTCTCATTCAAGGTAAGATAAAAAATCCAGACTGAGAGAAAAATTCCTATAACAAAATTCCTCCCTCAAACTATGGTTTGTTGCTTTTCCACAGAGAAAAAATACAGAAAAGATTAAGTCACAGCAAATAATTAATCATCGAGCGAACTTTTGTATTGTCTAGATTTTTGGTATATCCGAATGTTAAGAAAATGTTTTGATCATCTTCATCGGGATTGTGGGGTGCTCCCGCTGTGGTTGTTAGACAAAATTAGTTAAACAAAAGCGAGAAAGACAGATATACCCGAAAAAAGTTAAATAATTTATTAGAACCGACCAATTTGATGCCAAAAATTAAGTAATTATAAAAATAAAGTAATTTTTTTGCCTTGCCTGAATTATGTGTTGTCTAGATTTTGGCTTACCCGAATTTTAAGGTAGTGTCTGACAAGAAACATCCCTCAAGACTCAATCAAAGTAAGATAAAAAAATTGAGAAATCAAAATATTCCAATAAATAATGCCACACAAAAATTGTATAATTACAACAATCGGATGATATAACCGTGCGATTTTATGTCTTGTCTAAATTCTTCTACGTCTGAATTTTAAGAAAATGTTTGAACTATCTTCTGTTGGGATTTTGTAAGTCGAAATTGTGGAAGGTTCTCTCAATCAAGGTAAGATAAAAAATCCAGACTGAGAGAAATATTCCTATAACAAAATCCCTCCTAAAAACTTAATAATTAATGTTTTGTCTAGATTAGGGTTTGTTGATTTTCCAGAAAGAAAACATACAGACAAGATTAGTCACTGCAAAAAATTAATTATCAAGCGAATTTTTGTATTGTCTAGATTTTTGGTATATCCGAATGTTAAGAAAATGTTTTGATCATCTTCATCGGGATTGTCGGGTGCTCCCGCTGTGGTTGTTAGACAAAATTAGTTAAACAAAAGCGAGAAAGACAGATATACCCGAAAAAAATTAAATAATTTATTAGAATCGACCAATTTCATGCCAAAAATTAAATATTTAAAAAATAAAGTAATTTTTTTGCCTTGCCAGAATTATGTGTTGTCTATATTTTGGCTTACCCGAATTTTAAGGTAGTGTCCGACAAGAAACATCCCTCAAGACTCAATCAAGGTAAGATAAAAAAATTGAGAAATCAAAATATTCCAATAAATAATGCCACACAAAAATTGTATAATTACAACAATCGGATGATAAAACCGTGCGATTTTATGTCTTGTCTAAATTCTTCTACGTCTGAATTTTAAGAAAATGTTTGAACTATCTTCAGTTGGGAATTTGTAAGTCGAAATTGTGGAAGGTTCTCTCATTCAAGGTAAGATAAAAAATCCAGACTGAGAGAAAAATTCCTGTAACAAAATCCCTCCCTCAAACTATGGTTTGTTGCTTTTCCACAGAGAAAACATACAGACAAGATTAGTCACTGCAAAAAATTAATAATCAAGCGAATTTTTGTATTGTCTAGATTTTTGGTATATCCGAATGTTAAGAAAATGTTTTGATCATCTTCATCGGGATTGTGGGGTGCTCCCGCTGTGGTTGTTAGACAAAATTAGTTAAACAAAAGCGAGAAAGACAGATATACCCGAAAAAAATTAAATAATTTATTAGAATCGACCAATTTCATGCCAAAAATTAAATATTTAAAAAATAAAGTAATTTTTTTGCCTTGCCAGAATTATGTGTTGTCTATATTTTGGCTTACCCGAATTTTAAGGTAGTGTCCGACAAGAAACATCCCTCAAGACTCAATCAAAGTAAGATAAAAAAATTGAGAAATCAAAATATTCCAATAAATAATGCCACACAAAAATTGTATAATTACAACAATCGGATGATATAACCGTGCGATTTTATGTCTTGTCTAAATTCTTCTACGTCTGAATTTTAAGAAAATGTTTGAACTATCTTCTGTTGGGATTTTGTTAGTCGGAATTGTGGAAGGTTCTCTCAATCAAGGTAAGATAAAAAATCCAGACTGAGAGAAACATTCCTATAACACAATCCCTCCTAAAAACTTAATAATTAATGTTTTGTCTAAATTGGGGTTTGTTGATTTTCCAGAAAGAAAACATACAGACAAGATTAGTCACTGCAAAAAATTAATTATCAAGCGAATTTTTGTATTGTCTAGATTTTTGGTATATCCGAATGTTAAGAAAATGTTTTGATCATCTTCATCGGGATTGTGGGGTGCTCCCGCTGTGGTTGTTAGACAAAATTAGTTAAACAAAAGCGAGAAAGACAGATATACCCGAAAAAAAATTAAATAATTTAATAGAATCGACCAATTTCATACCACAAATTAAATATATAAAAATAAAGTAATTTTTTTGCCTTGCCTGAATTATGTGTTGTCTAGATTTTGGCGTACCCGAATTTTAAGGTAGTGTCTGACAAGAAACATCCCTCAAGACTCAATCAAGGTAAGATAAAAAAATTGAGAAATCAAAATATTCCAATAAATAATGCCACACAAAAATTGTATAATTACAACAATCGGATGATATACCCGTGCGATTTTATGTCTTGTCTAAATTCTTCTACGTCTGAATTTTAAGAAAATTTTTTAACTATCTTCAGTTGGGATTTTGTTAGTCGGAATTGTGGAAGGTTCTCTCAATCAAGGTAAGATAAAAAATCCAGACTAAGAGAAACATTCCTATAACAAAATCCCTCCTAAAAACTTAATAATTAATGTTTTGTCTAGATTAGGGTTTGTTGATTTTCCAGAAAGAAAACATACAGACAAGATTAGTCACTGCAAAAAATTAATTATCAAGCGAATTTTTGTATTGTCTACATTTTAGGTATATCCGAATGTTAAGAAAATGTTTTGATCATCTTCATCGGGATTGTGGGGTTCTCCCGCTGTGGTTGTTAGACAAAATTAGTTAAACAAAACCGAGAGAGACAGATATACCCGAAAAAAATTAAATAATTTATTAGAATCGACCAATTTCATGCCAAAAATTAAATATTTAAAAAATAAAGTAATTTTTTTGCCTTGCCAGAATTATGTGTTGTCTATATTTTGGCTTACCCGAATTTTAAGGTAGTGTCCGACAAGAAACATCCCTCAAGACTCAATCAAGGTAAGATAAAAAAATTGAGAAATCAAAATATTCCAATAAATAATGCCACACAAAAATTGTATAATTACAACAATCGGATGATAAAACCGTGCGATTTTATGTCTTGTCTAAATTCTTCTACGTCTGAATTTTAAGAAAATGTTTGAACTATCTACAGTTGGGAATTTGTAAGTCGAAATTGTGGAAGGTTCTCTCATTCAAGGTAAGATAAAAAATCCAGACTGAGAGAAAAATTCCTGTAACAAAATCCCTCCCTCAAACTATGGTTTGTTGCTTTTCCACAGAGAAAACATACAGACAAGATTAGTCACTGCAAAAAATTAATAATCAAGCGAATTTTTGTATTGTCTAGATTTTTGGTATATCCGAATGTTAAGAAAATGTTTTGATCATCTTCATCGGGATTGTGGGGTGCTCCCGCTGTGGTTGTTAGACAAAATTAGTTAAACAAAAGCGAGAAAGACAGATATACCCGAAAAAAATTAAATAATTTATTAGAATCGACCAATTTCATGCCAAAAATTAAATATTTAAAAAATAAAATAATTTTTTTGCCTTGCCAGAATTATGTGTTGTCTAAATTTTGGCGTACCCGAATTTTAAGGTAGTGTCTGACAAGAAACATCCCTCAAGACTCAATCAAGGTAAGATAAAAAAATTGAGAAATCAAAATATTCCAATAAATAATGCCACACAAAAATTGTATAATTACAACAATCGGATGATAAACCCGTGCGATTTTATGTCTTGTCTAAATTCTTCTACGTCTGAATTTTAAGAAAATTTTTTAACTATCTTCAGTTGGGATTTTGTTAGTCGGAATTGTGGAAGGTTCTCTCAATCAAGGTAAGATAAAAAATCCAGACTGAGAGAAACATTCCTATAACAAAATCCCTCCTAAAAACTTAATAATTAATGTTTTGTCTAGATTAGGGTTTGTTGATTTTCCAGAAAGAAAACATACAGACAAGATTAGTCACTGCAAAAAATTAATTATCAAGCGAATTTTTGTATTGTCTAGATTTTTTGTATATCCGAATGTTAAGAAAATGTTTTGATCATCTTCATCGGGATTGTGGGGTGCTCCCGCTGTGATTGTTAGACAAAATTAGTTAAACAAAAGCGAGAAAGACAGATATACCCGAAAAAAATTAAATAATTTATTAGAATCGACCAATTTCATGCCAAAAATTAAATATTTAAAAAATAAAGTAATTTTTTTGCCTTGCCAGAATTATGTGTTGTCTATATTTTGGCTTACCCGAATTTTAAGGTAGTGTCCGACAAGAAACATCCCTCAAGACTCAATCAAGGTAAGATAAAAAAATTGAGAAATCAAAATATTCCAATAAATAATGCCACACAAAAATTGTATAATTACAACAATCGGATGATAAAACCGTGCGATTTTATGTCTTGTCTAAATTCTTCTACGTCTGAATTTTAAGAAAATGTTTGAACTATCTTCAGTTGGGAATTTGTAAGTCGAAATTGTGGAAGGTTCTCTCATTCAAGGTAAGATAAAAAATCCAGACTGAGAGAAAAATTCCTGTAACAAAATCTCTCCCTCAAACTATGGTTTGTTGCTTTTCCACAGAGAAAAAATACAGAAAAGATTAAGTCACAGCAAATAATTAATCATCGAGCGAACTTTTGTATTGTCTAGATTTTTGGTATATCCGAATGTTAAGAAAATGTTTTGATCATCTTCATCGGGATTGTGGGGTGCTCCCGCTGTGGTTGTTAGACAAAATTAGTTAAACAAAAGCGAGAAAGACAGATATACCCGAAAAAAGTTAAATAATTTATTAGAACCGACCAATTTGATGCCAAAAATTAAATATTTAAAAAATAAAGTAATTTTTTTGCCTTGCCAGAATTATGTGTTGTCTATATTTTGGCTTACCCGAATTTTAAGGTAGTGTCCGACAAGAAACATCCCTCAAGACTCAATCAAGGTAAGATAAAAAAATTGAGAAATCAAAATATTCCAATAAATAATGCCACACAAAAATTGTATAATTACAACAATCGGATGATAAAACCGTGCGATTTTATGTCTTGTCTAAATTCTTCTACGTCGGAATTTTAAGAAAATGTTTGAACTATCTTCAGTTGGGAATTTGTAAGTCGAAATTGTGGAAGGTTCTCTCATTCAAGGTAAGATAAAAAATCCAGACTGAGAGAAAAATTCCTGTAACAAAATCCCTCCCTCAAACTATGGTTTGTTGCTTTTCCACAGAGAAAACATACAGACAAGATTAGTCACTGCAAAAAATTAATAATCAAGCGAATTTTTGTATTGTCTAGATTTTTGGTATATCCGAATGTTAAGAAAATGTTTTGATCATCTTCATCGGGATTGTGGGGTGCTCCCGCTGTGGTTGTTAGACAAAATTAGTTAAACAAAAGCGAGAAAGACAGATATACCCGAAAAAAATTAAATAATTTATTAGAATCGACCAATTTCATGCCAAAAATTAAATATTTAAAAAATAAAGTAATTTTTTTGCCTTGCCAGAATTATGTGTTGTCTAAATTTTGGCGTACCCGAATTTTAAGGTAGTGTCTGACAAGAAACATCCCTCAAGACTCAATCAAGGTAAGATAAAAAAATTGAGAAATCAAAATATTCCAATAAATAATGCCACACAAAAATTGTATAATTACAACAATCGGATGATATACCCGTGCGATTTTATGTCTTGTCTAAATTCTTCTACGTCTGAATTTTAAGAAAATGTTTGAACTATCTTCTGTTGGGATTTTGTTAGTCGGAATTGTGGAAGGTTCTCTCAATCAAGGTAAGATAAAAAATCCAGACTGAGAGAAACATTCCTATAACACAATCCCTCCTAAAAACTTAATAATTAATGTTTTGTCTAAATTGGGGTTTGTTGATTTTCCAGAAAGAAAACATACAGACAAGATTAGTCACTGCAAAAAATTAATTATCAAGCGAATTTTTGTATTGTCTAGATTTTTGGTATATCCGAATGTTAAGAAAATGTTTTGATCATCTTCATCGGGATTGTGGGGTGCTCCCGCTGTGGTTGTTAGACAAAATTAGTTAAACAAAAGCGAGAAAGACAGATATACCCGAAAAAAAATTAAATAATTTAATAGAATCGACCAATTTCATACCACAAATTAAATATATAAAAATAAAGTAATTTTTTTGCCTTGCCTGAATTATGTGTTGTCTAGATTTTGGCGTACCCGAATTTTAAGGTAGTGTCTGACAAGAAACATCCCTCAAGACTCAATCAAGGTAAGATAAAAAAATTGAGAAATCAAAATATTCCAATAAATAATGCCACACAAAAATTGTATAATTACAACAATCGGATGATATACCCGTGCGATTTTATGTCTTGTCTAAATTCTTCTACGTCTGAATTTTAAGAAAATTTTTTAACTATCTTCAGTTGGGATTTTGTTAGTCGGAATTGTGGAAGGTTCTCTCAATCAAGGTAAGATAAAAAATCCAGACTAAGAGAAACATTCCTATAACAAAATCCCTCCTAAAAACTTAATAATTAATGTTTTGTCTAGATTAGGGTTTGTTGATTTTCCAGAAAGAAAACATACAGACAAGATTAGTCACTGCAAAAAATTAATTATCAAGCGAATTTTTGTATTGTCTACATTTTAGGTATATCCGAATGTTAAGAAAATGTTTTGATCATCTTCATCGGGATTGTGGGGTTCTCCCGCTGTGGTTGTTAGACAAAATTAGTTAAACAAAACCGAGAGAGACAGATATACCCGAAAAAAATTAAATAATTTATTAGAATCGACCAATTTCATGCCAAAAATTAAATATTTAAAAAATAAAGTAATTTTTTTGCCTTGCCAGAATTATGTGTTGTCTATATTTTGGCTTACCCGAATTTTAAGGTAGTGTCCGACAAGAAACATCCCTCAAGACTCAATCAAGGTAAGATAAAAAAATTGAGAAATCAAAATATTCCAATAAATAATGCCACACAAAAATTGTATAATTACAACAATCGGATGATAAAACCGTGCGATTTTATGTCTTGTCTAAATTCTTCTACGTCTGAATTTTAAGAAAATGTTTGAACTATCTACAGTTGGGAATTTGTAAGTCGAAATTGTGGAAGGTTCTCTCATTCAAGGTAAGATAAAAAATCCAGACTGAGAGAAAAATTCCTGTAACAAAATCCCTCCCTCAAACTATGGTTTGTTGCTTTTCCACAGAGAAAACATACAGACAAGATTAGTCACTGCAAAAAATTAATAATCAAGCGAATTTTTGTATTGTCTAGATTTTTGGTATATCCGAATGTTAAGAAAATGTTTTGATCATCTTCATCGGGATTGTGGGGTGCTCCCGCTGTGGTTGTTAGACAAAATTAGTTAAACAAAAGCGAGAAAGACAGATATACCCGAAAAAAATTAAATAATTTATTAGAATCGACCAATTTCATGCCAAAAATTAAATATTTAAAAAATAAAATAATTTTTTTGCCTTGCCAGAATTATGTGTTGTCTAAATTTTGGCGTACCCGAATTTTAAGGTAGTGTCTGACAAGAAACATCCCTCAAGACTCAATCAAGGTAAGATAAAAAAATTGAGAAATCAAAATATTCCAATAAATAATGCCACACAAAAATTGTATAATTACAACAATCGGATGATAAACCCGTGCGATTTTATGTCTTGTCTAAATTCTTCTACGTCTGAATTTTAAGAAAATGTTTGAACTATCTTCTGTTGGGATTTTGTTAGTCGGAATTGTGGAAGGTTCTCTCAATCAAGGTAAGATAAAAAATCCAGACTGAGAGAAACATTCCTATAACACAATCCCTCCTAAAAACTTAATAATTAATGTTTTGTCTAAATTGGGGTTTGTTGATTTTCCAGAAAGAAAACATACAGACAAGATTAGTCACTGCAAAAAATTAATTATCAAGCGAATTTTTGTATTGTCTAGATTTTTGGTATATCCGAATGTTAAGAAAATGTTTTGATCATCTTCATCGGGATTGTGGGGTGCTCCCGCTGTGGTTGTTAGACAAAATTAGTTAAACAAAAGCGAGAAAGACAGATATACCCGAAAAAAAATTAAATAATTTAATAGAATCGACCAATTTCATACCACAAATTAAATATATAAAAATAAAGTAATTTTTTTGCCTTGCCTGAATTATGTGTTGTCTAGATTTTGGCGTACCCGAATTTTAAGGTAGTGTCTGACAAGAAACATCCCTCAAGACTCAATCAAGGTAAGATAAAAAAATTGAGAAATCAAAATATTCCAATAAATAATGCCACACAAAAATTGTATAATTACAACAATCGGATGATATACCCGTGCGATTTTATGTCTTGTCTAAATTCTTCTACGTCTGAATTTTAAGAAAATTTTTTAACTATCTTCAGTTGGGATTTTGTTAGTCGGAATTGTGGAAGGTTCTCTCAATCAAGGTAAGATAAAAAATCCAGACTAAGAGAAACATTCCTATAACAAAATCCCTCCTAAAAACTTAATAATTAATGTTTTGTCTAGATTAGGGTTTGTTGATTTTCCAGAAAGAAAACATACAGACAAGATTAGTCACTGCAAAAAATTAATTATCAAGCGAATTTTTGTATTGTCTACATTTTAGGTATATCCGAATGTTAAGAAAATGTTTTGATCATCTTCATCGGGATTGTGGGGTTCTCCCGCTGTGGTTGTTAGACAAAATTAGTTAAACAAAACCGAGAGAGACAGATATACCCGAAAAAAATTAAATAATTTATTAGAATCGACCAATTTCATGCCAAAAATTAAATATTTAAAAAATAAAGTAATTTTTTTGCCTTGCCAGAATTATGTGTTGTCTATATTTTGGCTTACCCGAATTTTAAGGTAGTGTCCGACAAGAAACATCCCTCAAGACTCAATCAAGGTAAGATAAAAAAATTGAGAAATCAAAATATTCCAATAAATAATGCCACACAAAAATTGTATAATTACAACAATCGGATGATAAAACCGTGCGATTTTATGTCTTGTCTAAATTCTTCTACGTCTGAATTTTAAGAAAATGTTTGAACTATCTACAGTTGGGAATTTGTAAGTCGAAATTGTGGAAGGTTCTCTCATTCAAGGTAAGATAAAAAATCCAGACTGAGAGAAAAATTCCTGTAACAAAATCCCTCCCTCAAACTATGGTTTGTTGCTTTTCCACAGAGAAAACATACAGACAAGATTAGTCACTGCAAAAAATTAATAATCAAGCGAATTTTTGTATTGTCTAGATTTTTGGTATATCCGAATGTTAAGAAAATGTTTTGATCATCTTCATCGGGATTGTGGGGTGCTCCCGCTGTGGTTGTTAGACAAAATTAGTTAAACAAAAGCGAGAAAGACAGATATACCCGAAAAAAATTAAATAATTTATTAGAATCGACCAATTTCATGCCAAAAATTAAATATTTAAAAAATAAAATAATTTTTTTGCCTTGCCAGAATTATGTGTTGTCTAAATTTTGGCGTACCCGAATTTTAAGGTAGTGTCTGACAAGAAACATCCCTCAAGACTCAATCAAGGTAAGATAAAAAAATTGAGAAATCAAAATATTCCAATAAATAATGCCACACAAAAATTGTATAATTACAACAATCGGATGATAAACCCGTGCGATTTTATGTCTTGTCTAAATTCTTCTACGTCTGAATTTTAAGAAAATTTTTTAACTATCTTCAGTTGGGATTTTGTTAGTCGGAATTGTGGAAGGTTCTCTCAATCAAGGTAAGATAAAAAATCCAGACTGAGAGAAACATTCCTATAACAAAATCCCTCCTAAAAACTTAATAATTAATGTTTTGTCTAGATTAGGGTTTGTTGATTTTCCAGAAAGAAAACATACAGACAAGATTAGTCACTGCAAAAAATTAATTATCAAGCGAATTTTTGTATTGTCTAGATTTTTTGTATATCCGAATGTTAAGAAAATGTTTTGATCATCTTCATCGGGATTGTGGGGTGCTCCCGCTGTGATTGTTAGACAAAATTAGTTAAACAAAAGCGAGAAAGACAGATATACCCGAAAAAAATTAAATAATTTATTAGAATCGACCAATTTCATGCCAAAAATTAAATATTTAAAAAATAAAGTAATTTTTTTGCCTTGCCAGAATTATGTGTTGTCTATATTTTGGCTTACCCGAATTTTAAGGTAGTGTCCGACAAGAAACATCCCTCAAGACTCAATCAAGGTAAGATAAAAAAATTGAGAAATCAAAATATTCCAATAAATAATGCCACACAAAAATTGTATAATTACAACAATCGGATGATAAAACCGTGCGATTTTATGTCTTGTCTAAATTCTTCTACGTCTGAATTTTAAGAAAATGTTTGAACTATCTTCAGTTGGGAATTTGTAAGTCGAAATTGTGGAAGGTTCTCTCATTCAAGGTAAGATAAAAAATCCAGACTGAGAGAAAAATTCCTGTAACAAAATCTCTCCCTCAAACTATGGTTTGTTGCTTTTCCACAGAGAAAAAATACAGAAAAGATTAAGTCACAGCAAATAATTAATCATCGAGCGAACTTTTGTATTGTCTAGATTTTTGGTATATCCGAATGTTAAGAAAATGTTTTGATCATCTTCATCGGGATTGTGGGGTGCTCCCGCTGTGGTTGTTAGACAAAATTAGTTAAACAAAAGCGAGAAAGACAGATATACCCGAAAAAAGTTAAATAATTTATTAGAACCGACCAATTTGATGCCAAAAATTAAATATTTAAAAAATAAAGTAATTTTTTTGCCTTGCCAGAATTATGTGTTGTCTATATTTTGGCTTACCCGAATTTTAAGGTAGTGTCCGACAAGAAACATCCCTCAAGACTCAATCAAGGTAAGATAAAAAAATTGAGAAATCAAAATATTCCAATAAATAATGCCACACAAAAATTGTATAATTACAACAATCGGATGATAAAACCGTGCGATTTTATGTCTTGTCTAAATTCTTCTACGTCGGAATTTTAAGAAAATGTTTGAACTATCTTCAGTTGGGAATTTGTAAGTCGAAATTGTGGAAGGTTCTCTCATTCAAGGTAAGATAAAAAATCCAGACTGAGAGAAAAATTCCTGTAACAAAATCCCTCCCTCAAACTATGGTTTGTTGCTTTTCCACAGAGAAAACATACAGACAAGATTAGTCACTGCAAAAAATTAATAATCAAGCGAATTTTTGTATTGTCTAGATTTTTGGTATATCCGAATGTTAAGAAAATGTTTTGATCATCTTCATCGGGATTGTGGGGTGCTCCCGCTGTGGTTGTTAGACAAAATTAGTTAAACAAAAGCGAGAAAGACAGATATACCCGAAAAAAATTAAATAATTTATTAGAATCGACCAATTTCATGCCAAAAATTAAATATTTAAAAAATAAAGTAATTTTTTTGCCTTGCCAGAATTATGTGTTGTCTAAATTTTGGCGTACCCGAATTTTAAGGTAGTGTCTGACAAGAAACATCCCTCAAGACTCAATCAAGGTAAGATAAAAAAATTGAGAAATCAAAATATTCCAATAAATAATGCCACACAAAAATTGTATAATTACAACAATCGGATGATAAACCCGTGCGATTTTATGTCTTGTCTAAATTCTTCTACGTCTGAATTTTAAGAAATTTTTTTAACTATCTTCAAGCGAATTTTTGTATTGTCTAGATTTTTGGTATATCCGAATGTTAAGAAAATGTTTTGATCATCTTCATCGGGATTGTGGGGTGCTCCCGCTGTGATTGTTAGACAAAATTAGTTAAACAAAAGCGAGAAAGACAGATATACCCGAAAAAAATTAAATAATTTATTAGAATCGAGAAAGAAAACATACAGACAAGATTAGTGACTGCAAAAAATTAATTATCAAGCGAATTTTTGTATTGTCTAGATTTTTGGTATATCCGAAAGTTAAGAAAATGTTTTGATCATCTTCATCGGGATTGTGGGGTGCTCCCGCTGTGGTTGTTAGACAAAATTAGTTAAACAAAAGCGAGAAAGACAGATATACCCGAAAAAAGTTAAATAATTTATTAGAACCGACCAATTTGATGCCAAAAATTAAGTAATTATAAAAATAAAGTAATTTTTTTGCCTTGCCTGAATTATGTGTTGTCTAGATTTTGGCTTACCCGAATTTTAAGGTAGTGTCTGACAAGAAACATCCCTCAAGACTCAATCAAAGTAAGATAAAAAAATTGAGAAATCAAAATATTCCAATAAATAATGCCACACAAAAATTGTATAATTACAACAATCGGATGATATAACCGTGCGATTTTATGTCTTGTCTAAATTCTTCTACGTCTGAATTTTAAGAAAATGTTTGAACTATCTTCTGTTGGGATTTTGTAAGTCGAAATTGTGGAAGGTTCTCTCAATCAAGGTAAGATAAAAAATCCAGACTGAGAGAAATATTCCTATAACAAAATCCCTCCTAAAAACTTAATAATTAATGTTTTGTCTAGATTAGGGTTTGTTGATTTTCCAGAAAGAAAACATACAGACAAGATTAGTCACTGCAAAAAATTAATTATCAAGCGAATTTTTGTATTGTCTATATTTTTGGTATGTATATCCGAATGTTAAGAAAATGTTTTGATCATCTTCATCGGGATTGTCGGGTGCTCCCGCTGTGGTTGTTAGACAAAATTAGTTAAACAAAAGCGAGAAAGACAGATATACCCGAAAAAAATTAAATAATTTATTAGAATCGACCAATTTCATGCCAAAAATTAAATATTTAAAAAATAAAGTAATTTTTTTGCCTTGCCAGAATTATGTGTTGTCTATATTTTGGCTTACCCGAATTTTAAGGTAGTGTCCGACAAGAAACATCCCTCAAGACTCAATCAAGGTAAGATAAAAAAATTTAGAAATCAAAATATTCCAATAAATAATGCCACACAAAAATTGTATAATTACAACAATCGGATGATAAAACCGTGCGATTTTATGTCTTGTCTAAATTCTTCTACGTCTGAATTTTAAGAAAATTTTTTAACTATCTTCAGTTGGGATTTTGTTAGTCGGAATTGTGGAAGGTTCTCTCAATCAAGGTAAGATAAAAAATCCAGACTGAGAGAAACATTCCTATAACAAAATCCCTCCTAAAAACTTAATAATTAATGTTTTGTCTAGATTAGGGTTTGTTGATTTTCCAGAAAGAAAACATACAGACAAGATTAGTCACTGCAAAAAATTAATTATCAAGCGAATTTTTGTATTGTCTAGATTTTTGGTATATCCGAATGTTAAGAAAATGTTTTGATCATCTTCATCGGGATTGTGGGGTGCTCCCGCTGTGATTGTTAGACAAAATTAGTTAAACAAAAGCGAGAAAGACAGATATACCCGAAAAAAATTAAATAATTTATTAGAATCGAGAAAGAAAACATACAGACAAGATTAGTCACTGCAAAAAATTAATTATCAAGCGAATTTTTGTATTGTCTAGATTTTTGGTATATCCGAATGTTAAGAAAATGTTTTGATCATCTTCATCGGGATTGTGGGGTGCTCCCGCTGTGGTTGTTAGACAAAATTAGTTAAACAAAAGCGAGAAAGACAGATATACCCGAAAAAAGTTAAATAATTTATTAGAACCGACCAATTTGATGCCAAAAATTAAGTAATTATAAAAATAAAGTAATTTTTTTGTCTTGCCTGACTTCCTGACTTCTATGTTGTCTATATTTTGGCTTATCCGAATTTTAAGGTAGTGTCTGACAAGAAACATCCCTCAAGACTCAATCAAGGTAAGATAAAAAAATTGAGAAATCAAAATATTCCAATAAATAATGCCACACAAAAATTGTATAATTACAACAATAGGATGATATACCCGTGCGATTTTATGTCTTGTCTAAATTCTTCTACGTCTGAATTTTAAGAAAATTTTTTAACTATCTTCAGTTGGGATTTTGTTAGTCGGAATTGTGGAAGGTTCTCTCAATCAAGGTAAGATAAAAAATCCAGACTGAGAGAAACATTCCTATAACAAAATCCCTCCTAAAAACTTAATAATTAATGTTTTGTCTAGATTAGGGTTTGTTGATTTTCCAGAAAGAAAACATACAGACAAGATTAGTCACTGCAAAAAATTAATAATCAAGCGAATTTTTGTATTGTCTAGATTTTAGGTATATCCGAATGTTAAGAAAATGTTTTGATCATCTTCATCGGGATTGTGAGGTGCTCCCGCTGTGGTTGTTAGACAAAATTAGTTAAACAAAAGCGAGAAAGACAGATATACCCGAAAAAAAATTAAATAATTTAATAGAATCGACCAATTTCATACCACAAATTAAATATTTAAAAACAAAGTAATTTTTTTGCCTTGCCTGAATTATGTGTTGTCTAGATTTTGGCTTACCCGAATTTTAAGGTAGTGTCTGACAAGAAACATCCCTCAAGACTCAATCAAAGTAAGATAAAAAAATTGAGAAATCAAAATATTCCAATAAATAATGTCACCCAAAAATTGTATAATTACAACAATCGGATGATATATCCGTGCGATTTTATGTCTTGTCTAACTTCTTCTACGTCTGAATTTTAAGAAAATTTTTTTTAACTATCTTCAGTTGGGATTTTGTTAGTCGGAATTGTGGAAGGTTCTCTCAATCAAGGTAAGATAAAAAATTCAGACTGAGAGAAACATTCCTATAACAAAATCCCTCCTAAAAACTTAATAATTAATGTTTTGTCTAGATTGGGGTTTGTTGATTTTCCAGAAAGAAAACATACAGACAAGATTAGTCACTGCAAAAAATTAATTATCAAGCGAATTTTTGTATTGTCTAGATTTTTGGTATATCCGAATGTTAAGAAAATGTTTTGATCATCTTCATCGGGATTGTGGGGTGCTCCCGCTGTGGTTGTTAGACAAAATTAGTTAAACAAAAGCGAGAAAGACAGATATACCCGAAAAAAGTTAAATAATTTATTAGAACCGTCCAATTTCATGCCAAAAATTAAATATTTAAAAAATAAAGTAATATTTTTGCCTTGCCAGAATTATGTGTTGTCTAGATTTTGGCTTTCCCGAATTTTAAGGTAGTGTCTGACAAGAAACATCCCTCAAGACTCAATCAAGGTAAGATAAAAAAATTTAGAAATCAAAATATTCCAATAAATAATGCCACACACAAATTGTATAATTACAACAATCGGATGATATACCCGTGCGATTTTATGTCTTGTCTTAATTCTTCTACGTCTGAATTTTAAGAAAAATTTTTAACTATCTTCAGTTGGGATTTTGTAAGTCGGAATTGTGGAAGGTTCTCTCAATCAAGGTAAGATAAAAAATCCAGACTGAGAGAAACATTCCTATAACAAAATCCCTCCTAAAAACTTAATAATTAATGTTTTGTCTAGATTAGGGTTTGTTGATTTTCCAGAAAGAAAACATACAGACAAGATTAGTCACTGCAAAAAATTAATTATCAAGCGAATTTTTGTATTGTCTAGATTTTTGGTATATCCGAATGTTAAGAAAATGTTTGGATCATCTTCATCGGGATTGTGGGGTGCTCCCGCTGTGGTTGTTAGACAAAATTAGTTAAACAAAACCGAGAGAGACAGATATACCCGAAAAAAATTAAATAATTTATTAGAATCGAACCATTTCATGCCAAAAATTAAATATTTAAAAAAATAAAGTAATTTTTTTGCCTTGCCTGACTTCTATGTTGTCTATATTTTGGCTTACCCGAATTTTAAGGTAGTGTCCGACAAGAAACATCCCTCAAGACTCAATCAAGGTAAGATAAAAAAATTGAGAAATCAAAATATTCAAATAAACAATCCCACACAAAAGTTGTATAATTACAAACATCGGATGATATACCCGTGCGATTTTATGTCTTGTCTTAATTCTTCTACGTCTGAATTTTAAGAAAATGTTTGAACTATCTTCAGTTGGGAATTTGTAAGTCGAAATTGTGGAAGGTTCTCTCATTCAAGGTAAGATAAAAAATCCAGACTGAGAGAAAAATTCCTATAACAAAATTCCTCCCTCAAACTATGGTTTGTTGCTTTTCCACAGAGAAAAAATACAGAAAAGATTAAGTCACAGCAAATAATTAATCATCGAGCGAACTTTTGTATTGTCTAGATTTTTGGTATATCCGAATGTTAAGAAAATGTTTTGATCATCTTCATCGGGATTGTGGGGTGCTCCCGCTGTGGTTGTTAGACAAAATTAGTTAAACAAAAGCGAGAAAGACAGATATACCCGAAAAAAGTTAAATAATTTATTAGAACCGACCAATTTGATGCCAAAAATTAAATATTTAAAAAAATAAAGTAATTTTTTTGCCTTGCCTGACTTCCTGACTTCTATGTTGTCTATATTTTGGCTTACCCGAATTTTAAGGTAGTGTCTGACAAGAAACATCCCTCAAGACTCAATCAAGGTAAGATAAAAAAATTGAGAAATCAAAATATTCCAATAAATAATGCCACACAAAAATTGTATAATTACAACAATCGGATGATATACCCGTGCGATTTTATGTCTTGTCTAAATTCTTCTACGTCTGAATTTTAAGAAAATTTTTTAACTATCTTCAGTTGGGATTTTGTTAGTCGGAATTGTGGAAGGTTCTCTCAATCAAGGTAAGATAAAAAATTCAGACTGAGAGAAACATTCCTATAACAAAATCCCTCCTAAAAACTTAATAATTAATGTTTTGTCTAGATTAGGGTTTGTTGATTTTCCAGAAAGAAAACATACAGACAAGATTAGTCACTGCAAAAAATTAATTATCAAGCGAATTTTTGTATTGTCTAGATTTTTGGTATATCCGAATGTTAAGAAAATGTTTTGATCATCTTCATCGGGATTGTGGGGTGCTCCCGCTGTGGTTGTTAGACAAAATTAGTTAAACAAAAGCGAGAAAGACAGATATACCCGAAAAAAATTAAATAATTTATTAGAATCGACCAATTTCATACCACAAATTAAATATATAAAAACAAAGTAAATTTTTTGCCTTGCCTGAATTATGTGTTGTCTAAATTTTGGCGTACCCGAATTTTAAGGTAGTGTCTGACAAGAAACATCTCTCAAGACTCAATCAAGGTAAGATAAAAAAATTGAGAAATCGAAATATTCCAATAAATAATGTCACCCAAAAATTGTATAATTACAACAATCGGATGATATATCCGTGCGATTTTATGTCTTGTCTAACTTCTTCTACGTCTGAATTTTAAGAAAATTTTTTTTAACTATCTTCAGTTGGGATTTTGTTAGTCGGAATTGTGGAAGGTTCTCTCAATCAAGGTAAGATAAAAAATTCAGACTGAGAGAAACATTCCTATAACAAAATCCCTCCTAAAAACTTAATAATTAATGTTTTGTCTAGATTGGGGTTTGTTGATTTTCCAGAAAGAAAACATACAGACAAGATTAGTCACTGCAAAAAATTAATTATCAAGCGAATTTTTGTATTGTCTAGATTTTTGGTATATCCGAATGTTAAGAAAATGTTTTGATCATCTTCATCGGGATTGTGGGGTGCTCCCGCTGTGGTTGTTAGACAAAATTAGTTAAACAAAAGCGAGAAAGACAGATATACCCGAAAAAAGTTAAATAATTTATTAGAACCGTCCAATTTCATGCCAAAAATTATATATTTAAAAAATAAAGTAATTTTTTTGCCTTGCCAGAATTATGTGTTGTCTAGATTTTGGCTTTCCCGAATTTTAAGGTAGTGTCTGACAAGAAACATCCCTCAAGACTCAATCAAGGTAAGATAAAAAAATTTAGAAATCAAAATATTCCAATAAATAATGCCACACACAAATTGTATAATTACAACAATCGGATGATATACCCGTGCGATTTTATGTCTTGTCTTAATTCTTCTACGTCTGAATTTTAAGAAAAATTTTTAACTATCTTCAGTTGGGATTTTGTAAGTCGGAATTGTGGAAGGTTCTCTCAATCAAGGTAAGATAAAAAATCCAGACTGAGAGAAACATTCCTATAACAAAATCCCTCCTAAAAACTTAATAATTAATGTTTTGTCTAGATTAGGGTTTGTTGATTTTCCAGAAAGAAAACATACAGACAAGATTAGTCACTGCAAAAAATTAATTATGAAGCGAATTTTTGTATTGTCTAGATTTTTGGTATATCCGAATGTTAAGAAAATGTTTGGATCATCTTCATCGGGATTGTGGGGTGCTCCCGCTGTGGTTGTTAGAAAATTAGTTAAACAAAACCGAGAGAGACAGATATACCCGAAAAAAATTAAATAATTTATTAGAATCGAACCATTTCATGCCAAAAATTAAATATTTAAAAAAATAAAGTAATTTTTTTGCCTTGCCTGACTTCTATGTTGTCTATATTTTGGCTTACCCGAATTTTAAGGTAGTGTCCGACAAGAAACATCCCTCAAGACTCAATCAAGGTAAGATAAAAAAATTGAGAAATCAAAATATTCAAATAAACAATCCCACACAAAAGTTGTATAATTACAAACATCGGATGATATACCCGTGCGATTTTATGTCTTGTCTTAATTCTTCTACGTCTGAATTTTACGAAAATGTTTGAACTATCTTCAGTTGGGAATTTGTAAGTCGAAATTGTGGAAGGTTCTCTCATTCAAGGTCAGATAAAAAATCCAGACTGAGAGAAAAATTCCTATAACAAAATTCCTCCCTCAAACTATGGTTTGTTGCTTTTCCACAGAGAAAAAATACAGAAAAGATTAAGTCACAGCAAATAATTAATCATCGAGCGAACTTTTGTATTGTCTAGATTTTTGGTATATCCGAATGTTAAGAAAATGTTTTGATCATCTTCATCGGGATTGTGGGGTGCTCCCGCTGTGGTTGTTAGACAAAATTAGTTAAACAAAAGCGAGAAAGACAGATATACCCGAAAAAAGTTAAATAATTTATTAGAACCGACCAATTTGATGCCAAAAATTAAATATTTAAAAAAATAAAGTAATTTTTTTGCCTTGCCTGACTTCCTGACTTCTATGTTGTCTATATTTTGGCTTACCCGAATTTTAAGGTAGTGTCTGACAAGAAACATCCCTCAAGACTCAATCAAGGTAAGATAAAAAAATTGACAAATCAAAATATTCCAATAAATAATGCCACACAAAAATTGTATAATTACAACAATCGGATGATATACCCGTGCGATTTTATGTCTTGTCTAAATTCTTCTACGTCGGAATTTTAAGAAAATTTTTTAACTATCTTCAGTTGGGATTTTGTTAGTCGGAATTGTGGAAGGTTCTCTCAATCAAGGTAAGATAAAAAATTCAGACTGAGAGAAACATTCCTATAACAAAATCCCTCCTAAAAACTTAATAATTAATGTTTTGTCTAGATTAGGGTTTGTTGATTTTCCAGAAAGAAAACATACAGACAAGATTAGTCACTGCAAAAAATTAATTATCAAGCGAATTTTTGTATTGTCTAGATTTTTGGTATATCCGAATGTTAAGAAAATGTTTTGATCATCTTCATCGGGATTGTGGGGTGCTCCCGCTGTGGTTGTTAGACAAAATTAGTTAAACAAAAGCGAGAAAGACAGATATACCCGAAAAAAATTAAATAATTTATTAGAATCGACCAATTTCATACCACAAATTAAATATATAAAAACAAAGTAAATTTTTTGCCTTGCCTGAATTATGTATTGTCTAAATTTTGGCGTACCCGAATTTTAAGGTAGTGTCTGACAAGAAACATCTCTCAAGACTCAATCAAGGTAAGATAAAAAAATTGAGAAATCGAAATATTCCAATAAATAATGTCACCCAAAAATTGTATAATTACAACAATCGGATGATATATCCGTGCGATTTTATGTCTTGTCTAACTTCTTCTACGTCTGAATTTTAAGAAAATTTTTTTTAACTATCTTCAGTTGGGATTTTGTTAGTCGGAATTGTGGAAGGTTCTCTCAATCAAGGTAAGATAAAAAATTCAGACTGAGAGAAACATTCCTATAACAAAATCCCTCCTAAAAACTTAATAATTAATGTTTTGTCTAGATTGGGGTTTGTTGATTTTCCAGAAAGAAAACATACAGACAAGATTAGTCACTGCAAAAAATTAATTATCAAGCGAATTTTTGTATTGTCTAGATTTTTGGTATATCCGAATGTTAAGAAAATGTTTTGATCATCTTCATCGGGATTGTGGGGTGCTCCCGCTGTGGTTGTTAGACAAAATTAGTTAAACAAAAGCGAGAAAGACAGATATACCCGAAAAAAGTTAAATAATTTATTAGAACCGTCCAATTTCATGCCAAAAATTATATATTTAAAAAATAAAGTAATTTTTTTGCCTTGCCAGAATTATGTGTTGTCTAGATTTTGGCTTTCCCGAATTTTAAGGTAGTGTCTGACAAGAAACATCCCTCAAGACTCAATCAAGGTAAGATAAAAAAATTTAGAAATCAAAATATTCCAATAAATAATGCCACACACAAATTGTATAATTACAACAATCGGATGATATACCCGTGCGATTTTATGTCTTGTCTTAATTCTTCTACGTCTGAATTTTAAGAAAAATTTTTAACTATCTTCAGTTGGGATTTTGTAAGTCGGAATTGTGGAAGGTTCTCTCAATCAAGGTAAGATAAAAAATCCAGACTGAGAGAAACATTCCTATAACAAAATCCCTCCTAAAAACTTAATAATTAATGTTTTGTCTAGATTAGGGTTTGTTGATTTTCCAGAAAGAAAACATACAGACAAGATTAGTCACTGCAAAAAATTAATTATGAAGCGAATTTTTGTATTGTCTAGATTTTTGGTATATCCGAATGTTAAGAAAATGTTTGGATCATCTTCATCGGGATTGTGGGGTGCTCCCGCTGTGGTTGTTAGAAAATTAGTTAAACAAAACCGAGAGAGACAGATATACCCGAAAAAAATTAAATAATTTATTAGAATCGAACCATTTCATGCCAAAAATTAAATATTTAAAAAAATAAAGTAATTTTTTTGCCTTGCCTGACTTCTATGTTGTCTATATTTTGGCTTACCCGAATTTTAAGGTAGTGTCCGACAAGAAACATCCCTCAAGACTCAATCAAGGTAAGATAAAAAAATTGAGAAATCAAAATATTCAAATAAACAATCCCACACAAAAGTTGTATAATTACAAACATCGGATGATATACCCGTGCGATTTTATGTCTTGTCTTAATTCTTCTACGTCTGAATTTTACGAAAATGTTTGAACTATCTTCAGTTGGGAATTTGTAAGTCGAAATTGTGGAAGGTTCTCTCATTCAAGGTCAGATAAAAAATCCAGACTGAGAGAAAAATTCCTATAACAAAATTCCTCCCTCAAACTATGGTTTGTTGCTTTTCCACAGAGAAAAAATACAGAAAAGATTAAGTCACAGCAAATAATTAATCATCGAGGGAACTTTTGTATTGTCTAGATTTTTAGTATATCCGAATGTTAAGAAAATGTTTTGATCATCTTCATCGGGATTGTGGGGTGCTCCCGCTGTGGTTGTTAGACAAAATTAGTTAAACAAAAGCGAGAAAGACAGATATACCCGAAAAAAGTTAAATAATTTATTAGAACCGACCAATTTGATGCCAAAAATTAAATATTTAAAAAAATAAAGTAATTTTTTTGCCTTGCCTGACTTCTATGTTGTCTATATATTGGCTTACCCGAATTTTAAGGTAGTGTCTGACAAGAAACATCTCTCAAGACTCAATCAAGGTAAGATAAAAAAATTGACAAATCAAAATATTCCAATAAATAATGCCACACAAAAATTGTATAATTACAACAATCGGATGATATACCCGTGCGATTTTATGTCTTGTCTAAATTCTTCTACGTCGGAATTTTAAGAAAATTTTTTAACTATCTTCAGTTGGGATTTTGTTAGTCGGAATTGTGGAAGGTTCTCTCAATCAAGGTAAGATAAAAAATTCAGACTGAGAGAAACATTCCTATAACAAAATCCCTCCTAAAAACTTAATAATTAATGTTTTGTCTAGATTAGGGTTTGTTGATTTTCCAGAAAGAAAACATACAGACAAGATTAGTCACTGCAAAAAATTAATTATCAAGCGAATTTTTGTATTGTCTAAATTTTTGGTATATCCGAATGTTAAGAAAATGTTTTGATCATCTTCATCGGGATTGTGGGGTGCTCCCGCTGTGGTTGTTAGACAAAATTAGTTAAACAAAAGCGAGAAAGACAGATATACCCGAAAAAAATTAAATAATTTATTAGAATCGACCAATTTCATACCACAAATTAAATATATAAAAACAAAGTAAATTTTTTGCCTTGCCTGAATTATGTGTTGTCTAAATTTTGGCGTACCCGAATTTTAAGGTAGTGTCTGACAAGAAACATCTCTCAAGACTCAATCAAGGTAAGATAAAGAAATTGAGAAATCAAAATATTCCAATAAATAATGCCACACAAAAATTGTATAATTACAACAATCGGATGATATATCCGTGCGATTTTATGTCTTGTCTAACTTCTACTACGTCTGAATTTTAAGAAAATTTTTTTTAACTATCTTCAGTTGGGATTTTGTTAGTCGGAATTGTGGAAGGTTCTCTCAATCAAGGTAAGATAAAAAATCCAGACTGAGAGAAACATTCCTATAACACAATCCCTCCTAAAAACTTAATAATTAATGTTTTGTCTAAATTGGGGTTTGTTGATTTTCCAGAAAGAAAACATACAGACAAGATTAGTCACTGCAAAAAATTAATTATCAAGCGAATTTTTGTATTGTCTAGATTTTTGGTATATCCGAATGTTAAGAAAATGTTTTGATCATCTTCATCGGGATTGTGGGGTGCTCCCGCTGTGGTTGTTAGACAAAATTAGTTAAACAAAAGCGAGAAAGACAGATATACCCGAAAAAAATTAAATAATTTATTAGAATCGAACCATTTCATGCCAAAAATTAAATATTTAAAAAAATAAAGTAATTTTTTTGCCTTGCCTGACTTCTATGTTGTCTATATTTTGGCTTACCCGAATTTTAAGGTAGTGTTCGACAAGAAACATCCCTCAAGACTCAATCAAGGTAAGATAAAAAAATTGAGAAATCAAAATTTTCCAATAAACAATCCCACACAAAAGTTGTATAATTACAAACATCGGATGATATACCCGTGCGATTTTATGTCTTGTCTTAATTCTTCTACGTCTGAATTTTAAGAAAATGTTTGAACTATCTTCAGTTGGGAATTTGTAAGTCGAAATTGTGGAAGGTTCTCTCATTCAATGTAAGATAAAAAATCCAGACTGAGAGAAAAATTCCTATAACAAAATTCCTCCCTCAAACTATGGTTTGTTGCTTTTCCACAGAGAAAAAATACAGAAAAGATTAAGTCACAGCAAATAATTAATCATCGAGCGAACTTTTGTATTGTCTAGATTTTTGGTATATCCGAATGTTAAGAAAATGTTTTGATCATCTTCATCGTGATTGTGGGGTGCTCCTGCTGTGGTTGTTAGACAAAATTAGTTAAACAAAAGCGAGAAAGACAGATATACCCGAAAAATTAAATAATTTAATAGAATCGACCAATTTCATACCACAAATTAAATATTTAAAAAATAGAGTAATTTTTTTGCCTTGCCTGAATTATGTGTTGTCTAGATTTTGGCTTACCCGAATTTTAAGGTAGTGTCTGACAAGAAACATCCCTCAAGACTCAATCAAAGTAAGATAAAAAAATTGAGAAATCAAAATATTCCAATAAATAATGCCACACAAAAATTGTATAATTACAACAATCGGATGATATAACCGTGCGATTTTATGTCTTGTCTAAATTCTTCTACGTCTGAATTTTAAAAAAAATTTTTAACTATCTTCAGTTGGGATTTTGTAAGTCGAAATTGTGGAAGGTTCTCTCATTCAAGGTAAGATAAAAAATCCAGACTGAGAGAAAAATTCCTATAACAAAATTCCTCCTAAAAACTTAATAATTAATGTTTTGTCTAGATTAGGGTTTGTTGATTTTCCAGAAAGAAAACATACAGACAAGATTAGTCACTGCAAAAAATTAATAATCAAACGAATTTTTGTATTGTCTAGATTTTAGGTATATCCGAATGTTAAGAAAATGTTTTGATCATCTTCATCGGGATTGTGGGGTGCTCCCGCTGTGGTTGTTAGACAAAATTAGTTAAACAAAAGCGAGAAAGACAGATATACCCGAAAAAAATTAAATAATTTAATAGAATCGACCAATTTCATACCACAAATTAAATATTTAAAAACAAAGTAATTTTTTTGCCTTGCCTGAATTATGTGTTGTCTAGATTTTGGCTTACCCGAATTTTAAGGTAGTGTCTGACAAGAAACATCCCTCAAGACTCAATCAAAGTAAGATAAAAAAATTGAGAAATCAAAATATTCCAATAAATAATGCCACACAAAAATTGTATAATTACAACAATCGGATGATAAACCCGTGCGATTTTATGTCTTGTCTAAATTCTTCTACGTCTGAATTTTAAGAAAATGTTTGAACTATCTTCAGTTGGGAATTTGTAAGTCGAAATTGTGGAAGGTTCTCTCATTCAAGGTAAGATAAAAAATCCAGACTGAGAGAAAAATTCCTGTAACAAAATCTCTCCCTCAAACTATGGTTTGTTGCTTTTCCACAGAGAAAAAATACAGACAAGATTAAGTCACAGCAAATAATTAATCATCGAGCGAATTTTTGTATTGTCTAGATTTTTGGTATATCCGAATGTTAAGAAAATGTTTTGATCATCTTCATCGGGATTGTGGGGTGCTCCCGCTGTGGTTGTTAGACAAAATTAGTTAAACAAAAGCGAGAAAGACAGATATACCCGAAAAAAATTAAATAATTTATTAGAATCGACCAATTTCATACCACAAATTAAATATATAAAAACAAAGTAAATTTTTTACCTTGCCTGAATTATGTGTTGTCTAAATTTTGGCGTACCCGAATTTTAAGGTAGTGTCTGACAAGAAACATCTCTCAAGACTCAATCAAGGTAAGATAAAGAAATTGAGAAATCAAAATATTCCAATAAATAATGCCACACAAAAATTGTATAATTACAACAATCGGATGATATATCCGTGCGATTTTATGTCTTGTCTAACTTCTTCTACGTCTGAATTTTAAGAAAATTTTTTTTAACTATCTTCAGTTGGGATTTTGTTAGTCGGAATTGTGGAAGGTTCTCTCAATCAAGGTAAGATAAAAAATCCAGACTGAGAGAAACATTCCTATAACACAATCCCTCCTAAAAACTTAATAATTAATGTTTTGTCTAAATTGGGGTTTGTTGATTTTCCAGAAAGAAAACATACAGACAAGATTAGTCACTGCAAAAAATTAATTATCAAGCGAATTTTTGTATTGTCTAGATTTTTGGTATATCCGAAGGTTAAGAAAATGTTTTGATCATCTTCATCGGGATTGTGGGGTGCTCCCGCTGTGGTTGTTAGACAAAATTAGTTAAACAAAAGCGAGAAAGACAGATATACCCGAAAAAAATTAAATAATTTATTAGAATTGACCAATTTCATACCACAAATTAAATATATAAAAACAAAGTAAATTTTTTGCCTTGCCTGAATTATGTGTTGTCTAGATTTTGGCTTTCCCGAATTTTAAGGTAGTGTCTGACAAGAAACATCCCTCAAGACTCAATCAAGGTAAGATAAAAAAATTTAGAAATCAAAATATTCCAATAAATAATGCCACACAAAAATTGTATAATTACAACAATCGGATGATATATCCGTGCGATTTTATGTCTTGTCTAACTTCTTCTACGTCTGAATTTTAAGAAAATTTTTTTTAACTATCTTCAGTTGGGATTTTGTTAGTCGGAATTGTGGAAGGTTCTCTCAATCAAGGTAAGATAAAAAATCCAGACTGAGAGAAACATTCCTATAACAAAATCCCTCCTAAAAACTTAATAATTAATGTTTTGTCTAGATTGGGGTTTGTTGATTTTCCAGAAAGAAAACATACAGACAAGATTAGTCACTGCAAAAAATTAATTATCAAGCGAATTTTTGTATTGTCTAGATTTTTGGTATATCCGAATGTTAAGAAAATGTTTGGATCATCTTCATCGGGATTGTGGGGTGCTCCCGCTGTGGTTGTTAGAAAATTAGTTAAACAAAACCGAGAGACAGATATACCCGAAAAAAATTAAATAATTTATTAGAATCGAACCATTTCATGCCAAAAATTAAATATTTAAAAAAATAAAGTAATTTTTTTGCCTTGCCTGACTTCTATGTTGTCTATATTTTGGCTTACCCGAATTTTAAGGTAGTGTCCGACAAGAAACATCCCTCAAGACTCAATCAAGGTAAGATAAAAAAATTGAGAAATCAAAATATTCAAATAAACAATCCCACACAAAAGTTGTATAATTACAAACATCGGATGATATACCCGTGCGATTTTATGTCTTGTCTTAATTCTTCTACGTCTGAATTTTAAGAAAATGTTTGAACTATCTTCAGTTGGGAATTTGTAAGTCGAAATTGTGGAAGGTTCTCTCATTCAAGGTAAGATAAAAAATCCAGACTGAGAGAAAAATTCCTATAACAAAATTCCTCCCTCAAACTATGGTTTGTTGCTTTTCCACAGAGAAAAAATACAGAAAAGATTAAGTCACAGCAAAAAATTAATCATCGAGCGAACTTTTGTATTGTCTAGATTTTTGGTATATCCGAATGTTAAGAAAATGTTTTGATCATCTTCATCGGGATTGTGGGGTGCTCCCGCTGTGGTTGTTAGACAAAATTAGTTAAACAAAAGCGAGAAAGACAGATATACCCGAAAAAAGTTAAATAATTTATTAGAACCGACCAATTTGATGCCAAAAATTAAATATTTAAAAAAATGAAGTAATTTTTTTGCCTGGCCTGACTTCTATGTTGTCTATATATTGGCTTACCCGAATTTTAAGGTAGTGTCTGACAAGAAACATCTCTCAAGACTCAATCAAGGTAAGATAAAAAAATTGACAAATCAAAATATTCCAATAAATAATGCCACACAAAAATTGTATAATTACAACAATCGGATGATATACCCGTGCGATTTTATGTCTTGTCTAAATTCTTCTACGTCGGAATTTTAAGAAAATTTTTTAACTATCTTCAGTTGGGATTTTGTTAGTCGGAATTGTGGAAGGTTCTCTCAATCAAGGTAAGATAAAAAATTCAGACTGAGAGAAACATTCCTATAACAAAATCCCTCCTAAAAACTTAATAATTAATGTTTTGTCTAGATTAGGGTTTGTTGATTTTCCAGAAAGAAAACATACAGACAAGATTAGTCACTGCAAAAAATTAATTATCAAGCGAATTTTTGTATTGTCTAGATTTTTGGTATATCCGAATGTTAAGAAAATATTTTGATCATCTTCATCGGGATTGTGGGGTGCTCCCGCTGTGGTTGTTAGACAAAATTAGTTAAACAAAAGCGAGAAAGACAGATATACCCGAAAAAAATTAAATAATTTATTAGAATCGACCAATTTCATACCACAAATTAAATATATAAAAACAAAGTAAATTTTTTTCCTTGCCTGAATTATGTGTTGTCTAAATTTTGGCGTACCCGAATTTTAAGGTAGTGTCTGACAAGAAACATCTCTCAAGACTCAATCAAGGTAAGATAAAGAAATTGAGAAATCAAAATATTCCAATAAATAATGCCACACAAAAATTGTATAATTACAACAATCGGATGATATATCCGTGCGATTTTATGTCTTGTCTAACTTCTTCTACGTCTGAATTTTAAGAAAATTTTTTTTAACTATCTTCAGTTGGGATTTTGTTAGTCGGAATTGTGGAAGGTTCTCTCAATCAAGGTAAGATAAAAAATCCAGACTGAGAGAAACATTCCTATAACACAATCCCTCCTAAAAACTTAATAATTAATGTTTTGTCTAGATTAGGGTTTGTTGATTTTCCAGAAAGAAAACATACAGACAAGATTAGTCACTGCAAAAAATTAATAATCAAACGAATTTTTGTATTGTCTAGATTTTAGGTATATCCGAATGTTAAGAAAATGTTTTGATCATCTTCATCGGGATTGTGGGGTGCTCCCGCTGTGGTTGTTAGACAAAATTAGTTAAACAAAAGCGAGAAAGACAGATATACCCGAAAAAAATTAAATAATTTAATAGAATCGACCAATTTCATACCACAAATTAAATATTTAAAAACAAAGTAATTTTTTTGCCTTGCCTGAATTATGTGTTGTCTAGATTTTGGCTTACCCGAATTTTAAGGTAGTGTCTGACAAGAAACATCCCTCAAGACTCAATCAAAGTAAGATAAAAAAATTGAGAAATCAAAATATTCCAATAAATAATGCCACACAAAAATTGTATAATTACAACAATCGGATGATAAACCCGTGCGATTTTATGTCTTGTCTAAATTCTTCTACGTCTGAATTTTAAGAAAATGTTTGAACTATCTTCAGTTGGGAATTTGTAAGTCGAAATTGTGGAAGGTTCTCTCATTCAAGGTAAGATAAAAAGTCCAGACTGAGAGAAAAATTCCTGTAACAAAATCTCTCCCTCAAACTATGGTTTGTTGCTTTTCCACAGAGAAAAAATACAGACAAGATTAAGTCACAGCAAATAATTAATCATCGAGCGAATTTTTGTATTGTCTAGATTTTTGGTATATCCGAATGTTAAGAAAATGTTTTGATCATCTTCATCGGGATTGTGGGGTGCTCCCGCTGTGGTTGTTAGACAAAATTAGTTAAACAAAAGCGAGAAAGACAGATATACCCGAAAAAAATTAAATAATTTATTAGAATCGACCAATTTCATACCACAAATTAAATATATAAAAACAAAGTAAATTTTTTACCTTGCCTGAATTATGTGTTGTCTAAATTTTGGCGTACCCGAATTTTAAGGTAGTGTCTGACAAGAAACATCTCTCAAGACTCAATCAAGGTAAGATAAAGAAATTGAGAAATCAAAATATTCCAATAAATAATGCCACACAAAAATTGTATAATTACAACAATCGGATGATATATCCGTGCGATTTTATGTCTTGTCTAACTTCTTCTACGTCTGAATTTTAAGAAAATTTTTTTTAACTATCTTCAGTTGGGATTTTGTTAGTCGGAATTGTGGAAGGTTCTCTCAATCAAGGTAAGATAAAAAATCCAGACTGAGAGAAACATTCCTATAACACAATCCCTCCTAAAAACTTAATAATTAATGTTTTGTCTAGATTGGGGTTTGTTGATTTTCCAGAAAGAAAACATACAGGCAAGATTAGTCACTGCAAAAAATTAATTATCAAGCGAATTTTTGTATTGTCTAGATTTTTGGTATATCCGAATGTTAAGAAAATGTTTGGATCATCTTCATCGGGATTGTGGGGTGCTCCCGCTGTGGTTGTTAGAAAATTAGTTAAACAAAACCGAGAGAGACAGATATACCCGAAAAAAATTAAATAATTTATTAGAATCGAACCATTTCATGCCAAAAATTAAATATTTAAAAAAATAAAGTAATTTTTTTGCCTTGCCTGACTTCTATGTTGTCTATATTTTGGCTTACCCGAATTTTAAGGTAGTGTCCGACAAGAAACATCCCTCAAGACTCAATCAAGGTAAGATAAAAAAATTGAGAAATCAAAATATTCAAATAAACAATCCCACACAAAAGTTGTATAATTACAAACATCGGATGATATACCCGTGCGATTTTATGTCTTGTCTTAATTCTTCTACGTCTGAATTTTAAGAAAATGTTTGAACTATCTTCAGTTGGGAATTTGTAAGTCGAAATTGTGGAAGGTTCTCTCATTCAAGGTAAGATAAAAAATCCAGACTGAGAGAAAAATTCCTATAACAAAATTCCTCCCTCAAACTATGGTTTGTTGCTTTTCCACAGAGAAAAAATACAGAAAAGATTAAGTCACAGCAAAAAATTAATCATCGAGCGAACTTTTGTATTGTCTAGATTTTTGGTATATCCGAATGTTAAGAAAATGTTTTGATCATCTTCATCGGGATTGTGGGGTGCTCCCGCTGTGGTTGTTAGACAAAATTAGTTAAACAAAAGCGAGAAAGACAGATATACCCGAAAAAAGTTAAATAATTTATTAGAACCGACCAATTTGATGCCAAAAATTAAATATTTAAAAAAATGAAGTAATTTTTTTGCCTTGCCTGACTTCTATGTTGTCTATATATTGGCTTACCCGAATTTTAAGGTAGTGTCTGACAAGAAACATCTCTCAAGACTCAATCAAGGTAAGATAAAAAAATTGACAAATCAAAATATTCCAATAAATAATGCCACACAAAAATTGTATAATTACAACAATCGGATGATATACCCGTGCGATTTTATGTCTTGTCTAAATTCTTCTACGTCGGAATTTTAAGAAAATTTTTTAACTATCTTCAGTTGGGATTTTGTTAGTCGGAATTGTGGAAGGTTCTCTCAATCAAGGTAAGATAAAAAATTCAGACTGAGAGAAACATTCCTATAACAAAATCCCTCCTAAAAACTTAATAATTAATGTTTTGTCTAGATTAGGGTTTGTTGATTTTCCAGAAAGAAAACATACAGACAAGATTAGTCACTGCAAAAAATTAATTATCAAGCGAATTTTTGTATTGTCTAGATTTTTGGTATATCCGAATGTTAAGAAAATGTTTTGATCATCTTCATCGGGATTGTGGGGTGCTCCCGCTGTGGTTGTTAGACAAAATTAGTTAAACAAAAGCGAGAAAGACAGATATACCCGAAAAAAATTAAATAATTTATTAGAATCGACCAATTTCATACCACAAATTAAATATATAAAAACAAAGTAAATTTTTTGCCTTGCCTGAATTATGTGTTGTCTAAATTTTGGCGTACCCGAATTTTAAGGTAGTGTCTGACAAGAAACATCCCTCAAGACTCAATCAAGGTAAGATAAAGAAATTGAGAAATCAAAATATTCCAATAAATAATGCCACACAAAAATTGTATAATTACAACAATCGGATGATATATCCGTGCGATTTTATGTCTTGTCTAACTTCTTCTACGTCTGAATTTTAAGAAAATTTTTTTTAACTATCTTCAGTTGGGATTTTGTTAGTCGGAATTGTGGAAGGTTCTCTCAATCAAGGTAAGATAAAAAATCCAGACTGAGAGAAACATTCCTATAACACAATCCCTCCTAAAAACTTAATAATTAATGTTTTGTCTAGATTAGGGTTTGTTGATTTTCCAGAAAGAAAACATACAGACAAGATTAGTCACTGCAAAAAATTAATAATCAAACGAATTTTTGTATTGTCTAGATTTTAGGTATATCCGAATGTTAAGAAAATGTTTTGATCATCTTCATCGGGATTGTGGGGTGCTCCCGCTGTGGTTGTTAGACAAAATTAGTTAAACAAAAGCGAGAAAGACAGATATACCCGAAAAAAATTAAATAATTTAATAGAATCGACCAATTTCATACCACAAATTAAATATTTAAAAACAAAGTAATTTTTTTGCCTTGCCTGAATTATGTGTTGTCTAGATTTTGGCTTACCCGAATTTTAAGGTAGTGTCTGACAAGAAACATCCCTCAAGACTCAATCAAAGTAAGATAAAAAAATTGAGAAATCAAAATATTCCAATAAATAATGCCACACAAAAATTGTATAATTACAACAATCGGATGATAAACCCGTGCGATTTTATGTCTTGTCTAAATTCTTCTACGTCTGAATTTTAAGAAAATGTTTGAACTATCTTCAGTTGGGAATTTGTAAGTCGAAATTGTGGAAGGTTCTCTCATTCAAGGTAAGATAAAAAATCCAGACTGAGAGAAAAATTCCTGTAACAAAATCTCTCCCTCAAACTATGGTTTGTTGCTTTTCCACAGAGAAAAAATACAGACAAGATTAAGTCACAGCAAATAATTAATCATCGAGCGAATTTTTGTATTGTCTAGATTTTTGGTATATCCGAATGTTAAGAAAATGTTTTGATCATCTTCATCGGGATTGTGGGGTGCTCCCGCTGTGGTTGTTAGACAAAATTAGTTAAACAAAAGCGAGAAAGACAGATATACCCGAAAAAAATTAAATAATTTATTAGAATCGACCAATTTCATACCACAAATTAAATATATAAAAACAAAGTAAATTTTTTACCTTGCCTGAATTACGTGTTGTCTAAATTTTGGCGTACCCGAATTTTAAGGTAGTGTCTGACAAGAAACATCTCTCAAGACTCAATCAAGGTAAGATAAAGAAATTGAGAAATCAAAATATTCCAATAAATAATGCCACACAAAAATTGTATAATTACAACAATCGGATGATATACCCGTGCGATTTTATGTCTTGTCTAAATTCTTCTACGTCGGAATTTTAAGAAAATTTTTTAACTATCTTCAGTTGGGATTTTGTTAGTCGGAATTGTGGAAGGTTCTCTCAATCAAGGTAAGATAAAAAATTCAGACTGAGAGAAACATTCCTATAACAAAATCCCTCCTAAAAACTTAATAATTAATGTTTTGTCTAGATTAGGGTTTGTTGATTTTCCAGAAAGAAAACATACAGACAAGATTAGTCACTGCAAAAAATTAATTATCAAGCGAATTTTTGTATTGTCTAGATTTTTGGTATATCCGAATGTTAAGAAAATGTTTTGATCATCTTCATCGGGATTGTGGGGTGCTCCCGCTGTGGTTGTTAGACAAAATTAGTTAAACAAAAGCGAGAAAGACAGATATACCCGAAAAAAATTAAATAATTTATTAGAATTGACCAATTTCATACCACAAATTAAATATATAAAAACAAAGTAAATTTTTTGCCTTGCCTGAATTATGTGTTGTCTAGATTTTGGCTTTCCCGAATTTTAAGGTAGTGTCTGACAAGAAACATCTCTCAAGACTCAATCAAGGTAAGATAAAGAAATTGAGAAATCAAAATATTCCAATAAATAATGCCACACAAAAATTGTATAATTACAACAATCGGATGATATATCCGTGCGATTTTATGTCTTGTCTAACTTCTTCTACGTCTGAATTTTAAGAAAATTTTTTTTAACTATCTTCAGTTGGGATTTTGTTAGTCGGAATTGTGGAAGGTTCTCTCAATCAAGGTAAGATAAAAAATCCAGACTGAGAGAAACATTCCTATAACAAAATCCCTCCTAAAAACTTAATAATTAATGTTTTGTCTAGATTGGGGTTTGTTGATTTTCCAGAAAGAAAACATACAGACAAGATTAGTCACTGCAAAAAATTAATTATCAAGCGAATTTTTGTATTGTCTAGATTTTTGGTATATCCGAATGTTAAGAAAATGTTTGGATCATCTTCATCGGGATTGTGGGGTGCTCCCGCTGTGGTTGTTAGAAAATTAGTTAAACAAAACCGAGAGAGACAGATATACCCGAAAAAAATTAAATAATTTATTAGAATCGAACCATTTCATGCCAAAAATTAAATATTTAAAAAAATAAAGTAATTTTTTTGCCTTGCCTGACTTCTATGTTGTCTATATTTTGGCTTACCCGAATTTTAAGGTAGTGTCCGACAAGAAACATCCCTCAAGACTCAATCAAGGTAAGATAAAAAAATTGAGAAATCAAAATATTCAAATAAACAATCCCACACAAAAGTTGTATAATTACAAACATCGGATGATATACCCGTGCGATTTTATGTCTTGTCTTAATTCTTCTACGTCTGAATTTTAAGAAAATGTTTGAACTATCTTCAGTTGGGAATTTGTAAGTCGAAATTGTGGAAGGTTCTCTCATTCAAGGTAAGATAAAAAATCCAGACTGAGAGAAAAATTCCTATAACAAAATTCCTCCCTCAAACTATGGTTTGTTGCTTTTCCACAGAGAAAAAATACAGAAAAGATTAAGTCACAGCAAAAAATTAATCATCGAGCGAACTTTTGTATTGTCTAGATTTTTGGTATATCCGAATGTTAAGAAAATGTTTTGATCATCTTCATCGGGATTGTGGGGTGCTCCCGCTGTGGTTCTTAGACAAAATTAGTTAAACAAAAGCGAGAAAGACAGATATACCCAAAAAAAGTTAAATAATTTATTAGAACCGACCAATTTGATGCCAAAAATTAAATATTTAAAAAAATGAAGTAATTTTTTTGCCTTGCCTGACTTCTATGTTGTCTATATATTGGCTTACCCGAATTTTAAGGTAGTGTCTGACAAGAAACATCTCTCAAGACTCAATCAAGGTAAGATAAAAAAATTGACAAATCAAAATATTCCAATAAATAATGCCACACAAAAATTGTATAATTACAACAATCGGATGATATACCCGTGCGATTTTATGTCTTGTCTAAATTCTTCTACGTCGGAATTTTAAGAAAATTTTTTAACTATCTTCAGTTGGGATTTTGTTAGTCGGAATTGTGGAAGGTTCTCTCAATCAAGGTAAGATAAAAAATTCAGACTGAGAGAAACATTCCTATAACAAAATCCCTCCTAAAAACTTAATAATTAATGTTTTGTCTAGATTAGGGTTTGTTGATTTTCCAGAAAGAAAACATACAGACAAGATTAGTCACTGCAAAAAATTAATTATCAAGCGAATTTTTGTATTGTCTAGATTTTTGGTATATCCGAATGTTAAGAAAATGTTTTGATCATCTTCATCGGGATTGTGGGGTGCTCCCGCTGTGGTTGTTAGACAAAATTAGTTAAACAAAAGCGAGAAAGACAGATATACCCGAAAAAAATTAAATAATTTATTAGAATCGACCAATTTCATACCACAAATTAAATATATAAAAACAAAGTAAATTTTTTGCCTTGCCTGAATTATGTGTTGTCTAAATTTTGGCGTACCCGAATTTTAAGGTAGTGTCTGACAAGAAACATCTCTCAAGACTCAATCAAGGTAAGATAAAGAAATTGAGAAATCAAAATATTCCAATAAATAATGCCACACAAAAATTGTATAATTACAACAATCGGATGATATATCCGTGCGATTTTATGTCTTGTCTAACTTCTTCTACGTCTGAATTTTAAGAAAATTTTTTTTAACTATCTTCAGTTGGGATTTTGTTAGTCGGAATTGTGGAAGGTTCTCTCAATCAAGGTAAGATAAAAAATCCAGACTGAGAGAAACATTCCTATAACACAATCCCTCCTAAAAACTTAATAATTAATGTTTTGTCTAGATTAGGGTTTGTTGATTTTCCAGAAAGAAAACATACAGACAAGATTAGTCACTGCAAAAAATTAATAATCAAACGAATTTTTGTATTGTCTAGATTTTAGGTATATCCGAATGTTAAGAAAATGTTTTGATCATCTTCATCGGGATTGTGGGGTGCTCCCGCTGTGGTTGTTAGACAAAATTAGTTAAACAAAAGCGAGAAAGACAGATATACCCGAAAAAAATTAAATAATTTAATAGAATCGACCAATTTCATACCACAAATTAAATATTTAAAAACAAAGTAATTTTTTTGCCTTGCCTGAATTATGTGTTGTCTAGATTTTGGCTTACCCGAATTTTAAGGTAGTGTCTGACAAGAAACATCCCTCAAGACTCAATCAAAGTAAGATAAAAAAATTGAGAAATCAAAATATTCCAATAAATAATGCCACACAAAAATTGTATAATTACAACAATCGGATGATAAACCCGTGCGATTTTATGTCTTGTCTTAATTCTTCTACGTCTGAATTTTAAGAAAATGTTTGAACTATCTTCAGTTGGGAATTTGTAAGTCGAAATTGTGGAAGGTTCTCTCATTCAAGGTAAGATAAAAAATCCAGACTGAGAGAAAAATTCCTGTAACAAAATTCCTCCCTCAAACTATGGTTTGTTGCTTTTCCACAGAGAAAAAATACAGAAAAGATTAAGTCACAGCAAAAAATTAATCATCGAGCGAACTTTTGTATTGTCTAGATTTTTGGTATATCCGAATGTTAAGAAAATGTTTTGATCATCTTCATCGGGATTGTGGGGTGCTCCCGCTGTGGTTGTTAGACAAAATTAGTTAAACAAAAGCGAGAAAGACAGATATACCCGAAAAAAGTTAAATAATTTATTAGAACCGACCAATTTGATGCCAAAAATTAAATATTTAAAAAAATGAAGTAATTTTTTTGCCTTGCCTGACTTCTATGTTGTCTATATATTGGCTTACCCGAATTTTAAGGTAGTGTCTGACAAGAAACATCTCTCAAGACTCAATCAAGGTAAGATAAAAAAATTGACAAATCAAAATATTCCAATAAATAATGCCACACAAAAATTGTATAATTACAACAATCGGATGATATACCCGTGCGATTTTATGTCTTGTCTAAATTCTTCTACGTCGGAATTTTAAGAAAATTTTTTAACTATCATCAGTTGGGATTTTGTTAGTCGGAATTGTGGAAGGTTCTCTCAATCAAGGTAAGATAAAAAATTCAGACTGAGAGAAACATTCCTATAACAAAATCCCTCCTAAAAACTTAATAATTAATGTTTTGTCTAGATTAGGGTTTGTTGATTTTCCAGAAAGAAAACATACAGACAAGATTAGTCACTGCAAAAAATTAATTATCAAGCGAATTTTTGTATTGTCTAGATTTTTGGTATATCCGAATGTTAAGAAAATGTTTTGATCATCTTCATCGGGATTGTGGGGTGCTCCCGCTGTGGTTGTTAGACAAAATTAGTTAAACAAAAGCGAGAAAGACAGATATACCCGAAAAAAATTAAATAATTTATTAGAATCGACCAATTTCATACCACAAATTAAATATATAAAAACAAAGTAAATTTTTTGCCTTGCCTGACTTCCTGACTTCTATGTTGTCTATATTTTGGCTTACCCGAATTTTAAGGTAGTGTCTGACAAGAAACATCTCTCAAGACTCAATCAAGGTAAGATAAAGAAATTGAGAAATCAAAATATTCCAATAAATAACGCCACACAAAAATTGTATAATTACAACAATCGGATGATATATCCGTGCGATTTTATGTCTTGTCTAACTTCTTCTACGTCTGAATTTTAAGAAAATTTTTTTTAACTATCTTCAGTTGGGATTTTGTTAGTCGGAATTGTGGAAGGTTCTCTCAATCAAGGTAAGATAAAAAATCCAGACTGAGAGAAACATTCCTATAACACAATCCCTCCTAAAAACTTAATAATTAATGTTTTGTCTAAATTGGGGTTTGTTGATTTTCCAGAAAGAAAACATACAGACAAGATTAGTCACTGCAAAAAATTAATTATCAAGCGAATTTTTGTATTGTCTAGATTTTTGGTATATCCGAATGTTAAGAAAATGTTTTGATCATCTTCATCGGGATTGTGGGGTGCTCCCGCTGTGGTTGTTAGACAAAATTAGTTAAACAAAAGCGAGAAAGACAGATATACCCGAAAAAAATTAAATAATTTATTAGAATCGAACCATTTCATGCTAAAAATTAAATATTTAAAAAAATAAAGTAATTTTTTTGCCTTGCCTGACTTCTATGTTGTCTATATTTTGGCTTACCCGAATTTTAAGGTAGTGTCCGACAAGAAACATCCCTCAAGACTCAATCAAGGTAAGATAAAGAAATTGAGAAATCAAAATTTTCCAATAAACAATCCCACACAAAAGTTGTATAATTACAAACATCGGATGATATACCCGTGCGATTTTATGTCTTGTCTTAATTCTTCTACGTCTGAATTTTAAGAAAATGTTTGAACTATCTTCAGTTGGGAATTTGTAAGTCGAAATTGTGGAAGGTTCTCTCATTCAAGGTAAGATAAAAAATCCAGACTGAGAGAAAAATTCCTATAACAAAATTCCTCCCTCAAACTATGGTTTGTTGCTTTTCCACAGAGAAAAAATACAGAAAAGATTAAGTCACAGCAAATAATTAATCATCGAGCGTACTTCTGTATTGTCTAGATTTTTGGTATGTCCGAATGTTAAGAAAATGTTTTGATCATCTTCATCGGGATTGTGGGGTGCTCCCGCTGTGGTTGTTAGACAAAATTAGTTAAACAAATGCGAGAAAGACAGATATACCCGAAAAAAATTAAATAATTTATTAGAATCGACCAATTTCATGCCAAAAATTATATATTTAAAAAATAAAGTAATTTTTTTGCCTTGCCAGAATTATGTGTTGTCTAAATTTTGGCGTACCCGAATTTTAAGGTAGTGTCTGACAAGAAACATCCCTCAAGACTCAATCAAGGTAAGATATTAAAATTGAGAAATCAAAATATTCCAATAAATAATGCCACACAAAAATTGTATAATTACAACAATCGGATGATAAACCCGTGCGATTTTATGTCTTGTCTAAATTCTTCTACGTCTGAATTTTAAGAAAATGTTTGAACTATCTTCAGTTGGGAATTTGTAAGTCGAAATTGTGGAAGGTTCTCTCATTCAAGGTAAGATAAAAAATCCAGACTGAGAGAAAAATTCCTGTAACAAAATCTCTCCCTCAAACTATGGTTTGTTGCTTTTCCACAGAGAAAAAATACAGACAAGATTAAGTCACAGCAAATAATTAATCATCGAGCGAATTTTTGTATTGTCTAGATTTTTGGTATATCCGAATGTTAAGAAAATGTTTTGATCATCTTCATCGGGATTGTGGGGTGCTCCCGCTGTGGTTGTTAGACAAAATTAGTTAAACAAAAGCGAGAAAGACAGATATACCCGAAAAAAATTAAATAATTTATTAGAATCGACCAATTTCATACCACAAATTAAATATATAAAAACAAAGTAAATTTTTTACCTTGCCTGAATTATGTGTTGTCTAAATTTTGGCGTACCCGAATTTTAAGGTAGTGTCTGACAAGAAACATCTCTCAAGACTCAATCAAGGTAAGATAAAGAAATTGAGAAATCAAAATATTCCAATAAATAATGCCACACAAAAATTGTATAATTACAACAATCGGATGATATATCCGTGCGATTTTATGTCTTGTCTAACTTCTTCTACGTCTGAATTTTAAGAAAATTTTTTTTAACTATCTTCAGTTGGGATTTTGTTAGTCGGAATTGTGGAAGGTTCTCTCAATCAAGGTAAGATAAAAAATCCAGACTGAGAGAAACATTCCTATAACACAATCCCTCCTAAAAACTTAATAATTAATGTTTTGTCTAAATTGGGGTTTGTTGATTTTCCAGAAAGAAAACATACAGACAAGATTAGTCACTGCAAAAAATTAATTATCAAGCGAATTGTCTAGATTTTAGGTATATCCGAATGTTAAGAAAATGTTTTGATCATCTTCATCGGGATTGTGGGGTGCTCCCGCTGTGGTTGTTAGACAAAATTAGTTAAACAAAAGCGAGAAAGACAGATATACCCGAAAAAAATTAAATAATTTATTAGAATTGACCAATTTCATACCACAAATTAAATATATAAAAACAAAGTAAATTTTTTGCCTTGCCTGAATTATGTGTTGTCTAGATTTTGGCTTTCCCGAATTTTAAGGTAGTGTCTGACAAGAAACATCCCTCAAGACTCAATCAAGGTAAGATAAAAAAATTTAGAAATCAAAATATTCCAATAAATAATGCCACACAAAAATTGTATAATTACAACAATCGGATGATATATCCGTGCGATTTTATGTCTTGTCTAACTTCTTCTACGTCTGAATTTTAAAAAAAAATTTTTTAACTATCTTCAGTTGGGATTTTGTTAGTCGGAATTGTGGAAGGTTCTCTCAATCAAGGTAAGATAAAAAATCCAGACTGAGAGAAACATTCCTATAACACAATCCCTCCTAAAAACTTAATAATTAATGTTTTGTCTAGATTGGGGTTTGTTGATTTTCCAGAAAGAAAACATACAGACAAGATTAGTCACTGCAAAAAATTAATTATCAAGCGAATTTTTGTATTGTCTAGATTTTTGGTATATCCGAATGTTAAGAAAATGTTTTGATCATCTTCATCGGGATTGTGGGGTGCTCCCGCTGTGGTTGTTAGACAAAATTAGTTAAACAAAAGCGAGAAAGACAGATATACCCGAAAAAAATTAAATAATTTATTAGAATCGAACCATTTCATGCCAAAAATTAAATATTTAAAAAAATAAAGTAATTTTTTTGCCTTGCCTGACTTCTATGTTGTCTATATTTTGGCTTACCCGAATTTTAAGGTAGTGTCCGACAAGAAACATCCCTCAAGACTCAATCAAGGTAAGATAAAAAAATTGAGAAATCAAAATATTCAAATAAACAATCCCACACAAAAGTTGTATAATTACAAACATCGGATGATATACCCGTGCGATTTTATGTCTTGTCTTAATTCTTCTACGTCTGAATTTTAAGAAAATGTTTGAACTATCTTCAGTTGGGAATTTGTAAGTCGAAATTGTGGAAGGTTCTCTCATTCAAGGTAAGATAAAAAATCCAGACTGAGAGAAAAATTCCTATAACAAAATTCCTCCCTCAAACTATGGTTTGTTGCTTTTCCACAGAGAAAAAATACAGAAAAGATTAAGTCACAGCAAATAATTAATCATCGAGCGAATTTTTGTATTGTCTAGATTTTTGGTATATCCGAATGTTAAGAAAATGTTTTGATCATCTTCATCGGGATTGTGGGGTGCTGCCGCTGTGGTTGTTAGACAAAATTAGTTAAACAAAAGCGAGAAAGACAGATATACCCGAAAAAAGTTAAATAATTTATTAGAACCGACCAATTTGATGCCAAAAATTAAGTAATTATAAAAATAAAGTATTTTTTTTGCCTTGCCTGACTTCCTGACTTCTATGTTGTCTATATTTTGGCTTACCCGAATTTTAAGGTAGTGTCTGACAAGAAACATCCCTCAAGACTCAATCAAGGTAAGATAAAACAATTGAGAAATCAAAATATTCCAATAAATAATGCCACACAAAAATTGTATAATTACAACAATCGGATGATATACCCGTGCGATTTTATGTCTTGTCTAAATTCTTCTACGTCTGAATTTTAAGAAAATTTTTTAACTATCTTCAGTTGGGATTTTGTTAGTCGGAATTGTGGAAGGTTCTCTCAATCAAGGTAAGATAAAAAATCCAGACTGAGAGAAACATTCCTATAACAAAATCCCTCCTAAAAACTTAATAATTAATGTTTTGTCTAGATTAGGGTTTGTTGATTTTCCAGAAAGAAAACATACAGACAAGATTAGTCACTGCAAAAAATTAATAATCAAACGAATTTTTGTATTGTCTAGATTTTAGGTATATCCGAATGATAAGAAAATGTTTTGATCATCTTCATCGGGATTGTGGGGTGCTCCCGCTGTGGTTGTTAGACAAAATTAGTTAAACAAAAGCGAGAAAGACAGATATACCCGAAAAAAATTAAATAATTTAATAGAATCGACCAATTTCATACCACAAATTAAATATTTGAAAACAAAGTAATTTTTTTGCCTTGCCTGAATTATGTGTTGTCTAGATTTTGGCTTACCCGAATTTTAAGGTAGTGTCTGACAAGAAACGTCCCTCAAGACTCAATCAAAGTAAGATAAAAAAATTGAGAAATCAAAATATTCCAATAAATAATGCCACACAAAAATTGTATAATTACAACAATCGGATGATAAACCCGTGCGATTTTATGTCTTGTCTAAATTCTTCTACGTCTGAATTTTAAGAAAATGTTTGAACTATCTTCAGTTGGGAATTTGTAAGTCGAAATTGTGGAAGGTTCTCTCATTCAAGGTAAGATAAAAAATCCAGACTGAGAGAAAAATTCCTGTAACAAAATCTCTCCCTCAAACTATGGTTTGTTGCTTTTCCACAGAGAAAAAATACAGACAAGATTAAGTCACAGCAAATAATTAATCATCGAGCGAATTTTTGTATTGTCTAGATTTTTGGTATATCCGAATGTTAAGAAAATGTTTTGATCATCTTCAACGGGATTGTGGGGTGCTCCCGCTGTGGTTGTTAGACAAAATTAGTTAAACAAATGCGAGAAAGACAGATATACCCGAAAAAAATTAAATAATTTATTAGAATCGACCAATTTCATGCCAAAAATTAAATATTTAAAAAATAAAGTAATTTTTTTGCCTTGCCAGAATTATGTGTTGTCTAAATTTTGGCGTACCCGAATTTTAAGGTAGTGTCTGACAAGAAACATCCCTCAAGACTCAATCAAGGTAAGATAAAAAAATTGAGAAATCAAAATATTCCAATAAATAATGCCACACAAAAATTGTATAATTACAACAATCGGATGATAAACCCGTGCGATTTTATGTCTTGTCTAAATTCTTCTACGTCTGAATTTTAAGAAAATTTTTTAACTATCTTCAGTTGGGATTTTGTTAGTCGGAATTGTGGAAGGTTCTCTCAATCAAGGTAAGATAAAAAATCCAGACTGAGAGAAACATTCCTATAACAAAATCCCTCCTAAAAACTTAATAATTAATGTTTTGTCTAGATTAGGGCTTGTTGATTTTCCAGAAAGAAAACATACAGACAAGATTAGTCACTGCAAAAAATTAATTATCAAGCGAATTTTTGTATTGTCTAGATTTTAGGTATATCCGAATGTTAAGAAAATGTTTTGATCATCTTCATCGGGATTGTGGGGTGCTCCCGCTGTGGTTGTTAGACAAAATTAGTTAAACAAAAGCGAGAAAGACAGATATACCCGAAAAAAATTAAATAATTTATTAGAATTGACCAATTTCATACCACAAATTAAATATAAAAAAAAAAAGTAAATTTTTTGCCTTGCCTGAATTATGTGTTGTCTAGATTTTGGCTTTCCCGAATTTTAAGGTAGTGTCTGACAAGAAACATCCCTCAAGACTCAATCAAGGTAAGATAAAAAAATTGAGAAATCAAAATATTCCAATAAATAATGCCACACAAAAATTGTATAATTACAACAATCGGATGATATATCCGTGCGATTTTATGTCTTGTCTAACTTCTTCTACGTCTGAATTTTAAGAAAATTTTTTTTAACTATCTTCAGTTGGGATTTTGTTAGTCGGAATTGTGGAAGGTTCTCTCAATCAAGGTAAGATAAAAAATCCAGACTGAGAGAAACATTCCTATAACACAATCCCTCCTAAAAACTTAATAATTAATGTTTTGTCTAGATTGGGGTTTGTTGATTTTCCAGAAAGAAAACATACAGACAAGATTAGTCACTGCAAAAAATTAATTATCAAGCGAATTTTTGTATTGTCTAGATTTTTGGTATATCCGAATGTTAAGAAAATGTTTTGATCATCTTCATCGGGATTGTGGGGTGCTCCCGCTGTGGTTGTTAGACAAAATTAGTTAAACAAAAGCGAGAAAGACAGATATACCCGAAAAAAATTAAATAATTTATTAGAATCGAACCATTTCATGCCAAAATTAAATATTTAAAAAAATAAAGTAATTTTTTTGCCTTGCCTGACTTCTATGTTGTCTATATTTTGGCTTACCCGAATTTTAAGGTAGTGTCCGACAAGAAACATCCCTCAAGACTCAATCAAGGTAAGATAAAAAAATTGAGAAATCAAAATATTCAAATAAACAATCCCACACAAAAGTTGTATAATTACAAACATCGGATGATATACCCGTGCGATTTTATGTCTTGTCTTAATTCTTCTACGTCTGAATTTTAAGAAAATGTTTGAACTATCTTCAGTTGGGAATTTGTAAGTCGAAATTGTGGAAGGTTCTCTCATTCAAGGTAAGATAAAAAATCCAGACTGAGAGAAAAATTCCTATAACAAAATTCCTCCCTCAAACTATGGTTTGTTGCTTTTCCACAGAGAAAAAATACAGAAAAGATTAAGTCACAGCAAATAATTAATCATCGAGCGAATTTTTGTATTGTCTAGATTTTTGGTATATCCGAATGTTAAGAAAATGTTTTGATCATCTTCATCGGGATTGTGGGGTGCTCCTGCTGTGGTTGTTAGACAAAATTAGTTAAACAAAAGCGAGAAAGACAGATATACCCGAAAAAAGTTAAATAATTTATTAGAACCGACCAATTTGATGCCAAAAATTAAGTAATTATAAAAATAAAGTAATTTTTTTGCCTTGCCTGACTTCCTGACTTCTATGTTGTCTATATTTTGGCTTACCCGAATTTTAAGGTAGTGTCTGACAAGAAACATCCCTCAAGACTCAATCAAGGTAAGATAAAAAAATTGAGAAATCAAAATATTCCAATAATAATGCCACACAAAAATTGTATAATTACAACAATCGGATGATATACCCGTGCGATTTTATGTCTTGTCTAAATTCTTCTACGTCTGAATTTTAAGAAAATTTTTTAACTATCTTCAGTTGGGATTTTGTTAGTCGGAATTGTGGAAGGTTCTCTCAATCAAGGTAAGATAAAAAATCCAGACTGAGAGAAACATTCCTATAACAAAATCCCTCCTAAAAACTTAATAATTAATGTTTTGTCTAGATTAGGGTTTGTTGATTTTCCAGAAAGAAAACATACAGACAAGATTAGTCACTGCAAAAAATTAATTATCAAGCGAATTTTCGTATTGTCTAGATTTTTGGTATATCCGAATGTTAAGAAAATGTTTTGATCATCTTCATCGGGATTGTGGGGTGCTCCCGCTGTGGTTGTTAGACAAAATTAGTTAAACAAAAGCGAGAAAGACAGATATACCCGAAAATAGTTAAATAATTTATTAGAACCGACCAATTTGATGCCAAAATTTAAGTAATTATAAAAATAAAGTAATTTTTTTGCCTTGCCTGACTTCCTGACTTCTATGTTGTCTATATTTTGGCTTACCCGAATTTTAAGGTAGTGTCTGACAAGAAACATCCCTCAAGACTCAATCAAGGTAAGATAAAAAAATTTAGAAATCAAAATATTCCAATAAATAATGCCACACAAAAATTGTATAATTACAACAATCGGATGATATACCCGTGCGATTTTATGTCTTGTCTAAATTCTACTACGTCTGAATTTTAAGAAAATTTTTTAACTATCTTCAGTTGGGATTTTGTTAGTCGGAATTGTGGAAGGTTCTCTCAAGCAAGGTAAGATAAAAAATCCAGACTGAGAGAAACATTCCTATAACAAAATCCCTCCTAAAAACTTAATAATTAATGTTTTGTCTAGATTAGGGTTTGTTGATTTTCCAGAAAGAAAACATACAGACAAGATTAGTCACTGCAAAAAATTAATTATCAAGCGAATTTTTGTATTGTCTAGATTTTAGGTATATCCGAATGTTAAGAAAATGTTTTGATCATCTTCATCGGGATTGTGGGGTGCTCCCGCTGTGGTTGTTAGACAAAATTAGTTAAACAAAAGCGAGAAAGACAGATATACCCGAAAAAAAATTAAATAATTTAATACAATCGACCAATTTCATACCACAAATTAAATATTTAAAAACAAAGTAATTATTTTGCCTTGCCTGAATTATGTGTTGTCTAGATTTTGGCTTACCCGAATTTTAAGGTAGTGTCTGATAAGAAACATCCCTCAAGACTCATTCAAAGTAAGATAAAAAAATTGAGAAATCAAAATATTCCAATAAATAATGCCACACAAAAATTGTATAATTACAACAATCGGATGATATATCCGTGCGATTTTATGTCTTGTCTAAATTCTTCTACGTCTGAATTTTAAAAAAATGGTTGAACTATCTTCTGTTGGGATTTTGTAAGTCGAAATTGTGGAAGGTTCTCTCAATCAAGGTAAGATAAAAAATCCAGACTGAGAGAAACATTCCTATAACACAATCCCTCCTAAAAACTTAATAATTAATGTTTTGTCTAGATTGGGGTTTGTTGATTTTCCAGAAAGAAAACATACAGACAAGATTAGTCACTGCAAAAAATTAATTATCAAGCGAATTTTTGTATTGTCTATATTTTTGGTATATCCGAATGTTAAGAAAATGTTTGGATCATCTTCATCGGGATTGTGGGGTGCTCCCGCTGTGGTTGTTAGAAAAAATTAGTTAAACAAAACCGAGAGAGACAGATATACCCGAAAAAAATTAAATAATTTATTAGAATCGAACCATTTCATGCCAAAAATTAAATATTTAAAAAAATAAAGTAATTTTTTTGCCTTGCCTGACTTCTATGTTGTCTATATTTTGGCTTACCCGAATTTTAAGGTAGTGTCCGACAAGAAACATCCCTCAAGACTCAATCAAGGTAAGATAAAGAAATTGAGAAATCAAAATATTCCAATAAACAATCCCACACAAAAGTTGTATAATTACAAACATCGGATGATATACCCGTGCGATTTTATGTCTTGTCTTAATTCTTCTACGTCTGAATTTTAAGAAAATGTTTGAACTATCTTCAGTTGGGAATTTGTAAGTCGAAATTGTGGAAGGTTCTCTCATTCAAGGTAAGATAAAAAATCCAGACTGAGAGAAAAATTCCTATAACAAAATTCCTCCCTCAAACTATGGTTTGTTGCTTTTCCACAGAGAAAAAATACAGACAAGATTAAGTCACAGCAAATAATTAATCATCGAGCGAACTTTTGTATTGTCTAGATTTTTGGTATATCCGAATGTTAAGAAAATGTTTTGATCATCTTCATCGGGATTGTGGGGTGCTCCCGCTGTGGTTGTTAGACAAAATTAGTTAAACAAATGCGAGAAAGACAGATATACCCAAAAAAAAATTAAATAATTTATTAGAATCGAACCATTTCATGCCAAAAATTAAATATTTAAAAAATAAAGTAAATTTTTTGCCTTGCCTGACTTCTATGTTGTTTAGATTTTGGCTTACCCGAATTTTAAGGTAGTGTCTGACAAGAAACATCCCTCAAGACTCAATCAAGGTAAGATAAAAAAATTGAGAAATCAAAATATTCCAATAAATAATGCCACACAAAAATTGTATAATTACAACAATCGGATGATATACCCGTGCGATTTTATGTCTTGTCTAAATTCTTCTACGTCTGAATTTTAAGAAAATTTTTTAACTATCTTCAGTTGGGATTTTGTTAGTCGGAATTGTGGAAGGTTCTCTCAATCAAGGTAAGATAAAAAATCCAGACTGAGAGAAACATTCCTATAAAAAAATCCCTCCTAAAAACTTAATAATTAATGTTTTGTCTAGATTAGGGTTTGTTGATTTTCCAGAAAGAAAACATACAGACAAGATTAGTCACTGCAAAAAATTAATTATCAAGCGAATTTTTGTATTGTCTAGATTTTAGGTATATCCGAATGTTAAGAAAATGTTTTGATCATCTTCATCGGGATTGTGGGGTGCTCCCGCTGTGGTTGTTAGACAAAATTAGTTAAACAAAAGCGAGAGACAGATATACCCGAAAAAAATTAAATAATTTATTAGAATCGACCAATTTCATGCCAAAAATTAAATATTTAAAAAATAAAGAAATTTTTTTGCCTTGCCTGACTTCCATGTTGTCTATATTTTGGCTTACCCGAATTTTAAGGTAGTGTCCGACAAGAAACATCCCTCAAGACTCAATCAAGGTAAGATAAAAAAATTGAGAAATCAAAATATTCCAATAAATAATGCCACACAAAAATTGTATAATTACAACAATCGGATGATATATCCGTGCGATTTTATGTCTTGTCTAACTTCTTCTACGTCTGAATTTTAAGAAAATTTTTTTTAACTATCTTCAGTTGGGATTTTGTTAGTCGGAATTGTGGAAGGTTCTCTCAATCAAGGTAAGATAAAAAATCCAGACTGAGAGAAACATTCCTATAACACAATCCTTCCTAAAAACTTAATAATTAATGTTTTGTCTAGATTGGGGTTTGTTGATTTTCCAGAAAGAAAACATACAGACAAGATTAGTCACTGCAAAAAATTAATTATCAAGCGAATTTTTGTATTGTCTAGATTTTTGGTATATCCGAATGTTAAGAAAATGTTTTGATCATCTTCATCGGGATTGTGGGGTGCTCCCGCTGTGGTTGTTAGACAAAATTAGTTAAACAAAAGCGAGAAAGACAGATATACCCGAAAAAAATTAAATAATTTATTAGAATCGAACCATTTCATGCCAAAATTAAATATTTAAAAAAATAAAGTAATTTTTTTGCCTTGCCTGACTTCTATGTTGTCTATATTTTGGCTTACCCGAATTTTAAGGTAGTGTCCGACAAGAAACATCCCTCAAGACTCAATCAAGGTAAGATAAAAAAATTGAGAAATCAAAATATTCAAATAAACAATCCCACACAAAAGTTGTATAATTACAAACATCGGATGATATACCCGTGCGATTTTATGTCTTGTCTTAATTCTTCTACGTCTGAATTTTAAGAAAATGTTTGAACTATCTTCAGTTGGGAATTTGTAAGTCGAAATTGTGGAAGGTTCTCTCATTCAAGGTAAGATAAAAAATCCAGACTGAGAGAAAAATTCCTATAACAAAATTCCTCCCTCAAACTATGGTTTGTTGCTTTTCCACAGAGAAAAAATACAGAAAAGATTAAGTCACAGCAAATAATTAATCATCGAGCGAATTTTTGTATTGTCTAGATTTTTGGTATATCCGAATGTTAAGAAAATGTTTTGATCATCTTCATCGGGATTGTGGGGTGCTCCTGCTGTGGTTGTTAGACAAAATTAGTTAAACAAAAGCGAGAAAGACAGATATACCCGAAAAAAGTTAAATAATTTATTAGAACCGACCAATTTGATGCCAAAAATTAAGTAATTATAAAAATAAAGTAATTTTTTTGCCTTGCCTGACTTCCTGACTTCTATGTTGTCTATATTTTGGCTTACCCGAATTTTAAGGTAGTATCTGACAAGAAACATCCCTCAAGACTCAATCAAGGTAAGATAAAAAAATTGAGAAATCAAAATATTCCAATAATAATGCCACACAAAAATTGTATAATTACAACAATCGGATGATATACCCGTGCGATTTTATGTCTTGTCTAAATTCTTCTACGTCTGAATTTTAAGAAAATTTTTTAACTATCTTCAGTTGGGATTTTGTTAGTCGGAATTGTGGAAGGTTCTCTCAATCAAGGTAAGATAAAAAATCCAGACTGAGAGCAACATTCCTATAACAAAATCCCTCCTAAAAACTTAATAATTAATGTTTTGTCTAGATTAGGGTTTGTTGATTTTCCAGAAAGAAAACATACAGACAAGATTAGTGACTGCAAAAAATTAATTATCAAGCGAATTTTTGTATTGTCTAGATTTTTGGTATATCCGAATGTTAAGAAAATGTTTTGATCATCTTCATCGGGATTGTGGGGTGCTCCCGCTGTGGTTGTTAGACAAAATTAGTTAAACAAAAGCGAGAAAGACAGATATACCCGAAAATAGTTAAATAATTTATTAGAACCGACCAATTTGATGCCAAAATTTAAGTAATTATAAAAATAAAGTAATTTTTTTGTCTTGCCTGACTTCCTGACTTCTATGTTGTCTATATTTTGGCTTACCCGAATTTTAAGGTAGTGTCTGACAAGAAACATCCCTCAAGACTCAATCAAGGTAAGATAAAAAAATTTAGAAATCAAAATATTCCAATAAATAATGCCACACAAAAATTGTATAATTACAACAATCGGATGATATACCCGTGCGATTTTATGTCTTGTCTAAATTCTACTACGTCTGAATTTTAAGAAAATTTTTTAACTATCTTCAGTTGGGATTTTGTTAGTCGGAATTGTGGAAGGTTCTCTCAAGCAAGGTAAGATAAAAAATCCAGACTGAGAGAAACATTCCTATAACAAAATCCCTCCTAAAAACTTAATAATTAATGTTTTGTCTAGATTAGGGTTTGTTGATTTTCCAGAAAGAAAACATACAGACAAGATTAGTCACTGCAAAAAATTAATTATCAAGCGAATTTTTGTATTGTCTAGATTTTAGGTATATCCGAATGTTAAGAAAATGTTTTGATCATCTTCATCGGGATTGTGGGGTGCTCCCGCTGTGGTTGTTAGACAAAATTAGTTAAACAAAAGCGAGAAAGACAGATATACCCGAAAAAAAATTAAATAATTTAATACAATCGACCAATTTCATACCACAAATTAAATATTTAAAAACAAAGTAATTTTTTTGCCTTGCCTGAATTATGTGTTGTCTAGATTTTGGCTTACCCGAATTTTAAGGTAGTGTCTGATAAGAAACATCCCTCAAGACTCAATCAAGGTAAGATAAAGAAATTGAGAAATCAAAATATTCCAATAAACAATCCCACACAAAAGTTGTATAATTACAAACATCGGATGATATACCCGTGCGATTTTATGTCTTGTCTTAATTCTTCTACGTCTGAATTTTAAGAAAATGTTTGAACTATCTTCAGTTGGGAATTTGTAAGTCGAAATTGTGGAAGGTTCTCTCATTCAAGGTAAGATAAAAAATCCAGACTGAGAGAAAAATTCCTATAACAAAATTCCTCCCTCAAACTATGGTTTGTTGCTTTTCCACAGAGAAAAAATACAGACAAGATTAAGTCACAGCAAATAATTAATCATCGAGCGAACTTTTGTATTGTCTAGATTTTTGGTATATCCGAATGTTAAGAAAATGTTTTGATCATCTTCATCGGGATTGTGGGGTGCTCCCGCTGTGGTTGTTAGACAAAATTAGTTAAACAAATGCGAGAAAGACAGATATACCCAAAAAAAATTAAATAATTTATTAGAATCGAACCATTTCATGCCAAAAATTAAATATTTAAAAAATAAAGTAAATTTTTTGCCTTGCCTGACTTCTATGTTGTTTAGATTTTGGCTTACCCGAATTTTAAGGTAGTGTCTGACAAGAAACATCCCTCAAGACTCAATCAAGGTAAGATACAAAAATTGAGAAATCAAAATATTCCAATAAATAATGCCACACAAAAATTGTATAATTACAACAATCGGATGATATACCCGTGCGATTTTATGTCTTGTCTAAATTCTTCTACGTCTGAATTTTAAGAAAATTTTTTAACTATCTTCAGTTGGGATTTTGTTAGTCGGAATTGTGGAAGGTTCTCTCAATCAAGGTAAGATAAAAAATCCAGACTGAGAGAAACATTCCTATAAAAAAATCCCTCCTAAAAACTTAATAATTAATGTTTTGTCTAGATTAGGGTTTGTTGATTTTCCAGAAAGAAAACATACAGACAAGATTAGTCACTGCAAAAAATTAATTATCAAGCGAATTTTTGTATTGTCTAGATTTTAGGTATATCCGAATGTTAAGAAAATGTTTTGATCATCTTCATCGGGATTGTGGGGTGCTCCCGCTGTGGTTGTTAGACAAAATTAGTTAAACAAAAGCGAGAGACAGATATACCCGAAAAAAATTAAATAATTTATTAGAATCGACCAATTTCATGCCAAAAATTAAATATTTAAAAAATAAAGAAATTTTTTTGCCTTGCCTGACTTCCATGTTGTCTATATTTTGGCTTACCCGAATTTTAAGGTAGTGTCCGACAAGAAACATCCCTCAAGACTCAATCAAGGTAAGATAAAAAAATTGAGAAATCAAAATATTCCAATAAACAATCCCACACAAAAGTTGTATAATTACAAACATCGGATGATATACCCGTGCGATTTTATGTCTTGTCTTAATTCTTCTACGTCTAAATTTTCAGAAAATGTTTGAACTATCTTCAGTTGGGAATATGTAAGTCGAAATTGTGGAAGGTTCTCTCATTCAAGGTAAGATAAAAAATCCAGACTGAGAGAAAAATTCCTATAACAAAATTCCTCCCTCAAACTATGGTTTGTTGCTTTTCCACAGAGAAAAAATACATACAAGATTAAGTCACAGCAAATAATTAATCATCGAGCGAATTTTTGTATTGTCTAGAGTTTTGGTATATCCGACTGTTAAGAAAATGTTTTGATCATCTTCATCGGGATTGTGGGGTACTCCTGCTGTGGTTGTTAGACAAAATTAGTTGAACAAATGCGAGAAAGACAGATATACCCAAAAAAATTAAATAATTTATTAGAATCGACCAATTTCATGCCAAAAATTAAATATTTAAAAAATAAAGTAATTTTTTTGCCTTGCCAGAATTATGTGTTGTCTAAATTTTGGCGTACCCGAATTTTAAGGTAGTGTCTGACAAGAAACATCTCTCAAGACTCAATCAAGGTAAGATAAAGAAATTAAGAAATCAAAATATTCCAATAAACAATCCCACACAAAAGTTGTATAATTACAAACATCGGATGATATACCCGTGCGATTTTATGTCTTGTCTTAATTCTTCTACGTCTGAATTTTACGAAAATGTTTGAACTATCTTCAGTTGGGATTTTGTTAGTCGGAATTGTGGAAGGTTCTCTCAATCAAGGTAAGATAAAAAAATCCAGACTGAGAGAAACATTCCTATAACAAAATCCCTCCTAAAAACTTAATAATTAATGTTTTGTCTGGATTAGGGTTTGTTGATTTTCCAGAGAGAAAACATACAGACAAGATTAGTCACTGCAAATAATTAATCATCGAGCGAATTTTTGTATTGTCTAGATTTTAGGTATATCCGAATGTTAAGAAAATGTTTTGATCATCTTCATCGGGATTGTGGGGTGCTCCCGCTGTGGTTGTTAGACAAAATTAGTTAAACAAATGCGAGAAAGACAGATATACCCGAAAAAAATTAAATAATTTATTAGAATCGACCAATTTCATGCCAAAAATTAAATATTTAAAAAATAAAGTAATTTTTTTGCCTTGCCAGAATTATGTGTTGTCTAAATTTTGGCGTACCCGAATTTTTTAGGTAGTGTCCGACAAGAAACATCCCTCAAGACTCAATCAAGGTAAGATAAAAAAATTGAGAAATCCAAATATTCCAATAAACAATCCCACACAAAAGTTGTATAATTACAAACATCGGATGATATACCCGTGCGATTTTATGTCTTGTCTTAATTCTTCTACGTCTGAATTTTACGAAAATGTTTGAACTATCTTCAGTTGGGATTTTGTTAGTCGGAATTGTGGAAGGTTCTCTCAATCAAGGTAAGATAAAAAATCCAGACTGAGAGAAACATTCCTATAACAAAATCCCTCCTAAAAACTTAATAATTAATGTTTTGTCTGGATTAAGGTTTGTTGATTTTCCAGAGAGAAAACATACAGACAAGATTAGTCACTGCAAAAAATTAATTATCAAGCGAATTTTTGTATTGTCTAGATTTTTGGTATATCCGAATGTTAAGAAAATGTTTTGATCATCTTCATCGGGATTGTGGGGTGCTCCCGCTGTGGTTGTTAGACAAAATTAGTTAAACAAATGCGAGAAAGACAGATATACCCGAAAAAAATTAAATAATTTATTAGAATCGACCAATTTCATGCCAAAAATTAAATATTTAAAAAATAAAGTAATTTTTTTGCCTTGCCAGAATTATGTGTTGTCTAAATTTTGGCGTACCCGAATTTTAAGGTAGTGTCCGACAAGAAACATCCCTCAAGACTCAATCAAGGTAAGATAAAAAAATTGAGAAATCAAAATATTCCAATAAACAATCCCACACAAAAGTTGTATAATTACAAACATCGTATGATATAACCGTGCGATTTTATGTCTTGTCTTAATTCTTCTACGTCTGAATTTTAAGAAAATGTTTGAACTATCTTCAGTTGGGAATTTGTAAGCCGAAATTGTGGAAGGTTCTCTCATTCAAGGTAAGATAAAAAATGCAGACTGAGAGAAAAATTCCTATAACAAAATTCCTCCCTCAAACTATGGTTTGTTGCTTTTCCACAGAGAAAAAATACAGACAAGATTAAGTCACAGCAAATAATTAATCATCGAGCGAATTTTTGTATTGTCTAGATTTTTGGTATATCCGAATGTTAAGAAAATGTTTTGATCATCTACATCGGGATTGTGGGGTGCTCCCGCTGTGGTTGTTAGACAAAATTAGTTAAACAAATGCGAGAAAGACAGATATACCCGAAAAAAATTAAATAATTTATTAGAATCGACCAATTTCATGCCAAAAATTAAATATTTAAAAAATAAAGTAATTTTTTTGCCTTGCCAGAATTATGTGTTGTCTAAATTTTGGCGTACCCGAATTTTAAGGTAGTGTCTGACAAGAAACATCCCTCAAGACTCAATCAAGGTAAGATAAAAAAATTGAGAAATCAAAATATTCCAATAAATAATGCCACACAAAAATTGTATAATTACAACAATCGGATGATATAACCGTGCGATTTTATGTCTTGTCTAAATTCTTCTACGTCTGAATTTTAAGAAAATTTTTTTTAACTATCTTCAGTTGGGATTTTGTTAGTCGGAATTGTGGAAGGTTCTCTCAATCAAGGTAAGATAAAAAATCCAGACTGAGAGAAACATTCCTATAACAAAATCCCTCCTAAAAACTTAATAATTAATGTTTTGTCTAGATTAGGGTTTGTTGATTTTCCAGAGAGAAAACATACAGACAAGATTAGTCACTGCAAAAAATTAATTATCAAGCGAATTTTTGTATTGTCTAGATTTTTGGTATATCCGAATGTTAAGAAAATGTTTTGATCATCTTCATCGGGATTGTGGGGTGCTCCCGCTGTGGTTGTTAGACAAAATTAGTTAAACAAATGCGAGAAAGACAGATATACCCGAAAAAAATTAAATAATTTATTAGAATCGACCAATTTCATGCCAAAAATTAAATATTTAAAAAATAAAGTAATTTTTTTGCCTTGCCAGAATTATGTGTTGTCTAAATTTTGGCGTACCCGAATTTTAAGGTAGTGTCTGACAAGAAACATCCCTCAAGACTCAATCAAGGTAAGATAAAAAAATTGAGAAATCAAAATATTCCAATAAATAATGCCACACAAAAATTGTATAATTACAAACATCGGATGATATACCCGTACGATTTTATGTCTTGTCTTAATTCTTCTACGTCTGAATTTTACGAAAATGTTTGAACTATCTTCAGTTGGGAATTTGTAAGTCGAAATTGTGGAAGGTTCTCTCATTCAAGGTAAGATAAAAAATCCAGACTGAGAGAAAAATTCCTATAACAAAATCTCTCCCTCAAACTATGGTTTGTTGCTTTTCCACAGAGAAAAAATACAGACAAGATTAAGTCACAGCAAATAATTAATCATCGAGCGAATTTTTGTATTGTCTAGATTTTTGGTATATCCGAATGTTAAGAAAATGTTTTGATCATCTACATCGGGATTGTGGGGTGCTCCCGCTGTGGTTGTTAGACAAAATTAGTTAAACAAATGCGAGAAAGACAGATATACCCGAAAAAAATTAAATAATTTATTAGAATCGACCAATTTCATGCCAAAAATTAAATATTTAAAAAAATTAAGTAATTTTTTTGCCTTGCCTGACTTCTATGTTGTCTATATTTTGGCTTACCCGAATTTTAAGGTAGTGTCTGACAAGAAACATCCCTCAAGACTCAATCAAGGTAAGATAAAAAAATTGAGAAATCAAAATATTCCAATAAATAATGCCACACAAAAATTGTATAATTACAACAATCGGATGATAAACCCGTGCGATTTTATGTCTTGTCTTAATTCTTCTACGTCTGAATTTTAAGAAAATGTTTGAACTATCTTCAGTTGGGAATTTGTAAGTCGAAATTGTGGAAGGTTCTCTCATTCAAGGTAAGATAAAAAATCCAGACTGAGAGAAAAATTCCTGTAACAAAATTCCTCCCTCAAACTATGGTTTGTTGCTTTTCCACAGAGAAAAAATACAGACAAGATTAAGTCACAGCAAATAATTAATCATCGAGCGAATTTTTGTATTGTCTAGATTTTTGGTATATCCGAATGTTAAGAATATGTTTTGATCATCTACATCGGGATTGTGGGGTGCTCCCGCTGTGGTTGTTAGACAAAATTAGTTAAACAAATGCGAGAAAGACAGATATACCCGAAAAAAATTAAATAATTTATTAGAATCGACCAATTTCATGCCAAAAATTAAATATTTAAAAAATAAAGTAATTTTTTTGCCTTGCCAGAATTATGTGTTGTCTAAATTTTGGCGTACCCGAATTTTAAGGTAGTGTCTGACAAGAAACATCCCTCAAGACTCAATCAAGGTAAGATAAAAAAATTGAGAAATCAAAATATTCCAATAAATAATCCCACACAAAAGTTGTATAATTACAATCATCGGATGATATACCCGTGCGATTTTATGTCTTGTCTAAATTCTTCTACGTCTGAATTTTAAGAAAATGTTTGAACTATCTTCAGTTGGGAATTTGTAAGTCGAAATTGTGGAAGGTTCTCTCATTCAAGGTAAGATAAAAAATCCAGACTGAGAGAAAAATTCCTATAACAAAATCCCTCCCTCAAACTATGGTTTGTTGCTTTTCCACAGAGAAAAAATACAGAAAAGATTAAGTCACAGCAAATAATTAATCATCGAGCGAACTTTTGTATTGTCTAGATTTTTGGTATATCCGAATGTTAAGAAAATGTTTTGATCATATTCATCGGGATTGTGGGGTGCTCCCGCTGTGGTTGTTAGACAAAATTAGTTAAACAAAAGCGAGAAAGACAGATATACCAGAAAAAAGTTAAATAATTTATTAGAACCGACCAATTTGATGCCAAAAATTAAGTAATTATAAAAATAAAGTAATTTTTTTGCCTTGCCTGACTTCCTGACTTCTATGTTGTCTATATTTTGGCTTACCCGAATTTTAAGGTAGTGTCTGACAAGAAACATCCCTCAAGACTCAATCAAGGTAAGATAAAAAAATTGAGAAATCAAAATATTCCAATAAATAATGCCACACAAAAATTGTATAATTACAACAATCGGATGATATACCCGTGCGATTTTATGTCTTGTCTAAATTCTTCTACGTCTGAATTTTAAGAAAATTTTTTAACTATCTTCAGTTGGGATTTTGTTAGTCGGAATTGTGGAAGGTTCTCTCAATCAAGGTAAGATAAAAAATCCAGACTGAGAGAAACATTCCTATAACAAAATTCCTCCCTCAAACTATGGTTTGTTGCTTTTCCACAGAGAAAAAATACAGGCAAGATTAAGTCACAGCAAAAAATTAATCATCGAGCGAATTTTTGTATTGTCTAGATTTTTGGTATATCCGAATGTTAAGAAAATGTTTTGATCATCTTCATCGGGATTGTGGGGTGCTCCCGCTGTGGTTGTTAGACAAAATTAGTTAAACAGAAAGCGAGAAAGACAGATATACCCGAAAAAAATTAAATAATTTATTAGAATCGACCAATTTCATGCCAAAAATTAAATATTTAAAAAATAAAGTAAATTTTTTGCCTTGCCTGACTTCTATGTTGTCTAGATTTTGGCTTACCCGAATTTTAAGGTAGTGTCTGACAAGAAACATCCCTCAAGACTCAATCAAGGTAAGATAAAAAAATTGAGAAATCAAAATATTCCAATAAATAATGCCACACAAAAATTGTATAATTACAACAATCGGATGATATAACCGTGCGATTTTATGTCTTGTCTAAATTCTTCTACGTCTGAATTTTAAGAAAATTTTTGAACTATCTTCTGTTTGGATTTTGTAAGTCGAAATTGTGGAAGATTCTCTCAATCAAGGTAAGATAAAAAATCAAGACTGAGAGAAACATTCCTATAACAAAATCCCTCCTAAAAACTTAATAATTAATGTTTTGTCTAGATTAGGGTTTGTTGATTTTCCAGAAAGAAAACATACAGACAAGATTAGTCACTGCAAAAAATTATTAATCAAGCGAATTTTTGTATTGTCTAGATTTTAGGTATATCCGAATGTTAAGAAAATGTTTTGATCATCTTCATCGGGATTGTGGGGTGCTCCCGCTGTGGTTGTTAGACAAAATTAGTTAAACAAAAGCGAGAAAGACAGATATACCCGAAAAAAAATTAAATTATTTAATAGAATCGACCAATTTCATACCACAAATTAAATATTTAAAAACAAAGTAATTTTTTTGCCTTGCCTGAATTATGTGTTGTCTAGATTTTGGCTTACCCGAATTTTAAGGTAGTGTCTGACAAGAAACATCCCTCAAGACTCAATCAAAGTAAGATAAAAAAATTGAGAAATCAAAATATTCCAATAAATAATGCCACACAAAAATTGTATAATTACAACAATCGGATGATATATCCGTGCGATTTTATGTCTTGTCTAAATTCTTCTACGTCTGAATTTTAAAAAATGTTTGAACTATCTTCTGTTGGGATTTTGTAAGTCGAAATTGTGGAAGGTTCTCTCAATCAAGGTAAGATAAAAAATCCAGACTGAGAGAAACATTCCTATAACAAAATCCCTCCTAAAAACTTAATAATTAATGTTTTGTCTGGATTAGGGTTTGTTGATTTTCCAGAGAGAAAACATACAGACAAGATTAGTCACTGCAAAAAATTAATTATCAAGCGAATTTTTGTATTGTCTAGATTTTTGGTATATCCGAATGTTAAGAAAATGTTTTGATCATCTTCATCGGGATTGTGGGGTGCTCCCGCTGTGGTTGTTAGACAAAATTAGTTAAACAAATGCGAGAAAGACAGATATACCCGAAAAAAATTAAATAATTTATTAGAATCGACCAATTTCATGCCAAAAATTAAATATTTAAAAAATAAAGTAATTTTTTTGCCTTGCCAGAATTATGTGTTGTCTAAATTTTGGCGTACCCGAATTTTAAGGTAGTGTCCGACAAGAAACATCCCTCAAGACTCAATCAAGGTAAGATAAAAAAATTGAGAAATCAAAATATTCCAATAAACAATCCCACACAAAAGTTGTATAATTACAAACATCGTATGATATAACCGTGCGATTTTATGTCTTGTCTTAATTCTTCTACGTCTGAATTTTAAGAAAATGTTTGAACTATCTTCAGTTGGGAATTTGTAAGCCGAAATTGTGGAAGGTTCTCTCATTCAAGGTAAGATAAAAAATGCAGACTGAGAGAAAAATTCCTATAACAAAATTCCTCCCTCAAACTATGGTTTGTTGCTTTTCCACAGAGAAAAAATACAGACAAGATTAAGTCACAGCAAATAATTAATCATCGAGCGAATTTTTGTATTGTCTAGATTTTTGGTATATCCGAATGTTAAGAAAATGTTTTGATCATCTACATCGGGATTGTGGGGTGCTCCCGCTGTGGTTGTTAGACAAAATTGGTTAAACAAATGCGAGAAAGACAGATATACCCGAAAAAAATTAAATAATTTATTAGAATCGACCAATTTCATGCCAAAAATTAAATATTTAAAAAATAAAGTAATTTTTTTGCCTTGCCAGAATTATGTGTTGTCTAAATTTTGGCGTACCCGAATTTTAAGGTAGTGTCTGACAAGAAACATCCCTCAAGACTCAATCAAGGTAAGATAAAAAAATTGAGAAATCAAAATATTCCAATAAATAATGCCACACAAAAATTGTATAATTACAAACATCGGATGATATACCCGTACGATTTTATGTCTTGTCTTAATTCTTCTACGTCTGAATTTTACGAAAATGTTTGAACTATCTTCAGTTGGGAATTTGTAAGTCGAAATTGTGGAAGGTTCTCTCATTCAAGGTAAGATAAAAAATCCAGACTGAGAGAAAAATTCCTATAACAAAATCTCTCCCTCAAACTATGGTTTGTTGCTTTTCCACAGAGAAAAAATACAGACAAGATTAAGTCACAGCAAATAATTAATCATCGAGCGAATTTTTGTATTGTCTAGATTTTTGGTATATCCGAATGTTAAGAAAATGTTTTGATCATCTACATCGGGATTGTGGGGTGCTCCCGCTGTGGTTGTTAGACAAAATTAGTTAAACAAATGCGAGAAAGACAGATATACCCGAAAAAAATTAAATAATTTATTAGAATCGACCAATTTCATGCCAAAAATTAAATATTTAAAAAAATTAAGTAATTTTTTTGCCTTGCCTGACTTCTATGTTGTCTATATTTTGGCTTACCCGAATTTTAAGGTAGTGTCTGACAAGAAACATCCCTCAAGACTCAATCAAGGTAAGATAAAAAAATTGAGAAATCAAAATATTCCAATAAATAATGCCACACAAAAATTGTATAATTACAACAATCGGATGATAAACCCGTGCGATTTTATGTCTTGTCTTAATTCTTCTACGTCTGAATTTTAAGAAAATGTTTGAACTATCTTCAGTTGGGAATTTGTAAGTCGAAATTGTGGAAGGTTCTCTCATTCAAGGTAAGATAAAAAATCCAGACTGAGAGAAAAATTCCTGTAACAAAATTCCTCCCTCAAACTATGGTTTGTTGCTTTTCCACAGAGAAAAAATACAGACAAGATTAAGTCACAGCAAATAATTAATCATCGAGCGAATTTTTGTATTGTCTAGATTTTTGGTATATCCGAATGTTAAGAATATGTTTTGATCATCTACATCGGGATTGTGGGGTGCTCCCGCTGTGGTTGTTAGACAAAATTAGTTAAACAAATGCGAGAAAGACAGATATACCCGAAAAAAATTAAATAATTTATTAGAATCGACCAATTTCATGCCAAAAATTAAATATTTAAAAAATAAAGTAATTTTTTTGCCTTGCCAGAATTATGTGTTGTCTAAATTTTGGCGTACCCGAATTTTAAGGTAGTGTCTGACAAGAAACATCCCTCAAGACTCAATCAAGGTAAGATAAAAAAATTGAGAAATCAAAATATTCCAATAAATAATCCCACACAAAAGTTGTATAATTACAATCATCGGATGATATACCCGTGCGATTTTATGTCTTGTCTAAATTCTTCTACGTCTGAATTTTAAGAAAATGTTTGAACTATCTTCAGTTGGGAATTTGTAAGTCGAAATTGTGGAAGGTTCTCTCATTCAAGGTAAGATAAAAAATCCAGACTGAGAGAAAAATTCCTATAACAAAATCCCTCCCTCAAACTATGGTTTGTTGCTTTTCCACAGAGAAAAAATACAGAAAAGATTAAGTCACAGCAAATAATTAATCATCGAGCGAACTTTTGTATTGTCTAGATTTTTGGTATATCCGAATGTTAAGAAAATGTTTTGATCATATTCATCGGGATTGTGGGGTGCTCCCGCTGTGGTTGTTAGACAAAATTAGTTAAACAAAAGCGAGAAAGACAGATATACCAGAAAAAAGTTAAATAATTTATTAGAACCGACCAATTTGATGCCAAAAATTAAGTAATTATAAAAATAAAGTAATTTTTTTGCCTTGCCTGACTTCCTGACTTCTATGTTGTCTATATTTTGGCTTACCCGAATTTTAAGGTAGTGTCTGACAAGAAACATCCCTCAAGACTCAATCAAGGTAAGATAAAAAAATTGAGAAATCAAAATATTCCAATAAATAATGCCACACAAAAATTGTATAATTACAACAATCGGATGATATACCCGTGCGATTTTATGTCTTGTCTAAATTCTTCTACGTCTGAATTTTAAGAAAATTTTTTAACTATCTTCAGTTGGGATTTTGTTAGTCGGAATTGTGGAAGGTTCTCTCAATCAAGGTAAGATAAAAAATCCAGACTGAGAGAAACATTCCTATAACAAAATTCCTCCCTCAAACTATGGTTTGTTGCTTTTCCACAGAGAAAAAATACAGGCAAGATTAAGTCACAGCAAAAAATTAATCATCGAGCGAATTTTTGTATTGTCTAGATTTTTGGTATATCCGAATGTTAAGAAAATGTTTTGATCATCTTCATCGGGATTGTGGGGTGCTCCCGCTGTGGTTGTTAGACAAAATTAGTTAAACAGAAAGCGAGAAAGACAGATATACCCGAAAAAAATTAAATAATTTATTAGAATCGACCAATTTCATGCCAAAAATTAAATATTTAAAAAATAAAGTAAATTTTTTGCCTTGCCTGACTTCTATGTTGTCTAGATTTTGGCTTACCCGAATTTTAAGGTAGTGTCTGACAAGAAACATCCCTCAAGACTCAATCAAGGTAAGATAAAAAAATTGAGAAATCAAAATATTCCAATAAATAATGCCACACAAAAATTGTATAATTACAACAATCGGATGATATAACCGTGCGATTTTATGTCTTGTCTAAATTCTTCTACGTCTGAATTTTAAGAAAATTTTTGAACTATCTTCTGTTTGGATTTTGTAAGTCGAAATTGTGGAAGATTCTCTCAATCAAGGTAAGATAAAAAATCAAGACTGAGAGAAACATTCCTATAACAAAATCCCTCCTAAAAACTTAATAATTAATGTTTTGTCTAGATTAGGGTTTGTTGATTTTCCAGAAAGAAAACATACAGACAAGATTAGTCACTGCAAAAAATTATTAATCAAGCGAATTTTTGTATTGTCTAGATTTTAGGTATATCCGAATGTTAAGAAAATGTTTTGATCATCTTCATCGGGATTGTGGGGTGCTCCCGCTGTGGTTGTTAGACAAAATTAGTTAAACAAAAGCGAGAAAGACAGATATACCCGAAAAAAAATTAAATTATTTAATAGAATCGACCAATTTCATACCACAAATTAAATATTTAAAAACAAAGTAATTTTTTTGCCTTGCCTGAATTATGTGTTGTCTAGATTTTGGCTTACCCGAATTTTAAGGTAGTGTCTGACAAGAAACATCCCTCAAGACTCAATCAAAGTAAGATAAAAAAATTGAGAAATCAAAATATTCCAATAAATAATGCCACACAAAAATTGTATAATTACAACAATCGGATGATATATCCGTGCGATTTTATGTCTTGTCTAAATTCTTCTACGTCTGAATTTTAAAAAATGTTTGAACTATCTTCTGTTGGGATTTTGTAAGTCGAAATTGTGGAAGGTTCTCTCAATCAAGGTAAGATAAAAAATCCAGACTGAGAGAAACATTCCTATAACAAAATCCCTCCTAAAAACTTAATAATTAATGTTTTGTCTGGATTAGGGTTTGTTGATTTTCCAGAGAGAAAACATACAGACAAGATTAGTCACTGCAAAAAATTAATTATCAAGCGAATTTTTGTATTGTCTAGATTTTTGGTATATCCGAATGTTAAGAAAATGTTTTGATCATCTTCATCGGGATTGTGGGGTGCTCCCGCTGTGGTTGTTAGACAAAATTAGTTAAACAAATGCGAGAAAGACAGATATACCCGAAAAAAATTAAATAATTTATTAGAATCGACCAATTTCATGCCAAAAATTAAATATTTAAAAAATAAAGTAATTTTTTTGCCTTGCCAGAATTATGTGTTGTCTAAATTTTGGCGTACCCGAATTTTAAGGTAGTGTCCGACAAGAAACATCCCTCAAGACTCAATCAAGGTAAGATAAAAAAATTGAGAAATCAAAATATTCCAATAAACAATCCCACACAAAAGTTGTATAATTACAAACATCGTATGATATAACCGTGCGATTTTATGTCTTGTCTTAATTCTTCTACGTCTGAATTTTAAGAAAATGTTTGAACTATCTTCAGTTGGGAATTTGTAAGCCGAAATTGTGGAAGGTTCTCTCATTCAAGGTAAGATAAAAAATGCAGACTGAGAGAAAAATTCCTATAACAAAATTCCTCCCTCAAACTATGGTTTGTTGCTTTTCCACAGAGAAAAAATACAGACAAGATTAAGTCACAGCAAATAATTAATCATCGAGCGAATTTTTGTATTGTCTAGATTTTTGGTATATCCGAATGTTAAGAAAATGTTTTGATCATCTACATCGGGATTGTGGGGTGCTCCCGCTGTGGTTGTTAGACAAAATTGGTTAAACAAATGCGAGAAAGACAGATATACCCGAAAAAAATTAAATAATTTATTAGAATCGACCAATTTCATGCCAAAAATTAAATATTTAAAAAATAAAGTAATTTTTTTGCCTTGCCAGAATTATGTGTTGTCTAAATTTTGGCGTACCCGAATTTTAAGGTAGTGTCTGACAAGAAACATCCCTCAAGACTCAATCAAGGTAAGATAAAAAAATTGAGAAATCAAAATATTCCAATAAATAATGCCACACAAAAATTGTATAATTACAACAATCGGATGATATAACCGTGCGATTTTATGTCTTGTCTAAATTCTTCTACGTCTGACTAACTGGTCTTCAGTTGGGATTTTGTTAGTCGGAATTGTGGAAGGTTCTCTCAATCAAGGTAAGATAAAAAATCCAGACTGAGAGAAACATTCCTATAACAAAATTCCTCCCTCAAACTATGGTTTGTTGCTTTTCCACAGAGAAAAAATACAGGCAAAATTAAGTCACAGCAAAAAATTAATCATCGAGCGAATTTTTGTATTGTCTAGATTTTTGGTATATCCGAATGTTAAGAAAATGTTTTGATCATCTTCATCGGGATTGTGGGGTGCTCCCGCTGTGGTTGTTAGACAAAATTAGTTAAACAAATGCGAGAAAGACAGATATACCCGAAAAAAATTAAATAATTTATTAGAATCGACCAATTTCATGCCAAAAATTAAATATTTAAAAAATAAAGTAAATTTTTTGCCTTGCCTGACTTCTATGTTGTCTATATTTTGGCTTACCCGAATTTTAAGGTAGTGTCCGACAAGAAACATCCCTCAAGACTCAATCAAGGTAAGATAAAAAAATTGAGAAATCAAAATATTCCAATAAATAATGCCACACAAAAATTGTATAATTACAAAAATCGGATGATATACCCGTGCGATTTTATGTCTTGTCTAAATTCTTCTACGTCTGAATTTTAAGAAAATTTTTTTTAACTATCTTCAGTTGGGATTTTGTTAGTCGGAATTGTGGAAGGTTCTCTCAATCAAGGTAAGATAAAAAATCCAGACTGAGAGAAACATTCCTATAACAAAATCCCTCCCTCAAACTATGGTTTGTTGCTTTTCCACAGAGAAAAAATACAGACAAGATTAAGTCACAGCAAATAATTAATCATCGAGCGAATTTTTGTATTGTCTAGATTTTTGGTATGTCCGAATGTTAAGAAAATGTTTTGATCATCTTCATCGGGATTGTGGGGTGCTCCCGCTGTGGTTGTTAGACAAAATTAGTTAAACAGAAAGCGAGAAAGACAGATATACCCGAAAAAATTAAATAATTTATTAGAATCGACCAATTTCATGCCAAAAATTAAATATTTAAAAACAAAGTAATCTTTTTGCCTTGCCTGGATTATGTGTTGTCTAGATTTTGGCTTACCCGAATTTTAAGGTAGTGTCCGACAAGAAACATCCCTCAAGACTCAATCAAGGTAAGATAAAAAAATTGAGAAATCAAAATATTCCAATAAACAATCCCACACAAAAGTTGTATAATTACAAACATCGTATGATATAACCGTGCGATTTTATGTCTTGTCTTAATTCTTCTACGTCTGAATTTTAAGAAAATGTTTGAACTATCTTCAGTTGGGAATTTGTAAGCCGAAATTGTGGAAGGTTCTCTCATTCAAGGTAAGATAAAAAATGCAGACTGAGAGAAAAATTCCTATAACAAAATTCCTCCCTCAAACTATGGTTTGTTGCTTTTCCACAGAGAAAAAATACAGACAAGATTAAGTCACAGCAAATAATTAATCATCGAGCGAATTTTTGTATTGTCTAGATTTTTGGTATATCCGAATGTTAAGAAAATGTTTTGATCATCTACATCGGGATTGTGGGGTGCTCCCGCTGTGGTTGTTAGACAAAATTGGTTAAACAAATGCGAGAAAGACAGATATACCCGAAAAAAATTAAATAATTTATTAGAATCGACCAATTTCATGCCAAAAATTAAATATTTAAAAAATAAAGTAATTTTTTTGCCTTGCCAGAATTATGTGTTGTCTAAATTTTGGCGTACCCGAATTTTAAGGTAGTGTCTGACAAGAAACATCCCTCAAGACTCAATCAAGGTAAGATAAAAAAATTGAGAAATCAAAATATTCCAATAAATAATGCCACACAAAAATTGTATAATTACAACAATCGGATGATATAACCGTGCGATTTTATGTCTTGTCTAAATTCTTCTACGTCTGACTAACTGGTCTTCAGTTGGGATTTTGTTAGTCGGAATTGTGGAAGGTTCTCTCAATCAAGGTAAGATAAAAAATCCAGACTGAGAGAAACATTCCTATAACAAAATTCCTCCCTCAAACTATGGTTTGTTGCTTTTCCACAGAGAAAAAATACAGGCAAGATTAAGTCACAGCAAAAAATTAATCATCGAGCGAATTTTTGTATTGTCTAGATTTTTGGTATATCCGAATGTTAAGAAAATGTTTTGATCATCTTCATCGGGATTGTGGGGTGCTCCCGCTGTGGTTGTTAGACAAAATTAGTTAAACAAATGCGAGAAAGACAGATATACCCGAAAAAAATTAAATAATTTATTAGAATCGACCAATTTCATGCCAAAAATTAAATATTTAAAAAATAAAGTAAATTTTTTGCCTTGCCTGACTTCTATGTTGTCTATATTTTGGCTTACCCGAATTTTAAGGTAGTGTCCGACAAGAAACATCCCTCAAGACTCAATCAAGGTAAGATAAAAAAATTGAGAAATCAAAATATTCCAATAAATAATGCCACACAAAAATTGTATAATTACAAAAATCGGATGATATACCTGCGATTTTATGTCTTGTCTAAATTCTTCTACGTCTGAATTTTAAGAAAATTTTTTTTAACTATCTTCAGTTGGGATTTTGTTAGTCGGAATTGTGGAAGGTTCTCTTAATCAAGGTAAGATAAAAAATCCAGACTGAGAGAAACATTCCTATAACAAAATCCCTCCCTCAAACTATGGTTTGTTGCTTTTCCACAGAGAAAAAATACAGACAAGATTAAGTCACAGCAAATAATTAATCATCGAGCGAATTTTTGTATTGTCTAGATTTTTGGTATGTCCGAATGTTAAGAAAATGTTTTGATCATCTTCATCGGGATTGTGGGGTGCTCCCGCTGTGGTTGTTAGACAAAATTAGTTAAACAGAAAGCGAGAAAGACAGATATACCCGAAAAAATTAAATAATTTATTAGAATCGACCAATTTCATGCCAAAAATTAAATATTTAAAAACAAAGTAATCTTTTTGCCTTGCCTGAATTATGTGTTGTCTAGATTTTGGCTTACCCGAATTTTAAGGTAGTGTCTGACAAGAAACATCCCTCAAGACTCAATCAAAGTAAGATAAAAAAATTGAGAAATCAAAATATTCCAATAAATAATGCCACACAAAAATTGTATAATTACAACAATCGGATGATATATCCGTGCGATTTTATGTCTTGTCTAAATTCTTCTACGTCTGAATTTTAAAAAATGTTTGAACTATCTTCTGTTGGGATTTTGTAAGTCGAAATTGTGGAAGATTCTCTCAATCAAGGTAAGATATAAAATCAAGACTGAGAGAAACATTCCTATAACAAAATCCCTCCTAAAAACTTAATAATTAATGTTTTGTCTAGATTAGGGTTTGTTGATTTTCCAGAAAGAAAACATACAGACAAGATTAGTCACTGCAAAAAATTATTAATCAAGCGAATTTTTGTATTGTCTAGATTTTAGGTATATCCGAATGTTAAGAAAATGTTTTGATCATCTTCATCGGGATTGTGGGGTGCTCCCGCTGTGGTTGTTAGACAAAATTAGTTAAACAAAAGCGAGAAAGACAGATATACCCGAAAAAAAATTAAATTATTTAATAGAATCGACCAATTTCATACCACAAATTAAATATTTAAAAACAAAGTAATTTTTTTGCCTTGCCTGAATTATGTGTTGTCTAGATTTTGGCTTACCCGAATTTTAAGGTAGTGTCTGACAAGAAACATCCCTCAAGACTCAATCAAAGTAAGATAAAAAAATTGAGAAATCAAAATATTCCAATAAATAATGCCACACAAAAATTGTATAATTACAACAATCGGATGATATATCCGTGCGATTTTATGTCTTGTCTAAATTCTTCTACGTCTGAATTTTAAAAAATGTTTGAACTATCTTCTGTTGGGATTTTGTAAGTCGAAATTGTGGAAGGTTCTCTCAATCAAGGTAAGATAAAAAATCCAGACTGAGAGAAACATTCCTATAACAAAATCCCTCCTAAAAACTTAATAATTAATGTTTTGTCTAGATTGGGGTTTGTTGATTTTCCAGAAAGAAAACATACAGACAAGATTAGTGACTGCAAAAAATTAATTATCAAGCGAATTTTTGTATTGTCTAGATTTTAGGTATATCCGAATGTTAAGAAAATGTTTTGATCATCTTCATCGGGATTGTGGGGTGCTCCCGCTGTGGTTGTTAGACAAAATTAGTTAAACAAAAGCGAGAAAGACAGATATACCCGAAAAAAATTAAATAATTTTTTAAAATCGACCAATTTCATGCCAAAAATTAAATATTTAAAAAAATAAAGTAATTTTTTTGCCTTGCCTGACTTCTATGTTGTCTATATTTTGGCTTACCCGAATTTTAAGGTAGTGTCCGACAAGAAACATCCCTCAAGACTCAATCAAGGTAAGATAAAAAAAAAGAGAAATCAAAATATTCCAATAAACAATCCCACACAAAAGTTGTATAATTACAAACATCGGATGATATACCCGTGCGATTTTATGTCTTGTCTTAATTCTTCTACGTCTGAATTTTAAGAAAATGTTTGAACTATCTTCAGTTGGGAATTTGTAAGTCGAAATTGTGGAAGGTTCTCTCATTCAAGGTAAGATAAAAAATCCAGACTGAGAGAAAAATTCCTATAACAAAATTCCTCCCTCAAACTATGGTTTGTTGCTTTTCCACAGAGAAAAAATACAGGCAAGATTAAGTCACAGCAAAAAATTAATCATCGAGCGAATTTTTGTATTGTCTAGATTTTTGGTATATCCGAATGTTAAGAAAATGTTTTGATCATCTTCATCGGGATTGTGGGGTGCTCCCGCTGTGGTTGTTAGACAAAATTAGTTAAACAAATGCGAGAAAGACAGATATACCCGAAAAAAATTAAATAATTTATTAGAATCGACCAATTTCATGCCAAAAATTAAATATTTAAAAAATAAAGTAATTTTTTTGCCTTGCCAGAATTATGTGTTGTCTAAATTTTGGCGTACCCGAATTTTAAGGTAGTGTCTGACAAGAAACATCCCTCAAGACTCAATCAAGGTAAGATAAAGAAATTGAGAAATCAAAATATTCCAATAAACAATCCCACACAAAAGTTGTATAATTACAAGCATCGGATGATATACCCGTGCGATTTTATGTCTTGTCTTAATTCTTCTACGTCTGAATTTTAAGAAAATGTTTGAACTATCTTCAGTTGGGATTTTGTAAGTCGAAATTGTGGAAGGTTCTCTCATTCAAGGTAAGATAAAAAATCCAGACTGAGAGAAAAATTCCTATAACAAAATCCCTCCTAAAAACTTAATAATTAATGTTTTGTCTAGATTAGGGTTTGTTGATTTTCCAGAAAGAAAACATACAGACAAGATTAGTCACTGCAAAAAATTAATTATCAAGCGAATTTTTGTATTGTCTAGATTTTAGGTATATCCGAATGTTAAGAAAATGTTTTGATCATCTTCATCGGGATTGTGGGGTGCTCCCGCTGTGGTTGTTAGACAAAATTAGTTAAACAAAAGCGAGAAAGACAGATATACCCGAAAAAAATTAAATAATTTATTAGAATCGACCAATTTCATACCACAAATTAAATATATAAAAACAAAGTAAATTTTTTGCCTTGCCTGAATTATGTGTTGTCTAGATTTTGGCTTTCCCGAATTTTAAGGTAGTGTCTGACAAGAAACATCCCTCAAGACTCAATCAAGGTAAGATAAAAAAATTGAGAAATCAAAATGTTCCAATAAATAATGCCACACAAAAATTGTATAATTACAACAATCGGATGATATATCCGTGCGATTTTATGTCTTGTCTAACTTCTTCTACGTCTGAATTTTAAGAAATTTTTTTTAACTATCTTCAGTTGGGATTTTGTTAGTCGGAATTGTGGAAGGTTCTCTCAATCAAGGTAAGATAAAAAATCCAGACTGAGAGAAACATTCCTATAACAAAATCCCTCCCTCAAACTATGGTTTGTTGCTTTTCCACAGAGAAAAAATACAGACAAGATTAAGTCACAGCAAATAATTAATCATCGAGCGAATTTTTGTATTGTCTAGATTTTTGGTATGTCCGAATGTTAAGAAAATGTTTTGATCATCTTCATCGGGATTGTGGGGTGCTCCCGCTGTGGTTGTTAGACAAAATTAGTTAAACAGAAAGCGAGAAAGACAGATATACCCGAAAAAATTAAATAATTTATTAGAATCGACCAATTTCATGCCAAAAATTAAATATTTAAAAACAAAGTAATCTTTTTGCCTTGCCTGGATTATGTGTTGTCTAGATTTTGGCTTACCCGAATTTTAAGGTAGTGTCTGACAAGAAACATCCCTCAAGACTCAATCAAGGTAAGATAAAAAAATTGAGAAATCAAAATATTCCAATAAATAATGCCACACAAAAATTGTATAATTACAACAATCGGATGATATAACCGTGCGATTTTATGTCTTGTCTAAATTCTTCTACGTCTGAATTTTAAGAAAATTTTTGAACTATCTTCTGTTTGGATTTTGTAAGTCGAAATTGTGGAAGATTCTCTCAATCAAGGTAAGATAAAAAATCAAGACTGAGAGAAACATTCCTATAACAAAATCCCTCCTAAAAACTTAATAATTAATGTTTTGTCTGGATTAGGGTTTGTTGATTTTCCAGAGAGAAAACATACAGACAAGATTAGTCACTGCAAATAATTAATCATCGAGCGAATTTTTGTATTGTCTAGATTTTAGGTATATCCGAATGTTAAGAAAATGTTTTGATCATCTTCATCGGGATTGTGGGGTGCTCCCGCTGTGGTTGTTAGACAAAATTAGTTAAACAAATGCGAGAAAGACAGATATACCCGAAAAAAATTAAATAATTTATTAGAATCGACCAATTTCATGCCAAAAATTAAATATTTAAAAAATAAAGTAATTTTTTTGCCTTGCCAGAATTATGTGTTGTCTAAATTTTGGCGTACCCGAATTTTTTAGGTAGTGTCCGACAAGAAACATCCCTCAAGACTCAATCAAGGTAAGATAAAAAAATTGAGAAATCCAAATATTCCAATAAACAATCCCACACAAAAGTTGTATAATTACAAACATCGGATGATATACCCGTGCGATTTTATGTCTTGTCTTAAATCTTCTACGTCTGAATTTTAAGAAAATGTTTGAACTATCTTCAGTTGGGAATTTGTAAGTCGAAATTGTGGAAGGTTCTCTCATTCAAGGTAAGATAAAAAATCCAGACTGAGAGAAAAATTCCTATAACAAAATCTCTCCCTCAAACTATGGTTTGTTGCTTTTCCACAGAGAAAAAATACATACAAGATTAAGTCACAGCAAATAATTAATCATCGAGCGAATTTTTGTATTGTCTAGAGTTTTGGTATATCCGACTGTTAAGAAAATGTTTTGATCATCTTCATCGGGATTGTGGGGTACTCCTGCTGTGGTTGTTAGACAAAATTAGTTGAACAAATGCGAGAAAGACAGATATACCCAAAAAAATTAAATAATTTATTAGAATCGACCAATTTCATGCCAAAAATTAAATATTTAAAAAATAAAGTAATTTTTTTGCCTTGCCAGAATTATGTGTTGTCTAAATTTTGGCGTACCCGAATTTTAAGGTAGTGTCTGACAAGAAACATCTCTCAAGACTCAATCAAGGTAAGATAAAGAAATTAAGAAATCAAAATATTCCAATAAACAATCCCACACAAAAGTTGTATAATTACAAACATCGGATGATATACCCGTGCGATTTTATGTCTTGTCTTAATTCTTCTACGTCTGAATTTTACGAAAATGTTTGAACTATCTTCAGTTGGGATTTTGTTAGTCGGAATTGTGGAAGGTTCTCTCAATCAAGGTAAGATAAAAAATCCAGACTGAGAGAAACATTCCTATAACAAAATCCCTCCTAAAAACTTAATAATTAATGTTTTGTCTGGATTAGGGTTTGTTGATTTTCCAGAGAGAAAACATACAGACAAGATTAGTCACTGCAAATAATTAATCATCGAGCGAATTTTTGTATTGTCTAGATTTTAGGTATATCCGAATGTTAAGAAAATGTTTTGATCATCTTCATCGGGATTGTGGGGTGCTCCCGCTGTGGTTGTTAGACAAAATTAGTTAAACAAATGCGAGAAAGACAGATATACCCGAAAAAAATTAAATAATTTATTAGAATCGACCAATTTCATGCCAAAAATTAAATATTTAAAAAATAAAGTAATTTTTTTGCCTTGCCAGAATTATGTGTTGTCTAAATTTTGGCGTACCCGAATTTTTTAGGTAGTGTCCGACAAGAAACATCCCTCAAGACTCAATCAAGGTAAGATAAAAAAATTGAGAAATCCAAATATTCCAATAAACAATCCCACACAAAAGTTGTATAATTACAAACATCGGATGATATACCCGTGCGATTTTATGTCTTGTCTTAAATCTTCTACGTCTGAATTTTAAGAAAATGTTTGAACTATCTTCAGTTGGGAATTTGTAAGTCGAAATTGTGGAAGGTTCTCTCATTCAAGGTAAGATAAAAAATCCAGACTGAGAGAAAAATTCCTATAACAAAATCTCTCCCTCAAACTATGGTTTGTTGCTTTTCCACAGAGAAAAAATACATACAAGATTAAGTCACAGCAAATAATTAATCATCGAGCGAATTTTTGTATTGTCTAGAGTTTTGGTATATCCGACTGTTAAGAAAATGTTTTGATCATCTTCATCGGGATTGTGGGGTACTCCTGCTGTGGTTGTTAGACAAAATTAGTTGAACAAATGCGAGAAAGACAGATATACCCAAAAAAATTAAATAATTTATTAGAATCGACCAATTTCATGCCAAAAATTAAATATTTAAAAAATAAAGTAATTTTTTTGCCTTGCCAGAATTATGTGTTGTCTAAATTTTGGCGTACCCGAATTTTAAGGTAGTGTCTGACAAGAAACATCTCTCAAGACTCAATCAAGGTAAGATAAAGAAATTAAGAAATCAAAATATTCCAATAAACAATCCCACACAAAAGTTGTATAATTACAAACATCGGATGATATACCCGTGCGATTTTATGTCTTGTCTTAATTCTTCTACGTCTGAATTTTACGAAAATGTTTGAACTATCTTCAGTTGGGATTTTGTTAGTCGGAATTGTGGAAGGTTCTCTCAATCAAGGTAAGATAAAAAATCCAGACTGAGAGAAACATTCCTATAACAAAATCCCTCCTAAAAACTTAATAATTAATGTTTTGTCTGGATTAGGGTTTGTTGATTTTCCAGAGAGAAAACATACAGACAAGATTAGTCACTGCAAAAAATTAATTATCAAGCGAATTTTTGTATTGTCTAGATTTTTGGTATATCCGAATGTTAAGAAAATGTTTTGATCATCTTCATCGGGATTGTGGGGTGCTCCCGCTGTGGTTGTTAGACAAAATTAGTTAAACAAATGCGAGAAAGACAGATATACCCGAAAAAAATTAAATAATTTATTAGAATCGACCAATTTCATGCCAAAAATTAAATATTTAAAAAATAAAGTAATTTTTTTGCCTTGCCAGAATTATGTGTTGTCTAAATTTTGGCGTACCCGAATTTTAAGGTAGTGTCCGACAAGAAACATCCCTCAAGACTCAATCAAGGTAAGATAAAAAAATTGAGAAATCAAAATATTCCAATAAACAATCCCACACAAAAGTTGTATAATTACAAACATCGTATGATATAACCGTGCGATTTTATGTCTTGTCTTAATTCTTCTACGTCTGAATTTTAAGAAAATGTTTGAACTATCTTCAGTTGGGAATTTGTAAGCCGAAATTGTGGAAGGTTCTCTCATTCAAGGTAAGATAAAAAATGCAGACTGAGAGAAAAATTCCTATAACAAAATTCCTCCCTCAAACTATGGTTTGTTGCTTTTCCACAGAGAAAAAATACAGACAAGATTAAGTCACAGCAAATAATTAATCATCGAGCGAATTTTTGTATTGTCTAGATTTTTGGTATGTCCGAATGTTAAGAAAATGTTTTGATCATCTTCATCGGGATTGTGGGGTGCTCCCGCTGTGGTTGTTAGACAAAATTAGTTAAACAGAAAGCGAGAAAGACAGATATACCCGAAAAAATTAAATAATTTATTAGAATCGACCAATTTCATGCCAAAAATTAAATATTTAAAAACAAAGTAATCTTTTTGCCTTGCCTGGATTATGTGTTGTCTAGATTTTGGCTTACCCGAATTTTAAGGTAGTGTCTGACAAGAAACATCCCTCAAGACTCAATCAAGGTAAGATAAAAAAATTGAGAAATCAAAATATTCCAATAAATAATGCCACACAAAAATTGTATAATTACAACAATCGGATGATATAACCGTGCGATTTTATGTCTTGTCTAAATTCTTCTACGTCTGAATTTTAAGAAAATTTTTGAACTATCTTCTGTTTGGATTTTGTAAGTCGAAATTGTGGAAGATTCTCTCAATCAAGGTAAGATAAAAAATCAAGACTGAGAGAAACATTCCTATAACAAAATCCCTCCTAAAAACTTAATAATTAATGTTTTGTCTGGATTAGGGTTTGTTGATTTTCCAGAGAGAAAACATACAGACAAGATTAGTCACTGCAAATAATTAATCATCGAGCGAATTTTTGTATTGTCTAGATTTTAGGTATATCCGAATGTTAAGAAAATGTTTTGATCATCTTCATCGGGATTGTGGGGTGCTCCCGCTGTGGTTGTTAGACAAAATTAGTTAAACAAATGCGAGAAAGACAGATATACCCGAAAAAAATTAAATAATTTATTAGAATCGACCAATTTCATGCCAAAAATTAAATATTTAAAAAATAAAGTAATTTTTTTGCCTTGCCAGAATTATGTGTTGTCTAAATTTTGGCGTACCCGAATTTTTTAGGTAGTGTCCGACAAGAAACATCCCTCAAGACTCAATCAAGGTAAGATAAAAAAATTGAGAAATCCAAATATTCCAATAAACAATCCCACACAAAAGTTGTATAATTACAAACATCGGATGATATACCCGTGCGATTTTATGTCTTGTCTTAAATCTTCTACGTCTGAATTTTAAGAAAATGTTTGAACTATCTTCAGTTGGGAATTTGTAAGTCGAAATTGTGGAAGGTTCTCTCATTCAAGGTAAGATAAAAAATCCAGACTGAGAGAAAAATTCCTATAACAAAATCTCTCCCTCAAACTATGGTTTGTTGCTTTTCCACAGAGAAAAAATACATACAAGATTAAGTCACAGCAAATAATTAATCATCGAGCGAATTTTTGTATTGTCTAGAGTTTTGGTATATCCGACTGTTAAGAAAATGTTTTGATCATCTTCATCGGGATTGTGGGGTACTCCTGCTGTGGTTGTTAGACAAAATTAGTTGAACAAATGCGAGAAAGACAGATATACCCAAAAAAATTAAATAATTTATTAGAATCGACCAATTTCATGCCAAAAATTAAATATTTAAAAAATAAAGTAATTTTTTTGCCTTGCCAGAATTATGTGTTGTCTAAATTTTGGCGTACCCGAATTTTAAGGTAGTGTCTGACAAGAAACATCTCTCAAGACTCAATCAAGGTAAGATAAAGAAATTAAGAAATCAAAATATTCCAATAAACAATCCCACACAAAAGTTGTATAATTACAAACATCGGATGATATACCCGTGCGATTTTATGTCTTGTCTTAATTCTTCTACGTCTGAATTTTACGAAAATGTTTGAACTATCTTCAGTTGGGATTTTGTTAGTCGGAATTGTGGAAGGTTCTCTCAATCAAGGTAAGATAAAAAATCCAGACTGAGAGAAACATTCCTATAACAAAATCCCTCCTAAAAACTTAATAATTAATGTTTTGTCTGGATTAGGGTTTGTTGATTTTCCAGAGAGAAAACATACAGACAAGATTAGTCACTGCAAAAAATTAATTATCAAGCGAATTTTTGTATTGTCTAGATTTTTGGTATATCCGAATGTTAAGAAAATGTTTTGATCATCTTCATCGGGATTGTGGGGTGCTCCCGCTGTGGTTGTTAGACAAAATTAGTTAAACAAATGCGAGAAAGACAGATATACCCGAAAAAAATTAAATAATTTATTAGAATCGACCAATTTCATGCCAAAAATTAAATATTTAAAAAATAAAGTAATTTTTTTGCCTTGCCAGAATTATGTGTTGTCTAAATTTTGGCGTACCCGAATTTTAAGGTAGTGTCCGACAAGAAACATCCCTCAAGACTCAATCAAGGTAAGATAAAAAAATTGAGAAATCAAAATATTCCAATAAACAATCCCACACAAAAGTTGTATAATTACAAACATCGTATGATATAACCGTGCGATTTTATGTCTTGTCTTAATTCTTCTACGTCTGAATTTTAAGAAAATGTTTGAACTATCTTCAGTTGGGAATTTGTAAGCCGAAATTGTGGAAGGTTCTCTCATTCAAGGTAAGATAAAAAATGCAGACTGAGAGAAAAATTCCTATAACAAAATTCCTCCCTCAAACTATGGTTTGTTGCTTTTCCACAGAGAAAAAATACAGACAAGATTAAGTCACAGCAAATAATTAATCATCGAGCGAATTTTTGTATTGTCTAGATTTTTGGTATATCCGAATGTTAAGAAAATGTTTTGATCATCTACATCGGGATTGTGGGGTGCTCCCGCTGTGGTTGTTAGACAAAATTAGTTAAACAAATGCGAGAAAGACAGATATACCCGAAAAAAATTAAATAATTTATTAGAATCGACCAATTTCATGCCAAAAATTAAATATTTAAAAAATAAAGTAATTTTTTTGCCTTGCCAGAATTATGTGTTGTCTAAATTTTGGCGTACCCGAATTTTAAGGTAGTGTCTGACAAGAAACATCCCTCAAGACTCAATCAAGGTAAGATAAAAAAATTGAGAAATCAAAATATTCCAATAAATAATGCCACACAAAAATTGTATAATTACAACAATCGGATGATATAACCGTGCGATTTTATGTCTTGTCTAAATTCTTCTACGTCTGAATTTTAAGAAAATTTTTTTTAACTATCTTCAGTTGGGATTTTGTTAGTCGGAATTGTGGAAGGTTCTCTCAATCAAGGTAAGATAAAAAATCCAGACTGAGAGAAACATTCCTATAACAAAATCCCTCCTAAAAACTTAATAATTAATGTTTTGTCTAGATTAGGGTTTGTTGATTTTCCAGAGAGAAAACATACAGACAAGATTAGTCACTGCAAAAAATTAATTATCAAGCGAATTTTTGTATTGTCTAGATTTTTGGTATATCCGAATGTTAAGAAAATGTTTTGATCATCTTCATCGGGATTGTGGGGTGCTCCCGCTGTGGTTGTTAGACAAAATTAGTTAAACAAATGCGAGAAAGACAGATATACCCGAAAAAAATTAAATAATTTATTAGAATCGACCAATTTCATGCCAAAAATTAAATATTTAAAAAATAAAGTAATTTTTTTGCCTTGCCAGAATTATGTGTTGTCTAAATTTTGGCGTACCCGAATTTTAAGGTAGTGTCTGACAAGAAACATCCCTCAAGACTCAATCAAGGTAAGATAAAAAAATTGAGAAATCAAAATATTCCAATAAATAATGCCACACAAAAATTGTATAATTACAAACATCGGATGATATACCCGTACGATTTTATGTCTTGTCTTAATTCTTCTACGTCTGAATTTTACGAAAATGTTTGAACTATCTTCAGTTGGGAATTTGTAAGTCGAAATTGTGGAAGGTTCTCTCATTCAAGGTAAGATAAAAAATCCAGACTGAGAGAAAAATTCCTATAACAAAATCTCTCCCTCAAACTATGGTTTGTTGCTTTTCCACAGAGAAAAAATACAGACAAGATTAAGTCACAGCAAATAATTAATCATCGAGCGAATTTTTGTATTGTCTAGATTTTTGGTATATCCGAATGTTAAGAAAATGTTTTGATCATCTACATCGGGATTGTGGGGTGCTCCCGCTGTGGTTGTTAGACAAAATTAGTTAAACAAATGCGAGAAAGACAGATATACCCGAAAAAAATTAAATAATTTATTAGAATCGACCAATTTCATGCCAAAAATTAAATATTTAAAAAAATTAAGTAATTTTTTTGCCTTGCCTGACTTCTATGTTGTCTATATTTTGGCTTACCCGAATTTTAAGGTAGTGTCTGACAAGAAACATCCCTCAAGACTCAATCAAGGTAAGATAAAAAAATTGAGAAATCAAAATATTCCAATAAATAATGCCACACAAAAATTGTATAATTACAACAATCGGATGATAAACCCGTGCGATTTTATGTCTTGTCTTAATTCTTCTACGTCTGAATTTTAAGAAAATGTTTGAACTATCTTCAGTTGGGAATTTGTAAGTCGAAATTGTGGAAGGTTCTCTCATTCAAGGTAAGATAAAAAATCCAGACTGAGAGAAAAATTCCTGTAACAAAATTCCTCCCTCAAACTATGGTTTGTTGCTTTTCCACAGAGAAAAAATACAGACAAGATTAAGTCACAGCAAATAATTAATCATCGAGCGAATTTTTGTATTGTCTAGATTTTTGGTATATCCGAATGTTAAGAATATGTTTTGATCATCTACATCGGGATTGTGGGGTGCTCCCCCTGTGGTTGTTAGACAAAATTAGTTAAACAAATGCGAGAAAGACAGATATACCCGAAAAAAATTAAATAATTTATTAGAATCGACCAATTTCATGCCAAAAATTAAATATTTAAAAAATAAAGTAATTTTTTTGCCTTGCCAGAATTATGTGTTGTCTAAATTTTGGCGTACCCGAATTTTAAGGTAGTGTCTGACAAGAAACATCCCTCAAGACTCAATCAAGGTAAGATAAAAAAATTGAGAAATCAAAATATTCCAATAAATAATCCCACACAAAAGTTGTATAATTACAATCATCGGATGATATACCCGTGCGATTTTATGTCTTGTCTAAATTCTTCTACGTCTGAATTTTAAGAAAATGTTTGAACTATCTTCAGTTGGGAATTTGTAAGTCGAAATTGTGGAAGGTTCTCTCATTCAAGGTAAGATAAAAAATCCAGACTGAGAGAAAAATTCCTATAACAAAATCCCTCCTAAAAACTTAATAATTAATGTTTTGTCTAGATTAGGGTTTGTTGATTTTCCAGAAAGAAAACATACAGACAAGATTAGTCACTGCAAAAAATTAATTATCAAGCGAATTTTTGTATTGTCTAGATTTTAGGTATATCCGAATGTTAAGAAAATGTTTTGATCATCTTCATCGGGATTGTGGGGTGCTCCCGCTGTGGTTGTTAGACAAAATTAGTTAAACAAAAGCGAAAAAGACAGATATACCAGAAAAAAGTTAAATAATTTATTAGAACCGACCAATTTGATGCCAAAAATTAAGTAATTATAAAAATAAAGTAATTTTTTTGCCTTGCCTGACTTCCTGACTTCTATGTTGTCTATATTTTGGCTTACCCGAATTTTAAGGTAGTGTCTGACAAGAAACATCCCTCAAGACTCAATCAAGGTAAGATAAAAAAATTGAGAAATCAAAATATTCCAATAAATAATGCCACACAAAAATTGTATAATTACAACAATCGGATGATATACCCGTGCGATTTTATGTCTTGTCTAAATTCTTCTACGTCTGAATTTTAAGAAAATTTTTTAACTATCTTCAGTTGGGATTTTGTTAGTCGGAATTGTGGAAGGTTCTCTCAATCAAGGTAAGATAAAAAATCCAGACTGAGAGAAACATTCCTATAACAAAATTCCTCCCTCAAACTATGGTTTGTTGCTTTTCCACAGAGAAAAAATACAGAAAAGATTAAGTCACAGCAAATAATTAATCATCGAGCGAACTTTTGTATTGTCTAGATTTTTGGTATATCCGAATGTTAAGAAAATGTTTTGATCATATTCATCGGGATTGTGGGGTGCTCCCGCTGTGGTTGTTAGACAAAATTAGTTAAACAAAAGCGAGAAAGACAGATATACCAGAAAAAAGTTAAATAATTTATTAGAACCGACCAATTTGATGCCAAAAATTAAGTAATTATAAAAATAAAGTAATTTTTTTGCCTTGCCTGACTTCCTGACTTCTATGTTGTCTATATTTTGGCTTACCCGAATTTTAAGGTAGTGTCTGACAAGAAACATCCCTCAAGACTCAATCAAGGTAAGATAAAAAAATTGAGAAATCAAAATATTCCAATAAATAATGCCACACAAAAATTGTATAATTACAACAATCGGATGATATACCCGTGCGATTTTATGTCTTGTCTAAATTCTTCTACGTCTGAATTTTAAGAAAATTTTTTAACTATCTTCAGTTGGGATTTTGTTAGTCGGAATTGTGGAAGGTTCTCTCAATCAAGGTAAGATAAAAAATCCAGACTGAGAGAAACATTCCTATAACAAAATTCCTCCCTCAAACTATGGTTTGTTGCTTTTCCACAGAGAAAAAATACAGGCAAGATTAAGTCACAGCAAAAAATTAATCATCGAGCGAATTTTTGTATTGTCTAGATTTTTGGTATATCCGAATGTTAAGAAAATGTTTTGATCATCTTCATCGGGATTGTGGGGTGCTCCCGCTGTGGTTGTTAGACAAAATTAGTTAAACAGAAAGCGAGAAAGACAGATATACCCGAAAAAAATTAAATAATTTATTAGAATCGACCAATTTCATGCCAAAAATTAAATATTTAAAAAATAAAGTAAATTTTTTGCCTTGCCTGACTTCTATGTTGTCTAGATTTTGGCTTACCCGAATTTTAAGGTAGTGTCTGACAAGAAACATCCCTCAAGACTCAATCAAGGTAAGATAAAAAAATTGAGAAATCAAAATATTCCAATAAATAATGCCACACAAAAATTGTATAATTACAACAATCGGATGATATACCCGTGCGATTTTATGTCTTGTCTAAATTCTTCTACGTCTGAATTTTAAGAAAATGTTTGAACTATCTTCAGTTGGGAATTTGTAAGTCGAAATTGTGGAAGGTTCTCTCATTCAAGGTAAGATAAAAAATCCAGACTGAGAGAAAAATTCCTATAACAAAATCCCTCCTAAAAACTTAATAATTAATGTTTTGTCTAGATTAGGGTTTGTTGATTTTCCAGAAAGAAAACATACAGACAAGATTAGTCACTGCAAAAAATTAATTATCAAGCGAATTTTTGTATTGTCTAGATTTTAGGTATATCCGAATGTTAAGAAAATGTTTTGATCATCTTCATCGGGATTGTGGGGTGCTCCCGCTGTGGTTGTTAGACAAAATTAGTTAAACAGAAAGCGAGAAAGACAGATATACCCGAAAAAAATTAAATAATTTATTAGAATCGACCAATTTCATGCCAAAAATTAAATATTTAAAAAATAAAGTAAATTTTTTGCCTTGCCTGACTTCTATGTTGTCTAGATTTTGGCTTACCCGAATTTTAAGGTAGTGTCTGACAAGAAACATCCCTCAAGACTCAATCAAGGTAAGATAAAAAAATTGAGAAATCAAAATATTCCAATAAATAATGCCACACAAAAATTGTATAATTACAACAATCGGATGATATAACCGTGCGATTTTATGTCTTGTCTAAATTCTTCTACGTCTGAATTTTAAGAAAATTTTTGAACTATCTTCTGTTTGGATTTTGTAAGTCGAAATTGTGGAAGATTCTCTCAATCAAGGTAAGATAAAAAATCAAGACTGAGAGAAACATTCCTATAACAAAATCCCTCCTAAAAACTTAATAATTAATGTTTTGTCTAGATTAGGGTTTGTTGATTTTCCAGAAAGAAAACATACAGACAAGATTAGTCACTGCAAAAAATTATTAATCAAGCGAATTTTTGTATTGTCTAGATTTTAGGTATATCCGAATGTTAAGAAAATGTTTTGATCATCTTCATCGGGATTGTGGGGTGCTCCCGCTGTGGTTGTTAGACAAAATTAGTTAAACAAAAGCGAGAAAGACAGATATACCCGAAAAAAAATTAAATTATTTAATAGAATCGACCAATTTCATACCACAAATTAAATATTTAAAAACAAAGTAATTTTTTTGCCTTGCCTGAATTATGTGTTGTCTAGATTTTGGCTTACCCGAATTTTAAGGTAGTGTCTGACAAGAAACATCCCTCAAGACTCAATCAAAGTAAGATAAAAAAATTGAGAAATCAAAATATTCCAATAAATAATGCCACACAAAAATTGTATAATTACAACAATCGGATGATATATCCGTGCGATTTTATGTCTTGTCTAAATTCTTCTACGTCTGAATTTTAAAAAATGTTTGAACTATCTTCTGTTGGGATTTTGTAAGTCGAAATTGTGGAAGGTTCTCTCAATCAAGGTAAGATAAAAAATCCAGACTGAGAGAAACATTCCTATAACAAAATCCCTCCTAAAAACTTAATAATTAATGTTTTGTCTGGATTAGGGTTTGTTGATTTTCCAGAGAGAAAACATACAGACAAGATTAGTCACTGCAAAAAATTAATTATCAAGCGAATTTTTGTATTGTCTAGATTTTTGGTATATCCGAATGTTAAGAAAATGTTTTGATCATCTTCATCGGGATTGTGGGGTGCTCCCGCTGTGGTTGTTAGACAAAATTAGTTAAACAAATGCGAGAAAGACAGATATACCCGAAAAAAATTAAATAATTTATTAGAATCGACCAATTTCATGCCAAAAATTAAATATTTAAAAAATAAAGTAATTTTTTTGCCTTGCCAGAATTATGTGTTGTCTAAATTTTGGCGTACCCGAATTTTAAGGTAGTGTCCGACAAGAAACATCCCTCAAGACTCAATCAAGGTAAGATAAAAAAATTGAGAAATCAAAATATTCCAATAAACAATCCCACACAAAAGTTGTATAATTACAAACATCGTATGATATAACCGTGCGATTTTATGTCTTGTCTTAATTCTTCTACGTCTGAATTTTAAGAAAATGTTTGAACTATCTTCAGTTGGGAATTTGTAAGCCGAAATTGTGGAAGGTTCTCTCATTCAAGGTAAGATAAAAAATGCAGACTGAGAGAAAAATTCCTATAACAAAATTCCTCCCTCAAACTATGGTTTGTTGCTTTTCCACAGAGAAAAAATACAGACAAGATTAAGTCACAGCAAATAATTAATCATCGAGCGAATTTTTGTATTGTCTAGATTTTTGGTATATCCGAATGTTAAGAAAATGTTTTGATCATCTACATCGGGATTGTGGGGTGCTCCCGCTGTGGTTGTTAGACAAAATTGGTTAAACAAATGCGAGAAAGACAGATATACCCGAAAAAAATTAAATAATTTATTAGAATCGACCAATTTCATGCCAAAAATTAAATATTTAAAAAATAAAGTAATTTTTTTGCCTTGCCAGAATTATGTGTTGTCTAAATTTTGGCGTACCCGAATTTTAAGGTAGTGTCTGACAAGAAACATCCCTCAAGACTCAATCAAGGTAAGATAAAAAAATTGAGAAATCAAAATATTCCAATAAATAATGCCACACAAAAATTGTATAATTACAACAATCGGATGATATAACCGTGCGATTTTATGTCTTGTCTAAATTCTTCTACGTCTGACTAACTGGTCTTCAGTTGGGATTTTGTTAGTCGGAATTGTGGAAGGTTCTCTCAATCAAGGTAAGATAAAAAATCCAGACTGAGAGAAACATTCCTATAACAAAATTCCTCCCTCAAACTATGGTTTGTTGCTTTTCCACAGAGAAAAAATACAGGCAAGATTAAGTCACAGCAAAAAATTAATCATCGACCGAATTTTTGTATTGTCTAGATTTTTGGTATATCCGAATGTTAAGAAAATGTTTTGATCATCTTCATCGGGATTGTGGGGTGCTCCCGCTGTGGTTGTTAGACAAAATTAGTTAAACAAATGCGAGAAAGACAGATATACCCGAAAAAAATTAAATAATTTATTAGAATCGACCAATTTCATGCCAAAAATTAAATATTTAAAAAATAAAGTAAATTTTTTGCCTTGCCTGACTTCTATGTTGTCTATATTTTGGCTTACCCGAATTTTAAGGTAGTGTCCGACAAGAAACATCCCTCAAGACTCAATCAAGGTAAGATAAAAAAATTGAGAAATCAAAATATTCCAATAAATAATGCCACACAAAAATTGTATAATTACAAAAATCGGATGATATACCCGTGCGATTTTATGTCTTGTCTAAATTCTTCTACGTCTGAATTTTAAGAAAATTTTTTTTAACTATCTTCAGTTGGGATTTTGTTAGTCGGAATTGTGGAAGGTTCTCTCAATCAAGGTAAGATAAAAAATCCAGACTGAGAGAAACATTCCTATAACAAAATCCCTCCCTCAAACTATGGTTTGTTGCTTTTCCACAGAGAAAAAATACAGACAAGATTAAGTCACAGCAAATAATTAATCATCGAGCGAATTTTTGTATTGTCTAGATTTTTGGTATGTCCGAATGTTAAGAAAATGTTTTGATCATCTTCATCGGGATTGTGGGGTGCTCCCGCTGTGGTTGTTAGACAAAATTAGTTAAACAGAAAGCGAGAAAGACAGATATACCCGAAAAAATTAAATAATTTATTAGAATCGACCAATTTCATGCCAAAAATTAAATATTTAAAAACAAAGTAATCTTTTTGCCTTGCCTGGATTATGTGTTGTCTAGATTTTGGCTTACCCGAATTTTAAGGTAGTGTCTGACAAGAAACATCCCTCAAGACTCAATCAAGGTAAGATAAAAAAATTGAGAAATCAAAATATTCCAATAAATAATGCCACACAAAAATTGTATAATTACAACAATCGGATGATATAACCGTGCGATTTTATGTCTTGTCTAAATTCTTCTACGTCTGAATTTTAAGAAAATTTTTGAACTATCTTCTGTTTGGATTTTGTAAGTCGAAATTGTGGAAGATTCTCTCAATCAAGGTAAGATATAAAATCAAGACTGAGAGAAACATTCCTATAACAAAATCCCTCCTAAAAACTTAATAATTAATGTTTTGTCTAGATTAGGGTTTGTTGATTTTCCAGAAAGAAAACATACAGACAAGATTAGTCACTGCAAAAAATTATTAATCAAGCGAATTTTTGTATTGTCTAGATTTTAGGTATATCCGAATGTTAAGAAAATGTTTTGATCATCTTCATCGGGATTGTGGGGTGCTCCCGCTGTGGTTGTTAGACAAAATTAGTTAAACAAAAGCGAGAAAGACAGATATACCCGAAAAAAAATTAAATTATTTAATAGAATCGACCAATTTCATACCACAAATTAAATATTTAAAAACAAAGTAATTTTTTTGCCTTGCCTGAATTATGTGTTGTCTAGATTTTGGCTTACCCGAATTTTAAGGTAGTGTCTGACAAGAAACATCCCTCAAGACTCAATCAAAGTAAGATAAAAAAATTGAGAAATCAAAATATTCCAATAAATAATGCCACACAAAAATTGTATAATTACAACAATCGGATGATATATCCGTGCGATTTTATGTCTTGTCTAAATTCTTCTACGTCTGAATTTTAAAAAATGTTTGAACTATCTTCTGTTGGGATTTTGTAAGTCGAAATTGTGGAAGGTTCTCTCAATCAAGGTAAGATAAAAAATCCAGACTGAGAGAAACATTCCTATAACAAAATCCCTCCTAAAAACTTAATAATTAATGTTTTGTCTAGATTGGGGTTTGTTGATTTTCCAGAAAGAAAACATACAGACAAGATTAGTGACTGCAAAAAATTAATTATCAAGCGAATTTTTGTATTGTCTAGATTTTAGGTATATCCGAATGTTAAGAAAATGTTTTGATCATCTTCATCGGGATTGTGGGGTGCTCCCGCTGTGGTTGTTAGACAAAATTAGTTAAACAAAAGCGAGAAAGACAGATATACCCGAAAAAAATTAAATAATTTTTTAAAATCGACCAATTTCATGCCAAAAATTAAATATTTAAAAAAATAAAGTAATTTTTTTGCCTTGCCTGACTTCTATGTTGTCTATATTTTGGCTTACCCGAATTTTAAGGTAGTGTCCGACAAGAAACATCCCTCAAGACTCAATCAAGGTAAGATAAAAAAAAAGAGAAATCAAAATATTCCAATAAACAATCCCACACAAAAGTTGTATAATTACAAACATCGGATGATATACCCGTGCTATTTTATGTCTTGTCTTAATTCTTCTACGTCTGAATTTTAAGAAAATGTTTGAACTATCTTCAGTTGGGAATTTGTAAGTCGAAATTGTGGAAGGTTCTCTCATTCAAGGTAAGATAAAAAATCCAGACTGAGAGAAAAATTCCTATAACAAAATTCCTCCCTCAAACTATGGTTTGTTGCTTTTCCACAGAGAAAAAATACAGGCAAGATTAAGTCACAGCAAAAAATTAATCATCGAGCGAATTTTTGTATTGTCTAGATTTTTGGTATATCCGAATGTTAAGAAAATGTTTTGATCATCTTCATCGGGATTGTGGGGTGCTCCCGCTGTGGTTGTTAGACAAAATTAGTTAAACAAATGCGAGAAAGACAGATATACCCGAAAAAAATTAAATAATTTATTAGAATCGACCAATTTCATGCCAAAAATTAAATATTTAAAAAATAAAGTAATTTTTTTGCCTTGCCAGAATTATGTGTTGTCTAAATTTTGGCGTACCCGAATTTTAAGGTAGTGTCTGACAAGAAACATCCCTCAAGACTCAATCAAGGTAAGATAAAGAAATTGAGAAATCAAAATATTCCAATAAACAATCCCACACAAAAGTTGTATAATTACAAGCATCGGATGATATACCCGTGCGATTTTATGTCTTGTCTTAATTCTTCTACGTCTGAATTTTAAGAAAATGTTTGAACTATCTTCAGTTGGGATTTTGTAAGTCGAAATTGTGGAAGGTTCTCTCATTCAAGGTAAGATAAAAAATCCAGACTGAGAGAAAAATTCCTATAACAAAATCCCTCCTAAAAACTTAATAATTAATGTTTTGTCTAGATTAGGGTTTGTTGATTTTCCAGAAAGAAAACATACAGACAAGATTAGTCACTGCAAAAAATTAATTATCAAGCGAATTTTTGTATTGTCTAGATATTAGGTATATCCGAATGTTAAGAAAATGTTTTGATCATCTTCATCGGGATTGTGGGGTGCTCCCGCTGTGGTTGTTAGACAAAATTAGTTAAACAAAAGCGAGAAAGACAGATATACCCGAAAAAAATTAAATAATTTATTAGAATCGACCAATTTCATACCACAAATTAAATATATAAAAACAAAGTAAATTTTTTGCCTTGCCTGAATTATGTGTTGTCTAGATTTTGGCTTTCCCGAATTTTAAGGTAGTGTCTGACAAGAAACATCCCTCAAGACTCAATCAAGGTAAGATAAAAAAATTGAGAAATCAAAATGTTCCAATAAATAATGCCACACAAAAATTGTATAATTACAACAATCGGATGATATATCCGTGCGATTTTATGTCTTGTCTAACTTCTTCTACGTCTGAATTTTAAGAAATTTTTTTTAACTATCTTCAGTTGGGATTTTGTTAGTCGGAATTGTGGAAGGTTCTCTCAATCAAGGTAAGATAAAAAATCCAGACTGAGAGAAACATTCCTATAACAAAATCCCTCCCTCAAACTATGGTTTGTTGCTTTTCCACAGAGAAAAAATACAGACAAGATTAAGTCACAGCAAATAATTAATCATCGAGCGAATTTTTGTATTGTCTAGATTTTTGGTATGTCCGAATGTTAAGAAAATGTTTTGATCATCTTCATCGGGATTGTGGGGTGCTCCCGCTGTGGTTGTTAGACAAAATTAGTTAAACAGAAAGCGAGAAAGACAGATATACCCGAAAAAATTAAATAATTTATTAGAATCGACCAATTTCATGCCAAAAATTAAATATTTAAAAACAAAGTAATCTTTTTGCCTTGCCTGGATTATGTGTTGTCTAGATTTTGGCTTACCCGAATTTTAAGGTAGTGTCTGACAAGAAACATCCCTCAAGACTCAATCAAGGTAAGATAAAAAAATTGAGAAATCAAAATATTCCAATAAATAATGCCACACAAAAATTGTATAATTACAAACATCGGATGATATACCCGTACGATTTTATGTCTTGTCTTAATTCTTCTACGTCTGAATTTTACGAAAATGTTTGAACTATCTTCAGTTGGGAATTTGTAAGTCGAAATTGTGGAAGGTTCTCTCATTCAAGGTAAGATAAAAAATCCAGACTGAGAGAAAAATTCCTATAACAAAATCTCTCCCTCAAACTATGGTTTGTTGCTTTTCCACAGAGAAAAAATACAGACAAGATTAAGTCACAGCAAATAATTAATCATCGAGCGAATTTTTGTATTGTCTAGATTTTTGGTATATCCGAATGTTAAGAAAATGTTTTGATCATCTACATCGGGATTGTGGGGTGCTCCCGCTGTGGTTGTTAGACAAAATTAGTTAAACAAATGCGAGAAAGACAGATATACCCGAAAAAAATTAAATAATTTATTAGAATCGACCAATTTCATGCCAAAAATTAAATATTTAAAAAAATTAAGTAATTTTTTTGCCTTGCCTGACTTCTATGTTGTCTATATTTTGGCTTACCCGAATTTTAAGGTAGTGTCTGACAAGAAACATCCCTCAAGACTCAATCAAGGTAAGATAAAAAAATTGAGAAATCAAAATATTCCAATAAATAATGCCACACAAAAATTGTATAATTACAACAATCGGATGATAAACCCGTGCGATTTTATGTCTTGTCTTAATTCTTCTACGTCTGAATTTTAAGAAAATGTTTGAACTATCTTCAGTTGGGAATTTGTAAGTCGAAATTGTGGAAGGTTCTCTCATTCAAGGTAAGATAAAAAATCCAGACTGAGAGAAAAATTCCTGTAACAAAATTCCTCCCTCAAACTATGGTTTGTTGCTTTTCCACAGAGAAAAAATACAGACAAGATTAAGTCACAGCAAATAATTAATCATCGAGCGAATTTTTGTATTGTCTAGATTTTTGGTATGTCCGAATGTTAAGAAAATGTTTTGATCATCTTCATCGGGATTGTGGGGTGCTCCCGCTGTGGTTGTTAGACAAAATTAGTTAAACAGAAAGCGAGAAAGACAGATATACCCGAAAAAATTAAATAATTTATTAGAATCGACCAATTTCATGCCAAAAATTAAATATTTAAAAACAAAGTAATCTTTTTGCCTTGCCTGGATTATGTGTTGTCTAGATTTTGGCTTACCCGAATTTTAAGGTAGTGTCTGACAAGAAACATCCCTCAAGACTCAATCAAGGTAAGATAAAAAAATTGAGAAATCAAAATATTCCAATAAATAATGCCACACAAAAGTTGTATAATTACAAGCATCGGATGATATACCCGTGCGATTTTATGTCTTGTCTTAATTCTTCTACGTCTGAATTTTAAGAAAATGTTTGAACTATCTTCAGTTGGGATTTTGTAAGTCGAAATTGTGGAAGGTTCTCTCATTCAAGGTAAGATAAAAAATCCAGACTGAGAGAAAAATTCCTATAACAAAATCCCTCCTAAAAACTTAATAATTAATGTTTTGTCTAGATTAGGGTTTGTTGATTTTCCAGAAAGAAAACGTACAGACAAGATTAGTCACTGCAAATAATTAATCATCGAGCGAACTTTTGTATTGTCTAGATTTTAGGTATATCCGAATGTTAAGAAAATGTTTTGATCATCTTCATCGGGATTGTGGGGTGCTCCCGCTGTGGTTGTTAGACAAAATTAGTTAAACAAAAGCGAGAAAGACAGATATACCCGAAAAAAATTAAATAATTTATTAGAATCGACCAATTTCATACCACAAATTAAATATATAAAAACAAAGTAAATTTTTTGCCTTGCCTGAATTATGTGTTGTCTAGATTTTGGCTTTCCCGAATTTTAAGGTAGTGTCTGACAAGAAACATCCCTCAAGACTCAATCAAGGTAAGATAAAAAAATTGAGAAATCAAAATGTTCCAATAAATAATGCCACACAAAAATTGTATAATTACAACAATCGGATGATATATCCGTGCGATTTTATGTCTTGTCTAACTTCTTCTACGTCTGAATTTTAAGAAATTTTTTTTAACTATCTTCAGTTGGGATTTTGTTAGTCGGAATTGTGGGAGGTTCTCTCAATCAAGGTAAGATAAAAAATCAAGACTGAGAGAAACATTCCTATAACAAAATCCCTCCTAAAAACTTAATAATTAATGTTTTGTCTAGATTAGGGTTTGTTGATTTTCCAGAAAGAAAACATACAGACAAGATTAGTCACTGCAAAAAATTAATTATCAAGCGAATTTTTGTATTGTCTAGATTTTTGGTATATCCGAATGTTAAGAAAATGTTTTGATCATCTTCATCGGGATTGTGGGATGCTCCTGCTGTGGTTGTTAGACAAAATTAGTTAAACAAATGCGAGAAAGACAGATATACCCGAAAAAAATTAAATAATTTATTAGAATCGACCAATTTCATGCCAAAAATTAAATATTTAAAAAATAAAGTAATTTTTTTGCCTTGCCAGAATTGTGTGTTGTCTATATTTTGGCGTACCCGAATTTTAAGGTAGTGTCCGACAAGAAACATCCCTCGAGACTCAATCAAGGTAAGATAAAAAAAATTGAGAAATCAAAATATTCCAATAAACAATCCCACACAAAAGTTGTATAATTACAAACATCGGATGATATACCCGTGCGATTTTATGTCTTGTCTTAATTCTTCTACGTCTGAATTTTAAGAAAATGTTTGAACTATCTTCAGTTGGGATTTTGTAAGTCGAAATTGTGGAAGGTTCTCTCATTCAAGGTAAGTTAAAAAATCCAGACTGAGAGAAAAATTCCTATAACAAAATTCCTCCTAAAAACTTAATAATTAATGTTTTGTCTAGATTAGGGTTTGTTGATTTTCCAGAAAGAAAACATACAGACAAGATTAGTCACTGCAAAAAATTAATTATCAAGCGAATTTTTGTATTGTCTAGATTTTTGGTATATCCGAATGTTAAGAAAATGTTTGGATCATCTTCATCGGGATTGTGGGGTGCTCCCGCTGTGGTTGTTAGACAAAATTAGTTAAACAAAAGCGAGAAAGACAGATATACCCGAAAAAATAGACAAATGCGAGAAAGACAGATATACCCGAAAAAAATTAAAAAATTTATTAGAATCGACCAATTTCATGCCAAATATTAAATATTTAAAAAATAAAGTAATTTTTTTGCCTTGCCAGAATTATGTGTTGTCTAAATTTTGGCTCACCCGAATTTTAAGGTAGTGTCCGACAAGAAACATCCCTCATGACTCAACCAAGGTAAGATAAAAAAATTGAGAAATCAAAATATTCCAATAAACAATCTCACACAAAAGTTGTATAATTACTAACAGCGGATGATATACCCGTGCGATTTTATGTCTTGTCTTAATTCTTCTTACTTACTTACTTAGCTGGCGCTACAACCGATGATCGGTCTTGGCCGCCTCCACAAAGCTTCGCCAGTCACTTCTGCTATGCGCGCGCTGGCGCCATTTGATAAGGCCAAGTGCAGTCAGGTTGCCCTGCACCTGGTCTTTCCAACGGAGATTAGGACGTCCCCTTCTGCGTGATCCTCCACCGTGGTTCGAATAAAACACCCTTCTAGCCGGAGCGCTTTCTTCCATTCGCTCAACATGACCCAGCCAGCGAAGCCGCTGGAGTTTTATACGCTTGACTATGTCAGTGTCGGCGTACAGCTCATACAGCTCATTGTTCCATCTTATTCGAAACACGTCGTCCACGCATACTGGACCGTAGATCTTACGGAGTATCTTCCTCTCGAACGCTCCTAACAGTCTCTCATCATTGATGGTCAATGTCCACGTCTCTGCGCCATACATTAGGACGGGAAGGATGAGGGACTTATAGAGCGTTATTTTCGTCGGTCGAGAGAGGGCTCTACTTCTCAATTGCCTACTGAGCCCGTAGTAACACCTGTTGGCAAGAGTTAGTCTCCGCTTGATCTCAAGGCTGACATTATTGTTGGTGTTTATGCTGGATCCTAGATAAACGAAATCCTTGACGACTTCAAAAGTGTAGTTGTCAACAGTGACATTTTGTCCAAGACTCTTTGCCGTGACTCTTTGTTTGTTGACACAAGGTATTTCGTTTTGTCCTCGTTCACCACTAGACCTACACGACGAGACTCCCTTTCCAGATTGGAGAATGCTGCACTGACTGCTCGAGCGTTTTTGCCAATGATGTCAATATCATCAGCATATGCTAGCAGCATGACACTCTTGTAGAAGATAGTGCCAGAGATGTCGATGTTCGCAGCTCGAATTATTTTCTCCAGCATTAGGTTAAAGAAGTCGCACGATAGGGAGTCACCTTGTCTGAAACCTCTTTTGGTATCAAATGGTGCGGAGAGGTCTGTCCCAATTTTCACTGCGCTGGTGGTGTTGGTCAGTGTCATTTTGCAAAGACGAATGAGCTTTGCAGGGATACCAAAATCAGACATTGCGGCGTACAAGTGATCCCTAATCGTGCTGTCGAAGGCGGCTTTATAATCGACAAATAGATGATGGGTGTCGATCTGTTTTTCTCGGGTCTTTTCCAGGATTTGGCGTAGTGTGAATATCTGGTCGATGGTGGATTTACCAGGCCTGAAGCCACACTGATAAGGTCCAATCAGTTTGTTGACGATGGGCTTCAGTCTTTCGCACAGTACGCTCGATAGAACCTTATATGCAATATTAAGAAGGCTGATCCCACGGTAGTTGGCGCAGATCGTGGAATCACCTATCTTATGGATTGGGCAGAGTACGCTGAGATTCCAATCACTTGGCATGCTTTCATCCGACCATATTCTGCATAGAAGCTCATGCATGCGTTTTTTGAGCTCTTCGCCTCCGGTCTTAAACAACTCAGCAGGCAGGCCATCTGCACCTGCAGCCTTATTGTTTTTCAGCCGAGCAATGGCTGTTAAGACCTCCTCATAGTCAGGCGGCGGTGCTTCAACGCCGTCAGTGATTGGGGTTTCCGGAGTGGGTTCCGCAGTGGCGGGATTATTGCCGTCTTCGCCATTAAGCAGCTGCGAAAAGTGCTCCCTCCATAATCTCATTATGCCCTGGATATCTGTCACCAGATTTCCGTCTTCATCCTTGCAGGAAGAGGTCCCGGTCTTCAAACCAAGAGTCAGGCGTCTTATTCTTTCAAAGAATTTTCGGACCTCGTTCCTGTCCCGCAACATTTCGATATCATTGAACTCGCGTCTTTCTTCATCTCTTTTCTTGTGGCGGAAAAGACGTTTCTCCTCCCTTCTCAACTTTCTGTATCGCTCCTTAGCAGCTCGCGTTGCAACTGACTGCAGGGTGGCTCTGTAGACTGTGTTTTTTGCTTCAGTAGCATCGCGACACTCTTGGTCGTACCACATATTTCTCCGTCGACGGTGGTAGCCTAGCACCTCTTCGGCAGCCGTACGCATAGAGCGGGAAATGTGCGTCCACTGTGCGCATATATCATCAAGTTGAGGGGTGTTTTGCGAAAGGAGAAGTGCAAGTTGGTTGGCAAAGACTTTGGCTGTCTGTTGTGATTGCAGCTTTTCGACATCCAGCTTTCTCTTTGTACCTATCCGTACGCGATTTGCTACACATATACGTGTGCAGACCTTGGCTGCAACCAAGTAGTGGTCTGAGTCGATGTTTGCACCACGTATTGTGCGTACGTCTAGTACATTGGAAGCGTGCCTTCCGTCGATCACAACGTGATCAATTTGGTTTCGTGTGTTTTGATCAGGGGACAGCCAAGTGGCCTTATGGATATCCTTATGTTGGAATCTGGTGCTACTAACTGTCATGTTTCGTGCCGCGGCGAAGTCGATCAGTCTCATACCGTTATCGGTGGCTTCGTCGTGGAGACTGAATTTTCCGATCGTCGGACCAAAGAGACTCTCCTTGCCCACCTTGGCATTAAAGTCGCCTAACACGATTTTAACATCGTGGCGGGGGCAATGCTCATAAGCTTTGTCGAGGAGCTCGTAGAAGTCATCTTTGGTCGTTTCATCCTTCTCATCCGTCGGGGCATGGACACAAATTAGGCTGATGTTGAAGAATTTTGCCTTGATGCGGATAGTGGCTAGGCGCTCGTTCACCGCCGTGAACCTCGAGACTAGATGACGCAGTCTCTTCCCAACCACAAATCCAACACCAAATTCGTGTCTCGACGCATGACAGCTGTAGTAGATATCACAGGATGCTCTTTTGGAGCAACCCTGTCCCGTCCATCGCATTTCCTGTACAGCGGTGATGTCAGCTCTATATTTTTGGAGGACATCCACCAGCTGGATAGAGGCACCTTCCCTGTAGAGGGTTCGGACATTCCAGGTGCATATCCGTAAATCGTTGTCCTTTGGGCGTTTGCGGGAGTCGTCAACATTAGAGGGGTTCATTATCCGAGGCTTGTTTGGAGGTTTCATTGGAGGGTATTTTAACGTGGTGGGTTCCAAGCCCGACCCACAACCATTCATTCAAGGCCATGGAGAAGCCCGCCGCACACATTAGTTAACTCACTGACGGTTGTCAGATCGCTATCCAGGGGACGCCACGAGGAGGCTGTGTGTCGACTTGAAACGTAGAAGCGCAAGGATCGACCATGGACGCACCTGCGACTGTCACGAACTTTACCTTGTGTCCTACGCCCCAGGCCCCTATATTTTGTCTATATTTTGGCTTACCCGAAGACTCAATCAAGGTAAGATAAAAAAATTGAGAAATCAAAATATTCCAATAAACAATCCCACACAAAAGTTGTATAATTACAAACATCGGATGATATACCCGTGCGATTTTATGTCTTGTCTTAATTCTTCTACGTCTGAATTTTACGAAAATGTTTGAACTATCTTCAGTTGGGAATTTGTAAGTCGAAATTGTGGAAGGTTCTCTCAATCAAGGTAAGATAAAAAATCCAGACTGAGAGAAACATTCCTATAACAAAATCCCTCCTAAAAACTTAATAATTAATGTTTTGTCTAGATTAGGGTTTGTTGATTTTCCAGAAAGAAAACATACAGACAAGATTAGTCACTGCAAAAAATTAATTATCAAGCGAATTTTTGTATTGTCTAGATTTTTGGTATATCCGAATGTTAAGAAAATGTTTTGATCATCTTCATCGGGATTGTGGGGTGCTCCCGCTGTGGTTGTTAGACAAAATTAGTTAAACAAAAGCGAGAAAGACAGATATACCCGAAAAAATTAAATAATTTATTAGAATCGACCAATTTCATACCACAAATTAAATATATAAAAACAAAGTAAATTTTTTGCCAGATATACCCGAAAAAAATTAAATAATTTATTAGAATCGACCAATTTCATGCCAAAAATTAAATATTTAAAAAAATAAAGTAATTTTTTTGCCTTGCCTGACTTCTATGTTGTCTATATTTTGGCTTACCCGAATTTTAAGGTAGTGTCTGACAAGAAACATCCCTCAAGACTCAATCAAGGTAAGATAAAAAAATTGAGAAATCAAAATATTCCAATAAACAATCCCACACAAAAGTTGTATAATTACAAACATCGGATGATATACCCGTGCGATTTTATGTCTTGTCTTAATTCTTCTACGTCTGAATTTTACGAAAATGTTTCAACTATCTTCTGGGTGGATTTTGGAAGTCAAAATTGTGGAAGGTTCTCTCAATCAAGGTAAGATAAAAAATCCAGACTGAGAGAAATATTCCTATAACAAAATCCCTCCTAAAAACTTAATAATTAATGTTTTGTCTAGATTAGGGTTTGTTGATTTTCCAGAAAGAAAACATACAGACAAGATTAGTCACTGCAAAAAATTAATAATCAAACGAATTTTTGTATTGTCTAGATTTTAGGTATATCCGAATGTTAAGAAAATGTTTTGATCATCTTCATCGGGATTGTGGGGTGCTCCCGCTGTGGTTGTTAGACAAAATTAGTTAAACAAAAGCGAGAAAGACAGATATACCCGAAAAAAATTAAATAATTTATTAGAATCGACCAATTTCATGCCAAAAATTAAATATTTAAAAACAAAGTAATTTTTTTGCCTTGCCTGAATTATGTGTTGTCTAGATTTTGGCGTACCCGAATTTTAAGGTAGTGTCCGACAAGAAACATCCCTCGAGACTCAATCAAGGTAAGATAAAAAAAATTGAGAAATCAAAATATTCCAATAAACAATCCCACACAAAAGTTGTATAATTACAAACATCGGATGATATACCCGTGCGATTTTATGTCTTGTCTTAATTCTTCTACGTCTGAATTTTAAGAAAATGTTTGAACTATCTTCAGTTGGGATTTTGTAAGTCGGAATTGTGGAAGGTTCTCTCAATCAAGGTAAGATAAAAAATCCAGACTGAGAGAAACATTCCTATAACAAAATCCCTCCTAAAAACTTAATAATTAATGTTTTGTCTAGATTAGGGTTTGTTGATTTTCCAGAAAGAAAACATACAGACAAGATTAGTCACTGCAAAAAATTAATAATCAAACGAATTTTTGTATTGTCTAGATTTTAGGTATATCCGAATGTTAAGAAAATGTTTTGATCATCTTCATCGGGATTGTGGGGTGCTCCCGCTGTGGTTGTTAGACAAAATTAGTTAAACAAAAGCGAGAAAGACAGATATACCCGAAAAAAATTAAATAATTTAATAGAATCGACCAATTTCATACCACAAATTAAATATTTAAAAACAAAGTAATTTTTTTGCCTTGCCTGAATTATGTGTTGTCTAGATTTTGGCTTACCCGAATTTTAAGGTAGTGTCTGACAAGAAACATCCCTCAAGACTCAATCAAGGTAAGATAAAAAAATTTAGAAATCAAAATATTCCAATAAACAATCCCACAAAAAAAGTTGTATAATTACAAACGTCGGATGATATACCCGTGCGATTTTATGTCTTGTCTAAATTCTTCTACGTCTGAATTTTAAGAAAATTTTTTTTAACTATCTTCAGTTGGGATTTTGTTAGTCGGAATTGTGGAAGGTTCTCTCAATCAAGGTAAGATAAAAAATCCAGACTGAGAGAAACATTCCTATAACAAAATCCCTCCTAAAAACTTAATAATTAATGTTTTGTCTAGATTAGGGTTTGTTGATTTTCCAGAAAGAAAACATACAGACAAGATTAGTCACTGCAAAAAATTAATTATCAAGCGAATTTTTGTATTGTCTAGATTTTTGGTATATCCGAATGTTAAGAAAATGTTTGGATCATCTTCATCGGGATTCTGGGATGCTCCCGTTGTGGTCGTTAGACAAAATTAGTTAAACAAAACCGAGAAAGACAGATATACCCGAAAAAATTAAATAATTTATTAGAATCGACCAATTTCATGCCAAAAATTAAATATTTAAAAAAATAAAGTGATTTTTTTGCCTTGCCTGACTTCTATGTTGTTTATATTTTGGCTTACCCGAATTTTAAGGTAGTGTCTGACAAGAAACATCCCTCAAGACTCAATCAAGGTAAGATAAAAAAATAGAGAAATCAAAATATTCCAATAAACAATCCCACACAAAAGTTGTATAATTACAAAAATCGGATGATATACCCGTGCGATTTTATGTCTTGTCTAAATTCTTCTACGTCTGAATTTTAAGAAAATTTTTTCTAACTATCTTCAGTTGGGATTTTGTTAGTCGGAATTGTGGAAGGTTCTCTCAATCAAGGTAAGATAAAAAATCCAGACTGAGAGAAACATTCCTATAACAAAATCCCTCCTAAAAACTTAATAATTAATGTCTTGTCTAGATTAGGGTTTGTTGATTTTCCAGAAAGAAAACATACAGACAAGATTAGTCATTGCAAAAAATTAATTATCAAGCGAATTTTTGTATTGTCTAGATTTTTGGTATGTATATCCGAATGTTAAGAAAATGTTTTGATCATCTTCATCGGGATTGTGGGGTGCTCCCGCTGTGGTTGTTAGACAAAATTAGTTAAACAAAAGCGAGAAAGACAGATATACCCGAAAAAAATTAAATAATTTATTAGAATCGACCAATTTCATACCACAAATTAAATATATAAAAACAAAGTAAATTTTTTGCCAGATATACCCGAAAAAAATTAAATAATTTATTAGAATCGACCAATTTCATGCCAAAAATTAAATATTTAAAAAAATAAAGTAATTTTTTTGCCTTGCCTGACTTCTATGTTGTCTATATTTTGGCTTACCCGAATTTTAAGGTAGTGTCTGACAAGAAACATCCCTCAAAACTCAATCAAGGTAAGATAAAAAAATTGAGAAATCAAAATATTCCAATAAACAATCCCACACAAAAGTTGTATAATTACAAACATCGGATGATATACCCGTGCGATTTTATGTCTTGTCTTAATTCTTCTACGTCTGAATTTTACGAAAATGTTTGAACTATCTTCTGTTGGGATTTTGGAAGTCAAAATTGTGGAAGGTTCTCTCAATCAAGGTAAGATAAAAAATCCAGACTGAGAGAAATATTCCTATAACAAAATCCCTCCTAAAAACTTAATAATTAATGTTTTGTCTAGATTAGGGTTTGTTGATTTTCCAGAAAGAAAACATACAGACAAGATTAGTCACTGCAAAAAATTAATTATCAAGCGAATTTTTGTATTGTCTAGATTTTTGGTATATCCGAATGTTAAGAAAATGTTTTGATCATCTTCATCGGGATTGTGGGGTGCTCCCGCTGTGGTTGTTAGACAAAATTAGTTAAACAAAAGGGAGAAAGACAGATATACCCGAAAAAAATTAAATAATTTATTAGAATCGACCAATTTCATGCCAAAAATTAAATATTTAAAAACAAAGTAATTTTTTTGCCTTGCCTGAATTATGTGTTGTCTAGATTTTGGCTTACCCGAATTTTAAGGTAGTGTCTGACAAGAAACATCCCTCAAGACTCAATCAAGGTAAGATAAAAAAATTTAGAAATCAAAATATTCCAATAAACAATCCCACACAAAAGTTGTATAATTACAAACATCGGATGATATACCCGTGCGATTTTATGTCTTGTCTTAATTCTTCTACGTCTGAATTTTAAGAAAATGTTTGAACTATCTTCAGTTGGGAATTTGTAAGTCGAAATTGTGGAAGGTTCTCTTAATCAAGGTAAGATAAAAAATCCAGACTGAGAGAAAAATTCCTATAACAAAATCCCTCCTAAAAACTTAATAATTAATGTTTTGTCTAGATTAGGGTTTGTTGATTTTCCAGAAAGAAAACATACAGACAAGATTAGTCACTGCAAAAAATTAATTATCAAGCGAATTTTTGTATTGTCTAGATTTTAGGTATATCCGAATGTTAAGAAAATGTTTTGATCATATTCATCGGGATTGTGGGGTGCTCCCGCTGTGGTTGTTAGACAAAATTAGTTAAACAAAAGCGAGAAAGACAGATATACCCGAAAAAAATTAAATAATTTATTAGAATCGACCAATTTCATACCACAAATTAAATATATAAAAACAAAGTAAATTTTTTGCCTTGCCTGAATTATGTGTTGTCTAGATTTTGGCTTTCCCGAATTTTAAGGTAGTGTCTGACAAGAAACATCCCTCAAGACTCAATCAAGGTAAGATAAAAAAATTGAGAAATCAAAATGTTCCAATAAATAATGCCACACAAAAATTGTATAATTACAACAATCGGATGATATATCCGTGCGATTTTATGTCTTGTCTAACTTCTTCTACGTCTGAATTTTAAGAAATTTTTTTTAACTATCTTCAGTTGGGATTTTGTTAGTCGGAATTGTGGGAGGTTCTCTCAATCAAGGTAAGATAAAAAATCCAGACTGAGAGAAACATTCCTATAACAAAATCCCTCCTAAAAACTTAATAATTAATGTTTTGTCTAGATTAGGGTTTGTTGATTTTCCAGAAAGAAAACATACAGACAAGATTAGTCATTGCAAAAAATTAATTATCAAGCGAATTTTTGTATTGTCTAGATTTTTGGTATGTATATCCGAATGTTAAGAAAATGTTTTGATCATCTTCATCGGGATTGTGGGGTGCTCCCGCTGTGGTTGTTAGACAAAATTAGTTAAACAAAAGCGAGAAAGACAGATATACCCGAAAAAAATTAAATAATTTATTAGAATCGACCAATTTCATACCACAAATTAAATATATAAAAACAAAGTAAATTTTTTGCCAGATATACCCGAAAAAAATTAAATAATTTATTAGAATCGACCAATTTCATGCCAAAAATTAAATATTTAAAAAAATAAAGTAATTTTTTTGCCTTGCCTGACTTCTATGTTGTCTATATTTTGGCTTACCCGAATTTTAAGGTAGTGTCTGACAAGAAACATCCCTCAAAACTCAATCAAGGTAAGATAAAAAAATTGAGAAATCAAAATATTCCAATAAACAATCCCACACAAAAGTTGTATAATTACAAACATCGGATGATATACCCGTGCGATTTTATGTCTTGTCTTAATTCTTCTACGTCTGAATTTTACGAAAATGTTTGAACTATCTTCTGTTGGGATTTTGGAAGTCAAAATTGTGGAAGGTTCTCTCAATCAAGGTAAGATAAAAAATGCAGACTGAGAGAAATATTCCTATAACAAAATCCCTCCTAAAAACTTAATAATTAATGTTTTGTCTAGATTAGGGTTTGTTGATTTTCCAGAAAGAAAACATACAGACAAGATTAGTCACTGCAAAAAATTAATTATCAAGCGAATTTTTGTATTGTCTAGATTTTTGGTATATCCGAATGTTAAGAAAATGTTTTGATCATCTTCATCGGGATTGTGGGGTGCTCCCGCTGTGGTTGTTAGACAAAATTAGTTAAACAAAAGCGAGAAAGACAGATATACCCGAAAAAAATTAAATAATTTATTAGAATCGACCAATTTCATGCCAAAAATTAAATATTTAAAAACAAAGTAATTTTTTTGCCTTGCCTGAATTATGTGTTGTCTAGATTTTGGCTTACCCGAATTTTAAGGTAGTGTCTGACAAGAAACATCCCTCAAGACTCAATCAAGGTAAGATAAAAAAATTTAGAAATCAAAATATTCCAATAAACAATCCCACACAAAAGTTGTATAATTACAAACATCGGATGATATACCCGTGCGATTTTATGTCTTGTCTTAATTCTTCTACGTCTGAATTTTAAGAAAATGTTTGAACTATCTTCAGTTGGGAATTTGTAAGTCGAAATTGTGGAAGGTTCTCTTAATCAAGGTAAGATAAAAAATCCAGACTGAGAGAAAAATTCCTATAACAAAATCCCTCCTAAAAACTTAATAATTAATGTTTTGTCTAGATTAGGGTTTGTTGATTTTCCAGAAAGAAAACATACAGACAAGATTAGTCACTGCAAAAAATTAATTATCAAGCGAATTTTTGTATTGTCTAGATTTTAGGTATATCCGAATGTTAAGAAAATGTTTTGATCATATTCATCGGGATTGTGGGGTGCTCCCGCTGTGGTTGTTAGACAAAATTAGTTAAACAAAAGCGAGAAAGACAGATATACCCGAAAAAAATTAAATAATTTATTAGAATCGACCAATTTCATACCACAAATTAAATATATAAAAACAAAGTAAATTTTTTGCCTTGCCTGAATTATGTGTTGTCTAGATTTTGGCTTTCCCGAATTTTAAGGTAGTGTCTGACAAGAAACATCCCTCAAGACTCAATCAAGGTAAGATAAAAAAATTGAGAAATCAAAATGTTCCAATAAATAATGCCACACAAAAATTGTATAATTACAACAATCGGATGATATATCCGTGCGATTTTATGTCTTGTCTAACTTCTTCTACGTCTGAATTTTAAGAAATTTTTTTTAACTATCTTCAGTTGGGATTTTGTTAGTCGGAATTGTGGGAGGTTCTCTCAATCAAGGTAAGATAAAAAATCCAGACTGAGAGAAACATTCCTATAACAAAATCCCTCCTATAAACTTAATAATTAATGTTTTGTCTAGATTAGGGTTTGTTGATTTTCCAGAAAGAAAACATACAGACAAGATTAGTCACTGCAAAAAATTAATTATCAAGCGAATTTTTGTATTGTCTAGATTTTAGGTATATCCGAATGTTAAGAAAATGTTTGGATCATCTTCATCGGGATTGTGGGGTGCTCCCGCTGTGGTTGTTAGACAAAATTAGTTAAACAAAAGCGAGAAAGACAGATATACCCGAAAAAATAGACAAATGCGAGAAAGACAGATATACCCGAAAAAAATTAAAAAATTTATTAGAATCGACCAATTTCATGCCAAATATTAAATATTTAAAAAATAAAGTAATTTTTTTGCCTTGCCAGAATTATGTGTTGTCTAAATTTTGGCTCACCCGAATTTTAAGGTAGTGTCCGACAAGAAACATCCCTCATGACTCAACCAAGGTAAGATAAAAAAATTGAGAAATCAAAATATTCCAATAAACAATCTCACACAAAAGTTGTATAATTACTAACAGCGGATGATATACCCGTGCGATTTTATGTCTTGTCTTAATTCTTCTTACTTACTTACTTAGCTGGCGCTACAACCGATGATCGGTCTTGGCCGCCTCCACAAAGCTTCGCCAGTCACTTCTGCTATGCGCGCGCTGGCGCCATTTGATAAGGCCAAGTGCAGTCAGGTTGCCCTGCACCTGGTCTTTCCAACGGAGATTAGGACGTCCCCTTCTGCGTGATCCTCCACCGTGGTTCGAATAAAACACCCTTCTAGCCGGAGCGCTTTCTTCCATTCGCTCAACATGACCCAGCCAGCGAAGCCGCTGGAGTTTTATACGCTTGACTATGTCAGTGTCGGCGTACAGCTCATACAGCTCATTGTTCCATCTTATTCGAAACACGTCGTCCACGCATACTGGACCGTAGATCTTACGGAGTATCTTCCTCTCGAACGCTCCTAACAGTCTCTCATCATTGATGGTCAATGTCCACGTCTCTGCGCCATACATTAGGACGGGAAGGATGAGGGACTTATAGAGCGTTATTTTCGTCGGTCGAGAGAGGGCTCTACTTCTCAATTGCCTACTGAGCCCTTAGTAACACCTGTTGGCAAGAGTTAGTCTCCGCTTGATCTCAAGGCTGACATTATTGTTGGTGTTTATGCTGGATCCTAGATAAACGAAATCCTTGACGACTTCAAAAGTGTAGTTGTCAACAGTGACATTTTGTCCAAGACTCTTTGCCGTGACTCTTTGTTTGTTGACACAAGGTATTTCGTTTTGTCCTCGTTCACCACTAGACCTACACGACGAGACTCCCTTTCCAGATTGGAGAATGCTGCACTGACTGCTCGAGCGTTTTTGCCAATGATGTCAATATCATCAGCATATGCTAGCAGCATGACACTCTTGTAGAAGATAGTGCCAGAGATGTCGATGTTCGCAGCTCGAATTATTTTCTCCAGCATTAGGTTAAAGAAGTCGCACGATAGGGAGTCACCTTGTCTGAAACCTCTTTTGGTATCAAATGGTGCGGAGAGGTCTGTCCCAATTTTCACTGCGCTGGTGGTGTTGGTCAGTGTCATTTTGCAAAGACAAATGAGCTTTGCAGGGATACCAAAATCAGACATTGCGGCGTACAAGTGATCCCTAATCGTGCTGTCGAAGGCGGCTTTATAATCGACAAATAGATGATGGGTGTCGATCTGTTTTTCTCGGGTCGTTTCCAGGATTTGGCGTAGTGTGAATATCTGGTCGATGGTGGATTTACCAGGCCTGAAGCCACACTGATAAGGTCCAATCAGTTTGTTGACGATGGGCTTCAGTCTTTCGCACAGTACGCTCGATAGAACCTTATATGCAATATTAAGAAGGCTGATCCCACGGTAGTTGGCGCAGATCGTGGAATCACCCTTCTTATGGATTGGGCAGAGTACGCTGAGATTCCAATCACTTGGCATGCTTTCATCCGACCATATTCTGCATAGAAGCTCATGCATGCGTTTTTTGAGCTCTTCGCCTCCGGTCTTAAACAACTCAGCAGGCAGGCCATCTGCACCTGCAGCCTTATTGTTTTTCAGCCGAGCAATGGCTGTTAAGACCTCCTCATAGTCAGGCGGCGGTGCTTCAACGCCGTCAGTGATTGGGGTTTCCGGAGTGGGTTCCGCAGTGGCGGGATTATTGCCGTCTTCGCCATTAAGCAGCTGCGAAAAGTGCTCCCTCCATAATCTCATTATGCCCTGGATATCTGTCACCAGATTTCCGTCTTCATCCTTGCAGGAAGAGGCCCCGGTCTTCAAACCAAGAGTCAGGCGTCTTATTCTTTCAAAGAATTTTCGGACCTCGTTCCTGTCCCGCAACATTTCGATATCATTGAACTCGCGTCTTTCTTCATCTCTTTTCTTGCGGCGGAAAAGACGTTTCTCCTCCCTTCTCAACTTTCTGTATCGCTCCTTAGCAGCTCGCGTTGCAACTGACTGCAGGGTGGCTCTGTAGACTGTGTTTTTTGCTTCAGTAGCATCGCGACACTCTTGGTCGTACCACATATTTCTCCGTCGACGGTGGTAGCCTAGCACCTCTTCGGCAGCCGTACGCATAGAGCGGGAAATGTGCGTCCACTGTGCGCATATATCATCAAGTTGAGGGGTGTTTTGCGAAAGGAGAAGTGCAAGTTGGTTGGCAAAGACTTTGGCTGTCTGTTGTGATTGCAGCTTTTCGACATCCAGCTTTCTCTTTGTACCTATCCGTACGCGATTTGCTACACATATACGTGTGCAGACCTTGGCTGCAACCAAGTAGTGGTCTGAGTCGATGTTTGCACCACGTATTGTGCGTACGTCTAGTACATTGGAAGCGTGCCTTCCGTCGATCACAACGTGATCAATTTGGTTTCGTGTGTTTTGATCAGGGGACAGCCAAGTGGCCTTATGGATATCCTTATGTTGGAATCTGGTGCTACTAACTGTCATGTTTCGTGCCGCGGCGAAGTCGATCAGTCTCATACCGTTATCGGTGGCTTCGTCGTGGAGACTGAATTTTCCGATCGTCGGACCAAAGAGACTCTCCTTGCCCACCTTGGCATTAAAGTCGCCTAACACGATTTTAACATCGTGGCGGGGGCAATGCTCATAAGCTTTGTCGAGGAGCTCGTAGAAGTCATCTTTGGTCGTTTCATCCTTCTCATCCGTCGGGGCATGGACACAAATTAGGCTGATGTTGAAGAATTTTGCCTTGATGCGGATAGTGGCTAGGCGCTCGTTCACCGCCGTGAACCTCGAGACTAGATGACGCAGTCTCTTCCCAACCACAAATCCAACACCAAATTCGTGTCTCGACGCATGACAGCTGTAGTAGATATCACAGGATGCTCTTTTGGAGCAACCCTGTCCCGTCCATCGCATTTCCTGTACAGCGGTGATGTCAGCTCTATATTTTTGGAGGACATCCACCAGCTGGATAGAGGCACCTTCCCTGTAGAGGGTTCGGACATTCCAGGTGCATATCCGTAAATCGTTGTCCTTTGGGCGTTTGCGGGAGTCGTCAACATTAGAGGGGTTCATTATCCGAGGCTTGTTTGGAGGTTTCATTGGAGGGTATTTTAACGTGGTGGGTTCCAAGCCCGACCCACAACCATTCATTCAAGGCCATGGAGAAGCCCGCCGCACACATTAGTTAACTCACTGACGGTTGTCAGATCGCTATCCAGGGGACGCCACGAGGAGGCTGTGTGTCGACTTGAAACGTAGAAGCGCAAGGATCGACCATGGACGCACCTGCGACTGTCACGAACTTTACCTTGTGTCTTACGCCCCAGGCCCCTATATTTTGTCTATATTTTTGCTTACCCGAAGACTCAATCAAGGTAAGATAAAAAAATTGAGAAATCAAAATATTCCAATAAACAATCCCACACAAAAGTTGTATAATTACAAACATCGGATGATATACCCGTGCGATTTTATGTCTTGTCTTAATTCTTCTACGTCTGAATTTTACGAAAATGTTTGAACTATCTTCAGTTGGGATTTTGGAAGTCGAAATTGTGGAAGGTTCTCTCAATCAAGGTAAGATAAAAAATCCAGACTGAGAGAACAAAATCTATAACAAAATCCCTCCTAAAAACTTAATAATTAATGTTTTGTCTAGATTAGGGTTTGTTGATTTTCCAGAAAGAAAACATACAGACAAGATTAGTCACTGCAAAAAATTAATTATCAAGCGAATTTTTGTATTGTCTAGATTTTTGGTATATCCGAATGTTAAGAAAATGTTTTGATCATCTTCATCGGGATTGTGGGGTGCTCCCGCTGTGGTTGTTAGACAAAATTAGTTAAACAAAAGCGAGAAAGACAGATATACCCGAAAAAAATTAAATAATTTATTAGAATCGACCAATTTCATACCACAAATTAAATATATAAAAACAAAGTAAATTTTTTGCCAGATATACCCGAAAGAAATTAAATAATTTATTAGAATCGACCAATTTCATGCCAAAAATTAAATATTTAAAAAAATAAAGTAATTTTTTTGCCTTGCCTGACTTCTATGTTGTCTATATTTTGGCTTACCCGAATTTTAAGGTAGTGTCTGACAAGAAACATCCCTCAAGACTCAATCAAGGTAAGATAAAAAAATTGAGAAATCAAAATATTCCAATAAACAATCCCACACAAAAGTTGTATAATTACAAACATCGGATGATATACCCGTGCGATTTTATGTCTTGTCTTAATTCTTCTACGTCTGAATTTTACGAAAATGTTTCAACTATCTTCTGGGTGGATTTTGGAAGTCAAAATTGTGGAAGGTTCTCTCAATCAAGGTAAGATAAAAAATCCAGACTGAGAAATATTCCTATAACAAAATCCCTCCTAAAAACTTAATAATTAATGTTTTGTCTAGATTAGGGTTTGTTGATTTTCCAGAAAGAAAACATACAGACAAGATTAGTCACTGCAAAAAATTAATTATCAAGCGAATTTTTGTATTGTCTAGATTTTTGGTATATCCGAATGTTAAGAAAATGTTTTGATCATCTTCATCGGGATTGTGGGGTGCTCCCGCTGTGGTTGTTAGACAAAATTAGTTAAACAAAAGCGAGAAAGACAGATATACCCGAAAAAAATTAAATAATTTATTAGAATCGACCAATTTCATGCCAAAAATTAAATATTTAAAAACAAAGTAATTTTTTTGCCTTGCCTGAATTATGTGTTTTCTAGATTTTGGCTTACCCGAATTTTAAGGTAGTGTCTGACAAGAAACATCCCTCAAGACTCAATCAAGGTAAGATAAAAAAATTTAGAAATCAAAATATTCCAATAAACAATCCCACAAAAAAAGTTGTATAATTACAAACGTCGGATGATATACCCGTGCGATTTTATGTCTTGTCTAAATTCTTCTACGTCTGAATTTTAAGAAAATTTTTTTTAACTATCTTCAGTTGGGATTTTGTTAGTCGGAATTGTGGAAGGTTCTCTCAATCAAGGTAAGATAAAAAATCCAGACTGAGAGAAACATTCCTATAACAAAATCCCTCCTAAAAACTTAATAATTAATGTTTTGTCTAGATTAGGGTTTGTTGATTTTCCAGAAAGAAAACATACAGACAAGATTAGTCACTGCAAAAAATTAATTATCAAGCGAATTTTTGTATTGTCTAGATTTTTGGTATATCCGAATGTTAAGAAAATGTTTGGATCATCTTCATCGGGATTCTGGGATGCTCCCGCTGTGGTCGTTAGACAAAATTAGTTAAACAAAACCGAGAAAGACAGATATACCCGAAAAAATTAAATAATTTATTAGAATCGACCAATTTCATGCCAAAAATTAAATATTTTAAAAAATAAAGTAATTTTTTTGCCTTGCCTGACTTCTATGTTGTCTATATTTTGGCTTACCCGAATTTTAAGGTAGTGTCTGACAAGAAACATCCCTCAAGACTCAATCAAGGTAAGATAAAAAAATAGAGAAATCAAAATATTCCAATAAATAATGCCACACAAAAATTGTATAATTACAAAAATCGGATGATATACCCGTGCGATTTTATGTCTTGTCTAAATTCTTCTACGTCTGAATTTTAAGAAAATTTTTTCTAACTATCTTCAGTTGGGATTTTGTTAGTCGGAATTGTGGAAGGTTCTCTCAATCAAGGTAAGATAAAAAATCCAGACTCAGAGAAACATTCCTATAACAAAATCCCTCCTAAAAACTTAATAATTAATGTTTTGTCTAGATTAGGGTTTGTTGATTTTCCAGAAAGAAAACATACAGACAAGATTAGTCACTGCAAAAAATTAATCATCGAGCGAATTTTTGTATTGTCTAGATTTTTGGTATATCCGAATGTTAAGAAAATGTTTTGATCATCTTCATCGGGATTGTGGGGTGCTCCCGCTGTGGTTGTTAGACAAAATTAGTTAAACAAATGCGAGAAAGACAGATATACCCGAAAAAAATTAAATAATTTATTAGAATCGACCAATTTCATGCCAAAAATTAAATATTTAAAAAATAAAGTAATTTTTTTGCCTTGCCAGAATTATGTGTTGTCTATATTTTGGCGTACCCGAATTTTAAGGTAGTGTCCGACAAGAAACATCCCTCGAGACTCAATCAAGGTAAGATAAAAAAAATTGAGAAATCAAAATATTCCAATAAACAATCCCACACAAAAGTTGTATAATTACAAACATCGGATGATATACCCGTGCGATTTTATGTCTTGTCTTAATTCTTCTACGTCTGAATTTTAAGAAAATGTTTGAACTATCTTCAGTTGGGATTTTGTAAGTCGAAATTGTGGAAGGTTCTCTCATTCAAGGTAAGATAAAAAATCCAGACTGAGAGAAAAATTCCTATAACAAAATTCCTCCTAAAAACTTAATAATTAATGTTTTGTCTAGATTAGGGTTTGTTGATTTTCCAGAAAGAAAACATACAGACAAGATTAGTCACTGCAAAAAATTAATTATCAAGCGAATTTTTGTATTGTCTAGATTTTAGGTATATCCGAATGTTAAGAAAATGTTTGGATCATCTTCATCGGGATTGTGGGGTGCTCCCGCTGTGGTTGTTAGACAAAATTAGTTAAACAAAAGCGAGAAAGACAGATATACCCGAAAAAATAGACAAATGCGAGAAAGACAGATATACCCGAAAAAAATTAAAAAATTTATTAGAATCGACCAATTTCATGCCAAATATTAAATATTTAAAAAATAAAGTAATTTTTTTGCCTTGCCAGAATTATGTGTTGTCTAAATTTTGGCTCACCCGAATTTTAAGGTAGTGTCCGACAAGAAACATCCCTCATGACTCAACCAAGGTAAGATAAAAAAATTGAGAAATCAAAATATTCCAATAAACAATCTCACACAAAAGTTGTATAATTACTAACAGCGGATGATATACCCGTGCGATTTTATGTCTTGTCTTAATTCTTCTTACTTACTTACTTAGCTGGCGCTACAACCGATGATCGGTCTTGGCCGCCTCCACAAAGCTTCGCCAGTCACTTCTGCTATGCGCGCGCTGGCGCCATTTGATAAGGCCAAGTGCAGTCAGGTTGCCCTGCACCTGGTCTTTCCAACGGAGATTAGGACGTCCCCTTCTGCGTGATCCTCCACCGTGGTTCGAATAAAACACCCTTCTAGCCGGAGCGCTTTCTTCCATTCGCTCAACATGACCCAGCCAGCGAAGCCGCTGGAGTTTTATACGCTTGACTATGTCAGTGTCGGCGTACAGCTCATACAGCTCATTGTTCCATCTTATTCGAAACACGTCGTCCACGCATACTGGACCGTAGATCTTACGGAGTATCTTCCTCTCGAACGCTCCTAACAGTCTCTCATCATTGATGGTCAATGTCCACGTCTCTGCGCCATACATTAGGACGGGAAGGATGAGGGACTTATAGAGCGTTATTTTCGTCGGTCGAGAGAGGGCTCTACTTCTCAATTGCCTACTGAGCCCGTAGTAACACCTGTTGGCAAGAGTTAGTCTCCGCTTGATCTCAAGGCTGACATTATTGTTGGTGTTTATGCTGGATCCTAGATAAACGAAATCCTTGACGACTTCAAAAGTGTAGTTGTCAACAGTGACATTTTGTCCAAGACTCTTTGCCGTGACTCTTTGTTTGTTGACACAAGGTATTTCGTTTTGTCCTCGTTCACCACTAGACCTACACGACGAGACTCCCTTTCCAGATTGGAGAATGCTGCACTGACTGCTCGAGCGTTTTTGCCAATGATGTCAATATCATCAGCATATGCTAGCAGCATGACACTCTTGTAGAAGATAGTGCCAGAGATGTCGATGTTCGCAGCTCGAATTATTTTCTCCAGCATTAGGTTAAAGAAGTCGCACGATAGGGAGTCACCTTGTCTGAAACCTCTTTTGGTATCAAATGGTGCGGAGAGGTCTGTCCCAATTTTCACTGCGCTGGTGGTGTTGGTCAGTGTCATTTTGCAAAGACGAATGAGCTTTGCAGGGATACCAAAATCAGACATTGCGGCGTACAAGTGATCCCTAATCGTGCTGTCGAAGGCGGCTTTATAATCGACAAATAGATGATGGGTGTCGATCTGTTTTTCTCGGGTCGTTTCCAGGATTTGGCGTAGTGTGAATATCTGGTCGATGGTGGATTTACCAGGCCTGAAGCCACACTGATAAGGTCCAATCAGTTTGTTGACGATGGGCTTCAGTCTTTCGCACAGTACGCTCGATAGAACCTTATATGCAATATTAAGAAGGCTGATCCCACGGTAGTTGGCGCAGATCGTGGAATCACCCTTCTTATGGATTGGGCAGAGTACGCTGAGATTCCAATCACTTGGCATGCTTTCATCCGACCATATTCTGCATAGAAGCTCATGCATGCGTTTTTTGAGCTCTTCGCCTCCGGTCTTAAACAACTCAGCAGGCAGGCCATCTGCACCTGCAGCCTTATTGTTTTTCAGCCGAGCAATGGCTGTTAAGACCTCCTCATAGTCAGGCGGCGGTGCTTCAACGCCGTCAGTGATTGGGGTTTCCGGAGTGGGTTCCGCAGTGGCGGGATTATTGCCGTCTTCGCCATTAAGCAGCTGCGAAAAGTGCTCCCTCCATAATCTCATTATGCCCTGGATATCTGTCACCAGATTTCCGTCTTCATCCTTGCAGGAAGAGGCCCCGGTCTTCAAACCAAGAGTCAGGCGTCTTATTCTTTCAAAGAATTTTCGGACCTCGTTCCTGTCCCGCAACATTTCGATATCATTGAACTCGCGTCTTTCTTCATCTCTTTTCTTGCGGCGGAAAAGACGTTTCTCCTCCCTTCTCAACTTTCTGTATCGCTCCTTAGCAGCTCGCGTTGCAACTGACTGCAGGGTGGCTCTGTAGACTGTGTTTTTTGCTTCAGTAGCATCGCGACACTCTTGGTCGTACCACATATTTCTCCGTCGACGGTGGTAGCCTAGCACCTCTTCGGCAGCCGTACGCATAGAGCGGGAAATGTGCGTCCACTGTGCGCATATATCATCAAGTTGAGGGGTGTTTTGCGAAAGGAGAAGTGCAAGTTGGTTGGCAAAGACTTTGGCTGTCTGTTGTGATTGCAGCTTTTCGACATCCAGCTTTCTCTTTGTACCTATCCGTACGCGATTTGCTACACATATACGTGTGCAGACCTTGGCTGCAACCAAGTAGTGGTCTGAGTCGATGTTTGCACCACGTATTGTGCGTACGTCTAGTACATTGGAAGCGTGCCTTCCGTCGATCACAACGTGATCAATTTGGTTTCGTGTGTTTTGATCAGGGGACAGCCAAGTGGCCTTATGGATATCCTTATGTTGGAATCTGGTGCTACTAACTGTCATGTTTCGTGCCGCGGCGAAGTCGATCAGTCTCATACCGTTATCGGTGGCTTCGTCGTGGAGACTGAATTTTCCGATCGTCGGACCAAAGAGACTCTCCTTGCCCACCTTGGCATTAAAGTCGCCTAACACGATTTTAACATCGTGGCGGGGGCAATGCTCATAAGCTTTGTCGAGGAGCTCGTAGAAGTCATCTTTGGTCGTTTCATCCTTCTCATCCGTCGGGGCATGGACACAAATTAGGCTGATGTTGAAGAATTTTGCCTTGATGCGGATAGTGGCTAGGCGCTCGTTCACCGCCGTGAACCTCGAGACTAGATGACGCAGTCTCTTCCCAACCACAAATCCAACACCAAATTCGTGTCTCGACGCATGACAGCTGTAGTAGATATCACAGGATGCTCTTTTGGAGCAACCCTGTCCCGTCCATCGCATTTCCTGTACAGCGGTGATGTCAGCTCTATATTTTTGGAGGACATCCACCAGCTGGATAGAGGCACCTTCCCTGTAGAGGGTTCGGACATTCCAGGTGCATATCCGTAAATCGTTGTCCTTTGGGCGTTTGCGGGAGTCGTCAACATTAGAGGGGTTCATTATCCGAGGCTTGTTTGGAGGTTTCATTGGAGGGTATTTTAACGTGGTGGGTTCCAAGCCCGACGCACAACCATTCATTCAAGGCCATGGAGAAGCCCGCCGCACACATTAGTTAACTCACTGACGGTTGTCAGATCGCTATCCAGGGGACGCCACGAGGAGGCTGTGTGTCGACTTGAAACGTAGAAGCGCAAGGATCGACCATGGACGCACCTGCGACTGTCACGAACTTTACCTTGTGTCTTACGCCCCAGGCCCCTATATTTTGTCTATATTTTTGCTTACCCGAAGACTCAATCAAGGTAAGATAAAAAAATTGAGAAATCAAAATATTCCAATAAACAATCCCACACAAAAGTTGTATAATTACAAACATCGGATGATATACCCGTGCGATTTTATGTCTTGTCTTAATTCTTCTACGTCTGAATTTTACGAAAATGTTTGAACTATCTTCTGTTGGGATTTTGGAAGTCGAAATTGTGGAAGGTTCTCTCAATCAAGGTAAGATAAAAAATCCAGACTGAGAGAACAAAATCTATAACAAAATCCCTCCTAAAAACTTAATAATTAATGTTTTGTCTAGATTAGGGTTTGTTGATTTTCCAGAAAGAAAACATACAGACAAGATTAGTCACTGCAAAAAATTAATTATCAAGCGAATTTTTGTATTGTCTAGATTTTTGGTATATCCGAATGTTAAGAAAATGTTTTGATCATCTTCATCGGGATTGTGGGGTGCTCCCGCTGTGGTTGTTAGACAAAATTAGTTAAACAAAAGCGAGAAAGACAGATATACCCGAAAAAAATTAAATAATTTATTAGAATCGACCAATTTCATACCACAAATTAAATATATAAAAACAAAGTAAATTTTTTGCCAGATATACCCGAAAGAAATTAAATAATTTATTAGAATCGACCAATTTCATGCCAAAAATTAAATATTTAAAAAAATAAAGTAATTTTTTTGCCTTGCCTGACTTCTATGTTGTCTATATTTTGGCTTACCCGAATTTTAAGGTAGTGTCTGACAAGAAACATCCCTCAAGACTCAATCAAGGTAAGATAAAAAAATTGAGAAATCAAAATATTCCAATAAACAATCCCACACAAAAGTTGTATAATTACAAACATCGGATGATATACCCGTGCGATTTTATGTCTTGTCTTAATTCTTCTACGTCTGAATTTTACGAAAATGTTTGAACTATCTTCTGTTGGGATTTTGGAAGTCAAAATTGTGGAAGGTTCTCTCAATCAAGGTAAGATAAAAAATCCAGACTGAGAGAAATATTCCTATAACAAAATCCCTCCTAAAAACTTAATAATTAATGTTTTGTCTAGATTAGGGTTTGTTGATTTTCCAGAAAGAAAACATACAGACAAGATTAGTCACTGCAAAAAATTAATTATCAAGCGAATTTTTGTATTGTCTAGATTTTTGGTATATCCGAATGTTAAGAAAATGTTTTGATCATCTTCATCGGGATTGTGGGGTGCTCCCGCTGTGGTTGTTAGACAAAATTAGTTAAACAAAAGCGAGAAAGACAGATATACCCGAAAAAAATTAAATAATTTATTAGAATCGACCAATTTCATGCCAAAAATTAAATATTTAAAAACAAAGTAATTTTTTTGCCTTGCCTGAATTATGTGTTGTCTAGATTTTGGCTTACCCGAATTTTAAGGTAGTGTCTGACAAGAAACATCCCTCAAGACTCAATCAAGGTAAGATAAAAAAATTTAGAAATCAAAATATTCCAATAAACAATCCCACAAAAAAAGTTGTATAATTACAAACGTCGGATGATATACCCGTGCGATTTTATGTCTTGTCTAAATTCTTCTACGTCTGAATTTTAAGAAAATTTTTTTTAACTATCTTCAGTTGGGATTTTGTTAGTCGGAATTGTGGAAGGTTCTCTCAATCAAGGTAAGATAAAAAATCCAGACTGAGAGAAACATTCCTATAACAAAATCCCTCCTAAAAACTTAATAATTAATGTTTTGTCTAGATTAGGGTTTGTTGATTTTCCAGAAAGAAAACATACAGACAAGATTAGTCAATGCAAAAAATTAATTATCAAGCGAATTTTTGTATTGTCTAGATTTTTGGTATATCCGAATGTTAAGAAAATGTTTTGATCATCTTCATCGGCATTGTGGGGTGCTCCCGCTGTGGTTGTTAGACAAAATTAGTTAAACAAAAGCGAGAAAGACAGATATACCCGAAAAAAATTAAATAATTTATTAGAATCGACCAATTTCATGCCAAAAATTAAATATTTAAAAAATAAAGTAAATTTTTTGCCTTGCCTGACTTCTATGTTGTCTATATTTTGGCTTACCCGAATTTTAAGGTAGTGTCCGACAAGAAACATCCCTCAAGACTCAATCAAGGTAAGATAAAAAAATTGAGAAATCAAAATATTCCAATAAATAATGCCACACAAAAATTGTATAATTACAAAAATCGGATGATATACCCGTGCGATTTTATGTCTTGTCTAAATTCTTCTACGTCTGAATTTTAAGAAAATTTTTTTTAACTATCTTCAGTTGGGATTTTGTTAGTCGGAATTGTGGAAGGTTCTCTCAATCAAGGTAAGATAAAAAATCCAGACTGAGAGAAACATTCCTATAACAAAATCCCTCCTAAAAACTTAATAATTAATGTTTTGTCTAGATTAGGGTTTGTTGATTTTCCAGAAAGAAAACATACAGACAAGATTAGTCAATGCAAAAAATTAATTATCAAGCGAATTTTTGTATTGTCTAGATTTTTGGTATATCCGAATGTTAAGAAAATGTTTTGATCATCTTCATCGGGATTGTGGGGTGCTCCCGCTGTGGTTGTTAGACAAAATTAGTTAAACAAAAGCGAGAAAGACAGATATACCCGAAAAAAATTAAATAATTTATTAAAATCGACCAATTTCATACCACAAATTAAATATATAAAAACAAAGTAAATTTTTTGCCAGATATACCCGAAAAAAATTAAATAATTTATTAGAATCGACCAATTTCATGCCAAAAATTAAATATTTAAAAAATAAAGTAATTTTTTTGCCTTGCCTGACTTCTATGTTGTCTATATTTTGGCTTACCCGAATTTTAAGGTAGTGTCTGACAAGAAACATCCCTCAAGACTCAATCAAGGTAAGATAAAAAAAATTGAGAAATCAAAATATTCCAATAAACAATCCCACACGAAAGTTGTATAATTACAAACATCGGATGATATACCCGTGCGATTTTATGTCTTGTCTTAATTCTTCTACGTCTGAATTTTATGAAAATGTTTCAACTATCTTCTGTTGGGATTTTGGAAGTCAAAATTGTGGAAGGTTCTCTCAATCAAGGTAAGATAAAAAATCCAGACTGAGAGAAATATTCCTATAACAAAATCCCTCCTAAAAACTTAATAATTAATGTTTTGTCTAGATTAGGGTTTGTTGATTTTCCAGAAAGAAAACATACAGACAAGATTAGTCACTGCAAAAAATTAATTATCAAGCGAATTTTTGTATTGTCTAGATTTTTGGTATATCCGAATGTTAAGAAAATGTTTTGATCATCTTCATCGGGATTGTGGGGTGCTCCCGCTGTGGTTGTTAGACAAAATTAGTTAAACAAAAGCGAGAAAGACAGATATACCCGAAAAAAATTAAATAATTTATTAGAATCGACCAATTTCATGCCAAAAATTAAATATTTAAAAAAATAAAGTAAATTTTTTGCCTTGCCTGACTTCTATGTTGTTTAGATTTTGGCTTACCCGAATTTTAAGGTAGTGTCTGACAAGAAACATCCCTCAAGACTCAATCAAGGTAAGATAAAAAAATTTAGAAATCAAAATATTCCAATAAACAATCCCACACAAAAGTTGTATAATTACAAACATCGGATGATATACCCGTGCGATTTTATGTCTTGTCTTAATTCTTCTACGTCTGAATTTTAAGAAAATGTTTGAACTATCTTCAGTTGGGAATTTGTTAGTCGGACTTGTGGAAGGTTCTCTCAATCAAGGTAAGATAAAAAATCCAGACTGAGAGAAACATTCCTATAACAAAATCCCTCCTAAAAACTTAATAATTAATGTTTTGTCTAGATTAGGGTTTGTTGATTTCCAGAAAGAAAACATACAGACAAGATTAGTCACTGCAAAAAATTAATTATCAAGCGAATTTTTGTATTGTCTAGATTTTTGGTATATCCGAATGTTAAGAAAATGTTTTGATCATCTTCATCGGGATTGTGGGGTGCTCCCGCTGTGGTTGTTTGACAAAATTAGTTAAACAAAAGCGAGAAAGACAGATATACCCGAAAAAAATTAAATAATTTATTAGAATCGACCAATTTCATGCCAAAAAATAAATATTTAAAAACAAAGTAATTTTTTGCCTTGCCTGAATTATGTGTTGTCTAGATTTTGGCTTACCCGAATTTTAAGGTAGTGTCTGACAAGAAACATCCCTCAAGACTCAATCAAGGTAAGATAAAAAAATTGAGAAATCAAAATATTCCAATAAATAATGCCACAAAAAATTGTATAATTACAACAATCGGATGATATACCCGTGCGATTTTATGTCTTGTCTAAATTCTTCTACGTCTGAATTTTAGGAAAATGTTTGAGCTATCTTCTGTTGGGATTTTGTAAGTCGAAATTGTGGAAGGTTCTCTCAATCAAGGTAAGATAAAAATTTCAGACTGAGAGAAAAATTACTATAACAAAATTCCTCCCTCAAACTATGGTTTGTTGCTTTTCCACAGAGAAAAAATACAGACAAGATTAAGTCACAGCAAACAATTAATCATCGAGCGAATTTTTGTATTGTCTAGATTTTTGGTATATCCGAATGTTAAGAAAATGTTTTGATCATCTTCATCGGGATTGTGGGGTGCTCCCGCTGTGGTTGTTAGACAAAATTAGTTAAACAAATGCGAGAAAGACAGATATACCCGAAAAAAATTAAATAATTTATTAGAATCGACCAATTTCATGCCAAAAATTAAATATTTAAAAAATAAAGTAATTTTTTTGCCTTGCCAGAATTATGTGTTGTCTAAATTTTGGCGTACCCGAATTTTAAGGTAGTGTCTGACAAGAAACATCCCTCAAGACTCAATCAAGGTAAGATAAAAAAATTGAGAAATCAAAATATTCCAATAAACAATTCCACACAAAAGTTGTATAATTACAAACATCGGATGATATACCCGTGCGATTTTATGTCTTGTCTAAATTCTTCTACGTCTGAATTTTAAGAAAATTTTTTTTAACTATCTTCAGTTGGGATTTTGTTAGTCGGAATTGTGGAAGGTTCTCTCAATCAAGGTAAGATAAAAAATCCAGACTGAGAGAAACATTCCTATAACAAAATCCCTCCTAAAAATTTAATAATTAATGTTTTGTCTAGATTAGGGTTTGTTGATTTTCCAGAAAGAAAACATACAGACAAGATTAGTCAATGCAAAAAATTAATTATCAAGCGAATTTTTGTATTGTCTAGATTTTTGGTATATCCGAATGTTAAGAAAATGTTTTGATCATTTTCATCGGGATTGTGGGGTGCTCCCGCTGTGGTTGTTAGACAAAATTAGTTAAACAAAAGCGAGAAAGACAGATATACCCGAAAAAAATTAAATAATTTATTAAAATCGACCAATTTCATACCACAAATTAAATATATAAAAACAAAGTAAATTTTTTGCCAGATATACCCGAAAAAAATTATATAATTTATTAGAATCGACCAATTTCATGCCAAAAATTAAATATTTAAAAAATAAAGTAATTTTTTTGCCTTGCCTGACTTCTATGTTGTCTATATTTTGGCTTACCCGAATTTTAGGTAGTGTCTGACAAGAAACATCCCTCAAGACTCAATCAAGGTAAGATAAAAAAATTGAGAAATCAAAATATTCCAATAAACAATCCCACACAAAAGTTGTATAATTACAAACATCGGATGATATACCCGTGCGATTTTATGTCTTGTCTTAATTCTTCTACGTCTGAATTTTATGAAAATGTTTCAACTATCTTCTGTTGGGATTTTGGAAGTCAAAATTGTGGAAGGTTCTCTCAATCAAGGTAAGATAAAAAATCCAGACTGAGAGAAATATTCCTATAACAAAATCCCTCCTAAAAACTTAATAATTAATGTTTTGTCTAGATTAGGGTTTGTTGATTTTCCAGAAAGAAAACATACAGACAAGATTAGTCACTGCAAAAAATTAATTATCAAGCGAATTTTTGTATTGTCTAGATTTTTGGTATATCCGAATGTTAAGAAAATGTTTTGATCATCTTCATCGGGATTGTGGGGTGCTCCCGCTGTGGTTGTTAGACAAAATTAGTTAAACAAAAGCGAGAAAGACAGATATACCCGAAAAAAATTAAATAATTTATTAGAATCGACCAATTTCATGCCAAAAATTAAATATTTAAAAAAATAAAGTAAATTTTTTGCCTTGCCTGACTTCTATGTTGTCTATATTTTGGCTTACCCGAATTTTAAGGTAGTGTCTGACAAGAAACATCCCTCAAGACTCAATCAAGGTAAGATAAAAAAATTTAGAAATCAAAATATTCCAATAAACAATCCCACACAAAAGTTGTATAATTACAAACATCGGATGATATACCCGTGCGATTTTATGTCTTGTCTTAATTCTTCTACGTCTGAATTTTAAGAAAATGTTTGAACTATCTTCAGTTGGGAATTTGTTAGTCGGACTTGTGGAAGGTTCTCTCAGTCAAGGTAAGATAAAAAATCCAGACTGAGAGAAACATTCCTATAACAAAATCCCTCCTAAAAACTTAATAATTAATGTTTTGTCTAGATTAGGGTTTGTTGATTTCCAGAAAGAAAACATACAGACAAGATTAGTCACTGCAAAAAATTAATTATCAAGCGAATTTTTGTATTGTCTAGATTTTTGGTATATCCGAATGTTAAGAAAATGTTTTGATCATCTTCATCGGGATTGTGGGGTGCTCCCGCTGTGGTTGTTTGACAAAATTAGTTAAACAAAAGCGAGAAAGACAGATATACCCGAAAAAAATTAAATAATTTATTAGAATCGACCAATTTCATGCCAAAAATTAAATATTTAAAAACAAAGTAATTTTTTGCCTTGCCTGAATTATGTGTTGTCTAGATTTTGGCTTACCCGAATTTTAAGGTAGTGTCTGACAAGAAACATCACTCAAGACTCAATCAAGGTAAGATAAAAAAATTGAGAAATCAAAATATTCCAATAAATAATGCCACAAAAAATTGTATAATTACAACAATCGGATGATATACCCGTGCGATTTTATGTCTTGTCTTAATTCTTCTACGTCTGAATTTTAAGAAAATGTTTGAACTATCTTCAGTTGGGAATTTGTTAGTCGGACTTGTGGAAGGTTCTCTCAATCAAGGTAAGATAAAAAATCCAGACTGAGAGAAACATTCCTATAACAAAATCCCTCCTAAAAACTATGGTTTGTTGCTTTTCCACAGAGAAAAAATACAGACAAGATTAAGTCACAGCAAACAATTAATCATCGAGCGAATTTTTGTATTGTCTAGATTTTTGGTATATCCGAATGTTAAGAAAATGTTTTGATCATCTTCATCGGGATTGTGGGGTGCTCCCGCTGTGGTTGTTAGACAAAATTAGTTAAACAAATGCGAGAAAGACAGATATACCCGAAAAAAATTAAATAATTTATTAGAATCGACCAATTTCATGCCAAAAATTAAATATTTAAAAAATAAAGTAATTTTTTTGCCTTGCCAGAATTATGTGTTGTCTAAATTTTGGCGTACCCGAATTTTAAGGTAGTGTCTGACAAGAAACATCCCTCAAGACTCAATCAAGGTAAGATAAAAAAATTGAGAAATCAAAATATTCCAATAAACAATTCCACACAAAAGTTGTATAATTACAAACATCGGATGATATACCCGTGCGATTTTATGTCTTGTCTAAATTCTTCTACGTCTGAATTTTAAGAAAATTTTTTTTAACTATCTTCAGTTGGGATTTTGTTAGTCGGAATTGTGGAAGGTTCTCTCAATCAAGGTAAGATAAAAAATCCAGACTGAGAGAAACATTCCTATAACAAAATCCCTCCTAAAAATTTAATAATTAATGTTTTGTCTAGATTAGGGTTTGTTGATTTTCCAGAAAGAAAACATACAGACAAGATTAGTCAATGCAAAAAATTAATTATCAAGCGAATTTTTGTATTGTCTAGATTTTTGGTATATCCGAATGTTAAGAAAATGTTTTGATCATTTTCATCGGGATTGTGGGGTGCTCCCGCTGTGGTTGTTAGACAAAATTAGTTAAACAAAAGCGAGAAAGACAGATATACCCGAAAAAAATTAAATAATTTATTAAAATCGACCAATTTCATACCACAAATTAAATATATAAAAACAAAGTAAATTTTTTGCCAGATATACCCGAAAAAAATTATATAATTTATTAGAATCGACCAATTTCATGCCAAAAATTAAATATTTAAAAAATAAAGTAATTTTTTTGCCTTGCCTGACTTCTATGTTGTCTATATTTTGGCTTACCCGAATTTTAAGGTAGTGTCTGACAAGAAACATCCCTCAAGACTCAATCAAGGTAAGATAAAAAAAATTGAGAAATCAAAATATTCCAATAAACAATCCCACACAAAAGTTGTATAATTACAAACATCGGATGATATACCCGTGCGATTTTATGTCTTGTCTTAATTCTTCTACGTCTGAATTTTATGAAAATGTTTCAACTATCTTCTGTTGGGATTTTGGAAGTCAAAATTGTGGAAGGTTCTCTCAATCAAGGTAAGATAAAAAATCCAGACTGAGAGAAATATTCCTATAACAAAATCCCTCCTAAAAACTTAATAATTAATGTTTTGTCTAGATTAGGGTTTGTTGATTTTCCAGAAAGAAAACATACAGACAAGATTAGTCACTGCAAAAAATTAATTATCAAGCGAATTTTTGTATTGTCTAGATTTTTGGTATATCCGAATGTTAAGAAAATGTTTTGATCATCTTCATCGGGATTGTGGGGTGCTCCCGCTGTGGTTGTTAGACAAAATTAGTTAAACAAAAGCGAGAAAGACAGATATACCCGAAAAAAATTAAATAATTTATTAGAATCGACCAATTTCATGCCAAAAATTAAATATTTAAAAAAATAAAGTAAATTTTTTGCCTTGCCTGACTTCTATGTTGTCTATATTTTGGCTTACCCGAATTTTAAGGTAGTGTCTGACAAGAAACATCCCTCAAGACTCAATCAAGGTAAGATAAAAAAATTTAGAAATCAAAATATTCCAATAAACAATCCCACACAAAAGTTGTATAATTACAAACATCGGATGATATACCCGTGCGATTTTATGTCTTGTCTTAATTCTTCTACGTCTGAATTTTAAGAAAATGTTTGAACTATCTTCAGTTGGGATTTTGTAAGTCGAAATTGTGGAAGGTTCTCTCATTCAAGGTAAGATAAAAAATCCAGACTGAGAGAAACATTCCTATAACAAAATCCCTCCTAAAAACTTAATAATTAATGTTTTGTCTAGATTAGGGTTTGTTGATTTCCAGAAAGAAAACATACAGACAAGATTAGTCACTGCAAAAAATTAATTATCAAGCGAATTTTTGTATTGTCTAGATTTTTGGTATATCCGAATGTTAAGAAAATGTTTTGATCATCTTCATCGGGATTGTGGGGTGCTCCCGCTGTGATTATTTGACAAAATTAGTTAAACAAAAGCGAGAAAGACAGATATACCCGAAAAAAATTAAATAATTTATTAGAATCGACCAATTTCATGCCAAAAATTAAATATTTAAAAACAAAGTAATTTTTTGCCTTGCCTGAATTATGTGTTGTCTAGATTTTGGCTTACCCGAATTTTAAGGTAGTGTCTGACAAGAAACATCACTCAAGACTCAATCAAGGTAAGATAAAAAAATTGAGAAATCAAAATATTCCAATAAATAATGCCACAAAAAATTGTATAATTACAACAATCGGATGATATACCCGTGCGATTTTATGTCTTGTCTAAATTCTTCTACGTCTGAATTTTAGGAAAATGTTTGAGCTATCTTCTGTTGGGATTTTGTAAGTCGAAATTGTGGAAGGTTCTCTCAATCAAGGTAAGATAAAAATTTCAGACTGAGAGAAAAATTACTATAACAAAATTCCTCCCTCAAACTATGGTTTGTTGCTTTTCCACAGAGAAAAAATACAGACAAGATTAAGTCACAGCAAACAATTAATCATCGAGCGAATTTTTGTATTGTCTAGATTTTTGGTATATCCGAATGTTAAGAAAATGTTTTGATCATCTTCATCGGGATTGTGGGGTGCTCCCGCTGTGGTTGTTAGACAAAATTAGTTAAACAAATGCGAGAAAGACAGATATACCCGAAAAAATTAAATAATTTATTAGAATCGACCAATTTCATGCCAAAAATTAAATATTTAAAAAATAAAGTAATTTTTTTGCCTTGCCAGAATTATGTGTTGTCTAAATTTTGGCGTACCCGAATTTTAAGGTAGTGTCTGACAAGAAACATCCCTCAAGACTCAATCAAGGTAAGATAAAAAAATTGAGAAATCAAAATATTCCAATAAACAATTCCACACAAAAGTTGTATAATTACAAACATCGGATGATATACCCGTGCGATTTTATGTCTTGTCTAAATTCTTCTACGTCTGAATTTTAAGAAAATTTTTTTTAACTATCTTCAGTTGGGATTTTGTTAGTCGGAATTGTGGAAGGTTCTCTCAATCAAGGTAAGATAAAAAATCCAGACTGAGAGAAACATTCCTATAACAAAATCCCTCCTAAAAATTTAATAATTAATGTTTTGTCTAGATTAGGGTTTGTTGATTTTCCAGAAAGAAAACATACAGACAAGATTAGTCAATGCAAAAAATTAATTATCAAGCGAATTTTTGTATTGTCTAGATTTTTGGTATATCCGAATGTTAAGAAAATGTTTTGATCATTTTCATCGGGATTGTGGGGTGCTCCCGCTGTGGTTGTTAGACAAAATTAGTTAAACAAAAGCGAGAAAGACAGATATACCCGAAAAAAATTAAATAATTTATTAAAATCGACCAATTTCATACCACAAATTAAATATATAAAAACAAAGTAAATTTTTTGCCAGATATACCCGAAAAAAATTATATAATTTATTAGAATCGACCAATTTCATGCCAAAAATTAAATATTTAAAAAATAAAGTAATTTTTTTGCCTTGCCTGACTTCTATGTTGTCTATATTTTGGCTTACCCGAATTTTAAGGTAGTGTCTGACAAGAAACATCCCTCAAGACTCAATCAAGGTAAGATAAAAAAAATTGAGAAATCAAAATATTCCAATAAACAATCCCACACAAAAGTTGTATAATTACAAACATCGGATGATATACCCGTGCGATTTTATGTCTTGTCTTAATTCTTCTACGTCTGAATTTTATGAAAATGTTTCAACTATCTTCTGTTGGGATTTTGGAAGTCAAAATTGTGGAAGGTTCTCTCAATCAAGGTAAGATAAAAAATCCAGACTGAGAGAAATATTCCTATAACAAAATCCCTCCTAAAAACTTAATAATTAATGTTTTGTCTAGATTAGGGTTTGTTGATTTTCCAGAAAGAAAACATACAGACAAGATTAGTCACTGCAAAAAATTAATTATCAAGCGAATTTTTGTATTGTCTAGATTTTTGGTATATCCGAATGTTAAGAAAATGTTTTGATCATCTTCATCGGGATTGTGGGGTGCTCCCGCTGTGGTTGTTAGACAAAATTAGTTAAACAAAAGCGAGAAAGACAGATATACCCGAAAAAAATTAAATAATTTATTAGAATCGACCAATTTCATGCCAAAAATTAAATATTTAAAAAAATAAAGTAAATTTTTTGCCTTGCCTGACTTCTATGTTGTCTATATTTTGGCTTACCCGAATTTTAAGGTAGTGTCTGACAAGAAACATCCCTCAAGACTCAATCAAGGTAAGATAAAAAAATTTAGAAATCAAAATATTCCAATAAACAATCCCACACAAAAGTTGTATAATTACAAACATCGGATGATATACCCGTGCGATTTTATGTCTTGTCTTAATTCTTCTACGTCTGAATTTTAAGAAAATGTTTGAACTATCTTCAGTTGGGATTTTGTAAGTCGAAATTGTGGAAGGTTCTCTCATTCAAGGTAAGATAAAAAATCCAGACTGAGAGAAACATTCCTATAACAAAATCCCTCCTAAAAACTTAATAATTAATGTTTTGTCTAGATTAGGGTTTGTTGATTTCCAGAAAGAAAACATACAGACAAGATTAGTCACTGCAAAAAATTAATTATCAAGCGAATTTTTGTATTGTCTAGATTTTTGGTATATCCGAATGTTAAGAAAATGTTTTGATCATCTTCATCGGGATTGTGGGGTGCTCCCGCTGTGATTATTTGACAAAATTAGTTAAACAAAAGCGAGAAAGACAGATATACCCGAAAAAAATTAAATAATTTATTAGAATCGACCAATTTCATGCCAAAAATTAAATATTTAAAAACAAAGTAATTTTTTGCCTTGCCTGAATTATGTGTTGTCTAGATTTTGGCTTACCCGAATTTTAAGGTAGTGTCTGACAAGAAACATCACTCAAGACTCAATCAAGGTAAGATAAAAAAATTGAGAAATCAAAATATTCCAATAAATAATGCCACAAAAAATTGTATAATTACAACAATCGGATGATATACCCGTGCGATTTTATGTCTTGTCTAAATTCTTCTACGTCTGAATTTTAGGAAAATGTTTGAGCTATCTTCTGTTGGGATTTTGTAAGTCGAAATTGTGGAAGGTTCTCTCAATCAAGGTAAGATAAAAATTTCAGACTGAGAGAAAAATTACTATAACAAAATTCCTCCCTCAAACTATGGTTTGTTGCTTTTCCACAGAGAAAAAATACAGACAAGATTAAGTCACAGCAAACAATTAATCATCGAGCGAATTTTTGTATTGTCTAGATTTTTGGTATATCCGAATGTTAAGAAAATGTTTTGATCATCTTCATCGGGATTGTGGGGTGCTCCCGCTGTGGTTGTTAGACAAAATTAGTTAAACAAATGCGAGAAAGACAGATATACCCGAAAAAATTAAATAATTTATTAGAATCGACCAATTTCATGCCAAAAATTAAATATTTAAAAAATAAAGTAATTTTTTTGCCTTGCCAGAATTATGTGTTGTCTAAATTTTGGCGTACCCGAATTTTAAGGTAGTGTCTGACAAGAAACATCCCTCAAGACTCAATCAAGGTAAGATAAAAAAATTGAGAAATCAAAATATTCCAATAAACAATTCCACACAAAAGTTGTATAATTACAAACATCGGATGATATACCCGTGCGATTTTATGTCTTGTCTAAATTCTTCTACGTCTGAATTTTAAGAAAATTTTTTTTAACTATCTTCAGTTGGGATTTTGTTAGTCGGAATTGTGGAAGGTTCTCTCAATCAAGGTAAGATAAAAAATCCAGACTGAGAGAAACATTCCTATAACAAAATCCCTCCTAAAAACTTAATAATTAATGTTTTGTCTAGATTAGGGTTTGTTGATTTTCCAGAAAGAAAACATACAGACAAGATTAGTCAATGCAAAAAATTAATTATCAAGCGAATTTTTGTATTGTCTAGATTTTTGGTATATCCGAATGTTAAGAAAATGTTTTGATCATCTTCATCGGGATTGTGGGGTGCTCCCGCTGTGGTTGTTAGACAAAATTAGTTAAACAAAAGCGAGAAAGACAGATATACCCGAAAAAAATTAAATAATTTATTAAAATCGACCAATTTCATACCACAAATTAAATATATAAAAACAAAGTAAATTTTTTGCCAGATATACCCGAAAAAAATTAAATAATTTATTAGAATCGACCAATTTCATGCCAAAAATTAAATATTTAAAAAATAAAGTAATTTTTTTGCCTTGCCTGACTTCTATGTTGTCTATATTTTGGCTTACCCGAATTAAGGTAGTGTCTGACAAGAAACATCCCTCAAGACTCAATCAAGGTAAGATAAAAAAAATTGAGAAATCAAAATATTCCAATAAACAATCCCACACAAAAGTTGTATAATTACAAACATCGGATGATATACCCGTGCGATTTTATGTCTTGTCTTAATTCTTCTACGTCTGAATTTTATGAAAATGTTTGAACTATCTTCTGTTGGGATTTTGGAAGTCAAAATTGTGGAAGGTTCTCTCAATCAAGGTAAGATAAAAAATCCAGACTGAGAGAAATATTCCTATAACAAAATCCCTCCTAAAAACTTAATAATTAATGTTTTGTCTAGATTAGGGTTTGTTGATTTTCCAGAAAGAAAACATACAGACAAGATTAGTCACTGCAAAAAATTAATTATCAAGCGAATTTTTGTATTGTCTAGATTTTTGGTATATCCGAATGTTAAGAAAATGTTTTGATCATCTTCATCGGGATTGTGGGGTGCTCCCGCTGTGGTTGTTAGACAAAATTAGTTAAACAAAAGCGAGAAAGACAGATATACCCGAAAAAAATTAAATAATTTATTAGAATCGACCAATTTCATGCCAAAAATTAAATATTTAAAAAAATAAAGTAAATTTTTTGCCTTGCCTGACTTCTATGTTGTTTAGATTTTGGCTTACCCGAATTTTAAGGTAGTGTCTGACAAGAAACATCCCTCAAGACTCAATCAAGGTAAGATAAAAAAATTTAGAAATCAAAATATTCCAATAAACAATCCCACACAAAAGTTGTATAATTACAAACATCGGATGATATACCCGTGCGATTTTATGTCTTGTCTTAATTCTTCTACGTCTGAATTTTAAGAAAATGTTTGAACTATCTTCAGTTGGGAATTTGTTAGTCGGACTTGTGGAAGGTTCTCTCAGTCAAGGTAAGATAAAAAATCCAGACTGAGAGAAACATTCCTATAACAAAATCCCTCCTAAAAACTTAATAATTAATGTTTTGTCTAGATTAGGGTTTGTTGATTTCCAGAAAGAAAACATACAGACAAGATTAGTCACTGCAAAAAATTAATTATCAAGCGAATTTTTGTATTGTCTAGATTTTTGGTATATCCGAATGTTAAGAAAATGTTTTGATCATCTTCATCGGGATTGTGGGGTGCTCCCGCTGTGGTTGTTTGACAAAATTAGTTAAACAAAAGCGAGAAAGACAGATATACCCGAAAAAAATTAAATAATTTATTAGAATCGACCAATTTCATGCCAAAAATTAAATATTTAAAAACAAAGTAATTTTTTGCCTTGCCTGAATTATGTGTTGTCTAGATTTTGGCTTACCCGAATTTTAAGGTAGTGTCTGACAAGAAACATCCCTCAAGACTCAATCAAGGTAAGATAAAAAAATTGAGAAATCAAAATATTCCAATAAATAATGCCACAAAAAATTGTATAATTACAACAATCGGATGATATACCCGTGCGATTTTATGTCTTGTCTAAATTCTTCTACGTCTGAATTTTAGGAAAATGTTTGAGCTATCTTCTGTTGGGATTTTGTAAGTCGAAATTGTGGAAGGTTCTCTCAATCAAGGTAAGATAAAAATTTCAGACTGAGAGAAAAATTACTATAACAAAATTCCTCCCTCAAACTATGGTTTGTTGCTTTTCCACAGAGAAAAAATACAGACAAGATTAAGTCACAGCAAACAATTAATCATCGAGCGAATTTTTGTATTGTCTAGATTTTTGGTATATCCGAATGTTAAGAAAATGTTTTGATCATCTTCATCGGGATTGTGGGGTGCTCCCGCTGTGGTTGTTAGACAAAATTAGTTAAACAAATGCGAGAAAGACAGATATACCCGAAAAAAATTAAATAATTTATTAGAATCGACCAATTTCATGCCAAAAATTAAATATTTAAAAAATAAAGTAATTTTTTTGCCTTGCCAGAATTATGTGTTGTCTAAATTTTGGCGTACCCGAATTTTAAGGTAGTGTCTGACAAGAAACATCCCTCAAGACTCAATCAAGGTAAGATAAAAAAATTGAGAAATCAAAATATTCCAATAAACAATTCCACACAAAAGTTGTATAATTACAAACATCGGATGATATACCCGTGCGATTTTATGTCTTGTCTAAATTCTTCTACGTCTGAATTTTAAGAAAATTTTTTTTAACTATCTTCAGTTGGGATTTTGTTAGTCGGAATTGTGGAAAGTTCTCTCAATCAAGGTAAGATAAAAAATCCAGACTGAGAGAAACATTCCTATAACAAAATCCCTCCTAAAAACTTAATAATTAATGTTTTGTCTAGATTAGGGTTTGTTGATTTTCCAGAAAGAAAACATACAGACAAGATTAGTCAATGCAAAAAATTAATTATCAAGCGAATTTTTGTATTGTCTAGATTTTTGGTATATCCGAATGTTAAGAAAATGTTTTGATCATCTTCATCGGGATTGTGGGGTGCTCCCGCTGTGGTTGTTAGACAAAATTAGTTAAACAAAAGCGAGAAAGACAGATATACCCGAAAAAAATTAAATAATTTATTAAAATCGACCAATTTCATACCACAAATTAAATATATAAAAACAAAGTAAATTTTTTGCCAGATATACCCGAAAAAAATTAAATAATTTATTAGAATCGACCAATTTCATGCCAAAAATTAAATATTTAAAAAATAAAGTAATTTTTTTGCCTTGCCTGACTTCTATGTTGTCTATATTTTGGCTTACCCGAATTTTAAGGTAGTGTCTGACAAGAAACATCCCTCAAGACTCAATCAAGGTAAGATAAAAAAAATTGAGAAATCAAAATATTCCAATAAACAATCCCACACAAAAGTTGTATAATTACAAACATCGGATGATATACCCGTGCGATTTTATGTCTTGTCTTAATTCTTCTACGTCTGAATTTTATGAAAATGTTTGAACTATCTTCTGTTGGGATTTTGGAAGTCAAAATTGTGGAAGGTTCTCTCAATCAAGGTAAGATAAAAAATCCAGACTGAGAGAAATATTCCTATAACAAAATCCCTCCTAAAAACTTAATAATTAATGTTTTGTCTAGATTAGGGTTTGTTGATTTTCCAGAAAGAAAACATACAGACAAGATTAGTCACTGCAAAAAATTAATTATCAAGCGAATTTTTGTATTGTCTAGATTTTTGGTATATCCGAATGTTAAGAAAATGTTTTGATCATCTTCATCGGGATTGTGGGGTGCTCCCGCTGTGGTTGTTAGACAAAATTAGTTAAACAAAAGCGAGAAAGACAGATATACCCGAAAAAAATTAAATAATTTATTAGAATCGACCAATTTCATGCCAAAAATTAAATATTTAAAAAAATAAAGTAAATTTTTTGCCTTGCCTGACTTCTATGTTGTTTAGATTTTGGCTTACCCGAATTTTAAGGTAGTGTCTGACAAGAAACATCCCTCAAGACTCAATCAAGGTAAGATAAAAAAATTTAGAAATCAAAATATTCCAATAAACAATCCCACACAAAAGTTGTATAATTACAAACATCGGATGATATACCCGTGCGATTTTATGTCTTGTATTAATTCTTCTACGTCTGAATTTTAAGAAAATGTTTGAACTATCTTCAGTTGGGAATTTGTAAGTCGAAATTGTGGAAGGTTCTCTCAATCAAGGTAAGATAAAAAATACAGACTGAGAGAAAAATTCCTATAACAAAATCCCTCCCTCAAACTATGGTTTGTTGCTTTTCCACAGAGAAAAAATACAGACAAGATTAAGTTACAGCAAATAATTAATCATCGAGCGAATTTTTGTATTGTCTAGATTTTTGGTATACCCGAATGTTAAGAAAATGTTTTGATCATCTTCATCGGGATTGTGGGGTGCTCCCGCTGTGGTTGTTAGACAAAATTAGTTAAACAAAAGCGAGAAAGACAGATATACCCGAAAAAAATTAAATAATTTATTAGAATCGACCAATTTCATGCCAAAAATTAAATATTTAAAAAATAAAGTAAATTTTTTGCCTTGCCTGACTTCTATGTTGTTTAGATTTTGGCTTACCCGAATTTTAAGAAAGTGTCTGACAAGAAACATCCCTCAAGACTCAATCAAGGTAAGATAAAAAAATTTAGAAATCAAAATATTCCAATAAACTATCCCACACAAAAGTTGTATAATTACAAACATCGGATGATATACCCGTGCGATTTTATGTCTTTTCTTAATTATTCTACGTCTGAATTTTAAGAAAATGTTTGAACTATCATCAGTTGGGAATTTGTTAGTCGGACTTGTGGAAGGTTCTCTCAGTCAAGGTAAGATAAAAAATCCAGACTGAGAGAAACATTCCTATAACAAAATCCCTCCTAAAAACTTAATAATTAATGTTTTGTCTAGATTAGGGTTTGTTGATTTCCAGAAAGAAAACATACAGACAAGATTAGTCACTGCAAAAAATTAATTATCAAGCGAATTTTTGTATTGTCTAGATTTTTGGTATATCCGAATGTTAAGAAAATGTTTTGATCATCTTCATCGGGATTGTGGGGTGCTCCCGCTGTGGTTGTTTGACAAAATTAGTTAAACAAAAGCGAGAAAGACAGATATACCCGAAAAAAATTAAATAATTTATTAGAATCGACCAATTTCATGCCAAAAATTAAATATTTAAAAACAAAGTAATTTTTTGCCTTGCCTGAATTATGTGTTGTCTAGATTTTGGCTTACCCGAATTTTAAGGTAGTGTCTGACAAGAAACATCCCTCAAGACTCAATCAAGGTAAGATAAAAAAATTGAGAAATCAAAATATTCCAATAAATAATGCCACAAAAAATTGTATAATTACAACAATCGGATGATATACCCGTGCGATTTTATGTCTTGTCTAAATTCTTCTACGTCTGAATTTTAGGAAAATGTTTGAGCTATCTTCTGTTGGGATTTTGTAAGTCGAAATTGTGGAAGGTTCTCTCAATCAAGGTAAGATAAAAATTTCAGACTGAGAGAAAAATTACTATAACAAAATTCCTCCCTCAAACTATGGTTTGTTGCTTTTCCACAGAGAAAAAATACAGACAAGATTAAGTCACAGCAAACAATTAATCATCGAGCGAATTTTTGTATTGTCTAGATTTTTGGTATATCCGAATGTTAAGAAAATGTTTTGATCATCTTCATCGGGATTGTGGGGTGCTCCCGCTGTGGTTGTTAGACAAAATTAGTTAAACAAATGCGAGAAAGACAGATATACCCGAAAAAAATTAAATAATTTATTAGAATCGACCAATTTCATGCCAAAAATTAAATATTTAAAAAATAAAGTAATTTTTTTGCCTTGCCAGAATTATGTGTTGTCTAAATTTTGGCGTACCCGAATTTTAAGGTAGTGTCTGACAAGAAACATCCCTCAAGACTCAATCAAGGTAAGATAAAAAAATTGAGAAATCAAAATATTCCAATAAACAATTCCACACAAAAGTTGTATAATTACAAACATCGGATGATATACCCGTGCGATTTTATGTCTTGTCTTAATTCTTCTACGTCTGAATTTTAAGAAAATGTTTGAACTATCTTCAGTTGGGAATTTGTAAGTCGAAATTGTGGAAGGTTCTCTCATTCAAGGTAAGATAAAAAATCCAGACTGAGAGAAAAATTCCTATAACAATATCCCTCCTAAAAACTTAATAATTAATGTTTTGTCTAGATTAGGGTTCGTTGATTTTCCAGAAAGAAAACATACAGACAATATTAGTCACTGCAAAAAATTAATTATCAAGCGAATTTTTGTATTGTCTAGATTTTTGGTATATCCGAATGTTAAGAAAATGTTTTGATCATCTTCATGGGGATTGTGGGGTGCTCCCGCTGTGGTTGTTTGACAAAATTAGTTAAACAAATGCGAGAAAGACAGATATACCCGAAAAAAATTAAATAATTTATTAAAATCGACCAATTTCATACCACAAATTAAATATATAAAAACAAAGTAAATTTTTTGCCAGATATACCCGAAAAAAATTAAATAATTTATTAGAATCGACCAATTTCATGCCAAAAATTAAATATTTAAAAAATAAAGTAATTTTTTTGCCTTGCCTGACTTCTATGTTGTCTATATTTTGGCTTACCCGAATTTTAAGGTAGTGTCTGACAAGAAACATCCCTCAAGACTCAATCAAGGTAAGATAAAAAAATTGAGAAATCAAAATATTCCAATAAACAATCCCACACAAAAGTTGTATAATTACAAACATCGGATGATATACCCGTGCGATTTTATGTCTTGTCTTAATTCTTCTACGTCTGAATTTTATGAAAATGTTTGAACTATCTTCTGTTGGGATTTTGGAAGTCAAAATTGTGGAAGGTTCTCTCAATCAAGGTAAGATAAAAAATCCAGACTGAGAGAAATATTCCTATAACAAAATCCCTCCTAAAAACTTAATAATTAATGTTTTGTCTAGATTAGGGTTTGTTGATTTTCCAGAAAGAAAACATACAGACAAGATTAGTCACTGCAAAAAATTAATTATCAAGCGAATTTTTGTATTGTCTAGATTTTTGGTATATCCGAATGTTAAGAAAATGTTTTGATCATCTTCATCGGGATTGTGGGGTGCTCCCGCTGTGGTTGTTAGACAAAATTAGTTAAACAAAAGCGAGAAAGACAGATATACCCGAAAAAAATTAAATAATTTATTAGAATCGACCAATTTCATGCCAAAAATTAAATATTTAAAAAAATAAAGTAAATTTTTTGCCTTGCCTGACTTCTATGTTGTTTAGATTTTGGCTTACCCGAATTTTAAGGTAGTGTCCGACAAGAAACATCCCTCAAGACTCAATCAAGGTAAGATAAAAAAATTTAGAAATCAAAATATTCCAATAAACAATCCCACACAAAAGTTGTATAATTACAAACATCGGATGATATACCCGTGCGATTTTATGTCTTGTATTAATTCTTCTACGTCTGAATTTTAAGAAAATGTTTGAACTATCTTCAGTTGGGAATTTGTAAGTCGAAATTGTGGAAGGTTCTCTCAATCAAGGTAAGATAAAAAATACAGACTGAGAGAAAAATTCCTATAACAAAATCCCTCCCTCAAACTATGGTTTGTTGCTTTTCCACAGCGAAAAAATACAGACAAGATTAAGTTACAGCAAATAATTAATCATCGAGCGAATTTTTGTATTGTCTAGATTTTTGGTATACCCGAATGTTAAGAAAATGTTTTGATCATCTTCATCGGGATTGTGGGGTGCTCCCGCTGTGGTTGTTAGACAAAATTAGTTAAACAAAAGCGAGAAAGACAGATATACCCGAAAAAAATTAAATAATTTATTAGAATCGACCAATTTCATGCCAAAAATTAAATATTTAAAAAATAAAGTAAATTTTTTGCCTTGCCTGACTTCTATGTTGTTTAGATTTTGGCTTACCCGAATTTTAAGAAAGTGTCTGACAAGAAACATCCCTCAAGACTCAATCAAGGTAAGATAAAAAAATTTAGAAATCAAAATATTCCAATAAACTATCCCACACAAAAGTTGTATAATTACAAACATCGGATGATATACCCGTGCGATTTTATGTCTTTTCTTAATTATTCTACGTCTGAATTTTAAGAAAATGTTTGAACTATCATCAGTTGGGAATTTGTTAGTCGGACTTGTGGAAGGTTCTCTCAGTCAAGGTAAGATAAAAAATCCAGACTGAGAGAAACATTCCTATAACAAAATCCCTCCTAAAAACTTAATAATTAATGTTTTGTCTAGATTAGGGTTTGTTGATTTCCAGAAAGAAAACATACAGACAAGATTAGTCACTGCAAAAAATTAATTATCAAGCGAATTTTTGTATTGTCTAGATTTTTGGTATATCCGAATGTTAAGAAAATGTTTTGATCATCTTCATCGGGATTGTGGGGTGCTCCCGCTGTGGTTGTTTGACAAAATTAGTTAAACAAAAGCGAGAAAGACAGATATACCCGAAAAAAATTAAATAATTTATTAGAATCGACCAATTTCATGCCAAAAATTAAATATTTAAAAACAAAGTAATTTTTTGCCTTGCCTGAATTATGTGTTGTCTAGATTTTGGCTTACCCGAATTTTAAGGTAGTGTCTGACAAGAAACATCCCTCAAGACTCAATCAAGGTAAGATAAAAAAATTGAGAAATCAAAATATTCCAATAAATAATGCCACAAAAAATTGTATAATTACAACAATCGGATGATATACCCGTGCGATTTTATGTCTTGTCTAAATTCTTCTACGTCTGAATTTTAGGAAAATGTTTGAGCTATCTTCTGTTGGGATTTTGTAAGTCGAAATTGTGGAAGGTTCTCTCAATCAAGGTAAGATAAAAATTTCAGACTGAGAGAAAAATTACTATAACAAAATTCCTCCCTCAAACTATGGTTTGTTGCTTTTCCACAGAGAAAAAATACAGACAAGATTAAGTCACAGCAAACAATTAATCATCGAGCGAATTTTTGTATTGTCTAGATTTTTGGTATATCCGAATGTTAAGAAAATGTTTTGATCATCTTCATCGGGATTGTGGGGTGCTCCCGCTGTGGTTGTTAGACAAAATTAGTTAAACAAATGCGAGAAAGACAGATATACCCGAAAAAAATTAAATAATTTATTAGAATCGACCAATTTCATGCCAAAAATTAAATATTTAAAAAATAAAGTAATTTTTTTGCCTTGCCAGAATTATGTGTTGTCTAAATTTTGGCGTACCCGAATTTTAAGGTAGTGTCTGACAAGAAACATCCCTCAAGACTCAATCAAGGTAAGATAAAAAAATTGAGAAATCAAAATATTCCAATAAACAATTCCACACAAAAGTTGTATAATTACAAACATCGGATGATATACCCGTGCGATTTTATGTCTTGTCTTAATTCTTCTACGTCTGAATTTTAAGAAAATGTTTGAACTATCTTCAGTTGGGAATTTGTAAGTCGAAATTGTGGAAGGTTCTCTCATTCAAGGTAAGATAAAAAATCCAGACTGAGAGAAAAATTCCTATAACAATATCCCTCCTAAAAACTTAATAATTAATGTTTTGTCTAGATTAGGGTTCGTTGATTTTCCAGAAAGAAAACATACAGACAAGATTAGTCACTGCAAAAAATTAATTATCAAGCGAATTTTTGTATTGTCTAGATTTTTGGTATATCCGAATGTTAAGAAAATGTTTTGATCATCTTCATGGGGATTGTGGGGTGCTCCCGCTGTGGTTGTTTGACAAAATTAGTTAAACAAATGCGAGAAAGACAGATATACCCGAAAAAATAAACAAATGCGAGAAAGACAGATATACCCGAAAAAAATTAAAAAATTTATTAGAATCGACCAATTTCATGCCAAATATTAAATATTTAAAAAATAAAGTAATTTTTTTGCCTTGCCAGAATTATGTGTTGTCTAAATTTTGGCTTACCCGAATTTTAAGGTAGTGTCTGACAAGAAACATCCCTCAAGACTCAATCAAGGTAAGATAAAAAAATTGAGAAATCAAAATATTCCAATAAATAATGCCACACAAAAATTGTATATTTGGATGATATAACCGTGCGATTTTATGTCTTGTCTAAATTCTTGTACGTCTGAATTTTAAGAAAATGTTTGAACTATCTTCTGTTGGGATTTTGTAAGTCGAAATTGTGGAAAGTTCTCTCAATCAAGGTAAGATAAAAAATCCAGACTGAGAGAAATATTCCTATAACAATATCCCTCCTAAAAACTTAATAATTAATGTTTTGTCTAGATTAGGGTTTGTTGATTTTCCAGAAAGAAAACATACAGACAAGATTAGTCACTGCAAAAAATTAATTATCAAGCGAATTTTTGTATTGTCTAGATTTTTGGTATATCCGAATGTTAAGAAAATGTTTGGATCATCTTCATCGGGATTGTGGGATGCTCCCGCTGTGGTCGTTATACAAAATTAGTTAAACAAAACCGAGAAAGACAGATATACCCGAAAAAAATTAAATAATTTATTAGAATCGACCAATTTCATGCCAAAAATTAAATATTTAAAAAAATAAAGTAATTTTTTTGCCTTGCCTGACTTCTATGTTGTCTATATTTTGGCTTACCCGAATTTTAAGGTAGTGTCCGACAAGAAACATCCCTCAAGACTCAATCAAGGTAAGATAAAAAAATTGAGAAATCAAAATATTCCAATAAACAATCTCACACAAAAGTTGTATAATTACAAACATCGGACAAGATTATTTTTTCCTTAATTTCCAGATACATTCAATTTCCAATTCTACAACATGGACGAAAAGTTCTGCTCCAGCAGAAATGGCTAGTTTCCCAAACAATGGATGTTGCTACTGAATAATCGACAACGGTTTACAGTTGCGCTTCACTAAGACCGATTAATTTGACAATCGCTTTTATGTGGAAAAAATTAACCTCTCATTTTACTTTTCTGAAATCTATTCACTCCCAAAAATTTTATTAGTCCGAACTAAACTTAAAAAACGTTTGGTTTGTATAACATGTACCTAAAACTACCAAATGAAATTACTAGGTGAACACAACAAATGAAGAATACTCCTTATTACATCTAATCATATGGTACTTACTGTTTATCCGTTGATTCACTGACACAACCCGATTCGTTGTTGGAATTAAAAAAACCTCACGCACAAAAGCCATTAATTGGGCAAAAACATCATAGCATTCATTGAATTAGCCATTATCAATAAGTTCCAGAGATGTGCAATTAACGCAATAACCGCGACATCTAGAAAAGACAAAAGTAAAATGTTAATGTTATTCCAGAATCCGATAATGAATTACGAATAAGGCTACGATTACGATTAAAAGCATGAAACTCTTCATACTGTTATAGAATATTAAAACATGTTAACCATTAAAAATTTAATTTCTAGATGTTTTGGAAATAATATTCATGATATGCCTTCATAAGGTGCTTTCCCACTGAGAGACGGTTTAGTTATTCTTCAACTGCTTCCAAATCGCTCAGGCACTATTTATCTTATTGATCTAATCTAAACACATCGTTTAAAAATGAAAAATTCACTTTTTTGTAATATTTATTACACATTTTTCAGAATGAATAATTAAATTGCAGGAGAATAAATGTTTTAGTATGCAGTGAAGTTTAGAAACGATGTGAGTCATTGTACAAATCTGTTAATCCACTTTAGGTGAAAATTTCGCGTTTATATACAAAAATAATGATAATTATATATATACTGACACGAACATTGAATTCCTAAATTCTCTCTTCAACCGCATTCACAAAAATATAATTTAAATGTAAGACTCCGTGCAACACCGTTCGGAACTCAAATTTCTTAGGAATGCAAAAGTCAAAAAATACACTATTCACTATGATGTACCAAAAGAAATAAAACAAGCACTGCCTTTAAATTTTTTAGGTATTAATTAGTTTACAAATCAAATTTATTCGTTTACCAATCGTTACGTCTTTGTGCGTCTTTCTCCCTTATTTTCACAAGACATATAGAACTAAATATAATTGCGGATAAAATTTTACGGTTTATTTTTTAAATATATTTTATTGTTTTCACTAGAAAAACTAGTGTAACACTTCTCAAAAACTAAATTTAATTAAATCGCTTAACACCACTATAACCATTTTTCTCTGTTACACTACTTGAACGAGCCATATTGTTTTCACTAGAGTTGCAAAACTATCGATGACTAAATAGGTATGTATATCGATAGTCACGCCGGGCTCGACAACTACCAAATGCACAAAATCGTGATTGTGCAAGCATTTTGTGTCGTTTGTATTTGCACAACCGTTGGGCCAAATCAAATCGACTTGACATTTATAAGCTTGTGCATTCATTTTAAATCGTGTGGAAAGAAGTTTGCTAAGAATTTGAAAATTTTCAGAAGGTAAACAAATATCGTGCTTAAATTCCGTTTGTTTATATTTTAAATTTGTGAAAATAGCGAATAATTTGAAAAATTATACGATATTTGAAAATACTATTAAAAGAACTTGGAGCATCAGGGACATTTCAAATTCTCTTGAACTTGCAAACCAATTTTGTGTAAAATTCCATTTTCTAAAAAATGCTTGAGTTTGTTTTGGGAAAAATAAAAGGATAATTTTGATTACAGTAACGATTTCGATTTGGTATTCGCACAAGCTACTCTCTCAAGAGTTTTAAATATAATATTAAATAGTTCTGTCGCAGTAATTGGTGGGGTGTGAATAGTGATGTTACATAACGTTTTTGTATATAATATTTAGGTGTAATTTTTGATACATTTTTTGTACCTATATGTATGTAGCCAAAGAGCTAAAAGTTATTTTTTGAACGTGTTTTGTTTCCTTTTCATTACAAAATCTAGAAGTTTCATAAATCTAATTTTATATTAATCTAAAACTTTTTTGAACTTCCATTAATTTTGTAGAAAAAACTTAATTTTTTGGGGCAGACAGTACTTTTGAAACAACATTGATTTTAATGGGTTAAAACTGACAGCAAAAGAAATACAACAGCTAAGAAGTTTCCTGGGGCGTGGGCGTAGGACACAAGGTAAAGTTCGTGACAGTCGCAGGTGCGTCCATGGTTGATCCTGGCGCTTCTACGTTTCAAGTCGACACACAGCCTCCTCGTGGCGTCCCCTGGATAGCGATCTGACAACCGTCAGTGAGTTAACTAATGTGTGCGGCGGGCTTCTCCATGGCCTTGACTGAATGGTTGTGCGTCGGGCTTGGAACCCACCACGTTAAAATACCCACCAATGAATCCTCCAAATAAGCCTCGGATAATGAACCCCTCTAATGTTCACGACTCCCGCAAACGCCCAAAGGACAACGATTTACGGATATGCACCTGGAATGTCCGAACCCTTTACAGGGAAGGTGCCTCTATCCAGCTGGTGGATGTCCTCCAAAAATATAGAGCTGACATCACCGCTATACAGGAAATACGATGGACGGGACAGGGTTGCTCCAAAAGAGCATCCTGTGATATCTACTACAGCTGTCATGCGTCGAGACACGAATTTGGTGTTGGATTTGTGGTTGGGAAGAGACTGCGTCATCTAGTCTCGAGGTTCACGGCGGTGAACGAGCGCCTAGCCACTATCCGCATCAAGGCAAAATTCTTCAACATCAGCCTAATTTGTGTCCATGCCCCGACGGATGAGAAGGATGAAACGACCAAAGATGACTTCTACGAGCTCCTCGACAAAGCTTATGAGCATTGCCCCCGCCACGATGTTAAAATCGTGTTAGTCTTCAGTCAGTAGTTCATTCAGTCTCCACGACGAAGCCACCGATAACGGTATCAGACTGATCGACTTCGCCGCCGCACGAAACATGACAGTTAGTAGCACCAGATTCCAACATAAAGATATCCATAAGGCCACTTGGCTGTCCCCTGATCAAAACACACGTAACCAAATTGATCACGTTGTGATCGACGGAAGGCACGCTTCCAATGTACTAGACGTACGCACAATACGTGGTGCAAACATCGACTCAGAACACTACTTGGTTGCAGTCAAGGTCTGAACACGTAAATGTGTAGCAAAACGCGTACGGATAGGTATAAAGAGAAAGCTGGATGTCGAAAAGCTGCAATCACAACAGACAGCCAAAGTCTTTGCCAACCAACTTGCACTTCTCCTTTCGCAAAACACCCCTCAACTTGATGATATATGCGCGCAGTGGACGCACATTTCCCTCTTCGGCTGCCGAAGAGGTGCTAGGCTACCACCATCGACGGAGAAATATGTGGTACGACCAAGAGTGTCGCGATGCTAATGAAGCAAAAAACGCAGTCTACAGAGCCACCCTGCAGTCATTTGCAACGCGAGCTGCTAAGGAGCGGTACAGAAAGTTGAGGAGGGAGGAGAAACGTCTTTTCAGGCGCAAGAAAAGAGATGAAGAAAGACGCGAGTTCAATTATATCGAAATGTTGCGGGACAGGAACGAGGTCCGAAAATTCTTTGAAAGAATAAGACGCCTAACTCTTGGTTTGAAGACCGAGGCCTCTTCCTGCAAGGATGAAGACGGAAATCTGGTGACAGATATCCAGGGCATAATGAGATTATGGAGGGAGCACTTTTCGCAGCTGCTTAATGGCGAAGACGGCCACTGCGGAACCCACTCCGGAAACCCCAATCACTGACGGCGTTGAAGTACCGCCGCCTGACTATGAGGAGGTCTTAACAGCCATTGCTCGGCTGAAAAACAATAAGGCTGCAGGTGCAGATGGCCTGCCTGCTGAGTTGTTCAAGACCGGAGGCGAAGAGCTCAAAAAACGCATGCATGAGCTTCTATGCAGAATATGGTTAGATGAAAGCATGCCAAGTGATTGGAATCTCAGCGTACTCTGCCCAATCCATAAGATAGGTGATTCCACGATCTGCGCCAACTACCGTGGGATAAGCCTTCTTAATATTTAATATTGCATATAAGGTTCTATCGAGCGTACTGTGCGAAAGACTGAAGCCCATCGTCAACAAACTGATTGGACCTTAACAGTGTGGCTTCAGGCCTGGTAAATCCACCATCGACCAGATATTCACACTACGCCAAATCCTGGAAAAGACCCGAGAAAAACAGATCGACACCCATCATCTATTTGTCGATTATAAAGCCGCCTTCGACAGCACGATTAGGGATCACTTGTACGCCGCAATGTCTGATTTTGGTATCCCTGCAAAGCTCATTCGTCTTTGCAAAATGACACTGACCAACACCACCAGCGCAGTGAAAATTGGGACAGACCTCTCCGCACCATTTGATACCAAAAGAGGTTTCAGACAAGGTGACTCCCTATCGTGCGACTTCTTTAACCTAATGCTGGAGAAAATAATTCGAGCTGCGAACATCGACATCTCTGGCACTATTTTCTACAAGAGTGTCATGCTGACATACGCTGATGATGTTGACATCATTGGCAAAAACGTTCCAGCAGTCAGTGCAGCATTCTCCAACCTGGAAAGGGAGTCTCGTCGAGTAGGTCTAGTGGTGAACGAGGACAAAACGAAATACCTTGTGTCAACAAAGAGTCACGGCAAAGAGTCTTGGACAAAATGTCACTGTTGACAACTACACTTTTGAAGTCGTCAAGGATTTCGTTTATCTAGGATCCAGCATAAACACCAACAATAATGTCAGCCTTGAGATCAAGCGGAGACTAACTCTTGCCAACAGGTGTTACTACGGGCTCAGTAGGCAATTGAGAAGTAGAGCCCTCTCTCGACCGACGAAAATAACGCTCTATAAGTCCCTCATCCTTCCCGTCCTAATGTATGGCACAGAGACGTGGACATTGACCATCAATGATGAGAGGCTGTTAGGAGCGTTCGAGAGGCAGGTACTCCGTAAGATCTACGGTCCAGTATGCGTGGACGACGTGTATCGAATAAGATGGAACGATGAGCTGTATGAGCTGTACGCCGACACTGACATAGTCAAGCGTATAAAACTCCAGCGGCTTCGCTGGCTGGGTCATGTTGAGCGAATGGAAGAAAGCGCTCCGGCTAGAATGGTGAGGGTGTTTTATTCGAACCACGGTGGAGGAACACGCAGACGGGGACGTCCTAATCTCCGTTGGAAAGACCAGGTGCAGGGCAACCTGACTGCACTTGGCCTTATCAACTGGCGCCAGCGCGCGCATAGCAGAAGTGACTGGCGGAGCTTTGTGGAGGCGGCCAAGACCGATCATCGGTTGTAGCGCCAGCTAAGTAAGTAAGTAAGTAAGAAGTTTCCTTTTCGCAATATCTTAATTGGCAAGATTTACAAGTTGCGTGGATTTTATTTTAACTTTTTATTCCTTATTTCCGTAATTTGAGTTACTTTTTCATTTACAATTTTTGGAGAATAATTGGATTTGATATGTTTCCAAATTCGGCAACTCTCACACAAAATTTTCATTTGCTAGATTCTGCCGTTTGTGGCGAATCGCTACCATCAACCATATGATACCATCGTGATACCATATTTTGCTGACACCTGTGGCAATTTCCTAACGGTTATAATAAATATTCAGGCGAATCTTTAGCTTGTGGCGATTCGCGAACCATGATAAAAGTATTAAATGGAAAATGGTTAAAATTCCTGGTAGTATTGTAAAAATTTGATGGCTGAACATTTCACGAAATAACTACTTCTAACAAAAAAAGTTTTAATTTCATGGTAAAAAGTAAATAAACAAATTTCAGGTTCCGGAGCTCAACACTGCTACATAAAGTCACGGCGATCTCAACGAAGATAGTTAACTTTATTCAACAAGTTTACAGTAACACTAGAGTTGTCTAGAGTCAAATGGCTATGCTCTATGTCACCATTGACTTTTTCCTAAACGATTTCCATGACCACTTGGAAGTTTATTGAAGAAATCACTATTATATTATGGATTTACGCTGGCGATATTTATGTACTACAGAGAATGTTTGATTGGAAAAATACTGTGATACTTGGAACATGGAAGTGAATTTAGGGAAGTATGTGAAGCATTTCTCGGAGAGAAATTTGACAATTTAAAAGAAAAGCTATCTAGTAGTGATCACGCTAAAATGGTATTCAAGAAACAAGTGGACTAAATGCAATATTTCGACAAAATCCAGCATAACCTGGACTTGGCGTTTATTTCTAAGTAAGAGCAGAACATCTTTAGCACTGAAATGGACCGTAACAGAGCTATTCAAAGAAATACCGCACAGGAATGGGATATTCTTTTCTTTTATTTTTTTGAAGAAGTGAGTAAGAAACAAACCAACTCATAGGATTTTATTAGAAACTAGAATGACAAATTGACATTTATACACCCTGTACCTACACCTAAAATATTTAGATAAAACATATTTTTGATATAAAGAGGAAAGATTGCCTTATATACTAACAAGAAGTCTTAGAACAAAATTTGTTTTGGGCTTAAAATAGTAATTTTGCAAAATATGTGGCAATGATGATGTAGGAGCTCGCGTATATACAAATCTCTTGACCACAATAGAGCTTGAAGTTATCTACAAGAAAACTTTCAGTGTTCTAAAATAATGTGAATATTATTTTCTGAAAAGCTCATTCTAGACCGTGACATAAAATAGACATGCTAAATAAAACTAGCGATGAAAAAGGGGAAAATTAATTAAATTAATTGTTGACGATTTAGTTTATAATAATTATAAATGTGTATAGTTGAAGTAACAATTCAAACTGCACATAAAGCATAAACCTCAGTATAAAGTCATTGTGGTAAGTTCTAATACTTACAATATTTTATCAATATGTGTATAAGTAATTAAATTTGAATGTAATGTTATTATCGGTATAATAGAAGTAATAAAAATAAGTTGAATTTAATAAACAACAATTTATCCATCTATTAAGAAAATGTTTCAATTATCTTCTGTCGAGATTGTGTGGTGTTGCCGAAATACACAATCTGATATACAAAATTCAGACAAGGCAAAATCTCAACAGGGCTTAAACTGGGTAAGACATAACGTAGTTAGGAGATTTCACTAAAATTCGGATAGTCTAAAGTCTAGATAATACATATTTCCAGCAGAACAAAAAAAATGCCATATTGTTTTTAATTAATTTAATTTTTGTCCGAATTTGTCGTCAATGGGGACACAAAAATCTGCTATAGGTGGATTTGAATTTACTGCTATATTGTATTGTACGGTAAGATAACTTTTTTTTTTTATGTATATTCAAAGCAACACATAGTGTGTACTCCTATGAATGCAGAGATTTAAGTGTTAAACAAGATTATTTTTTCCTTAATTTCCAGATACATTCAATTTCAAATTCTACAACATGGACGAAAAGTTCTGCTACAGCAGAAATGGCTAGGCTCCCAAACAATGGATGTTGCCATTGCTACTGAATAATCGACAACGGTTTACAGTTTCGCTCCACCAAAAGACCGATTAATTTGACAATCGCGGTTCTGTAAACAATATTAACCTTTCATTTTACTTTTCTGAAAAAATACACTATTCACTATGTTCTACCAAAGCAAATAAAACAAGCACTGCCTTTAAATTTTTTAGGTATTGATTAGTTCACAAATCAAATTTACTCGTTTACCAATCGTTGCATCTTTGTTTGTCTTTATCCTTTATTTTCACAAGACATATAGAACTAAATATAATTGCGGATAAAATTTTACGGTTTATTTTTTAAATATATTTTATTGTTTTCACTAGAAAAACTAGTGTAACACTTCTCAAAAACTAAATTTAATTAAATCGCGCAACACCACTATAACCATTTTTCTCTGTTACACTACTTGAACGAGCCATATTGTTTTCACTAGAGTTGCAAAACTATTGATGACTAAATAGGTATGTATATCGATAGTCGCGCCGGGCTCGACAACTACCAAATGCACAAAATCTCTTGAACTTGCAAACCATTGTGAGTAATTCCATTTTCTAAAAAATGCTTGAGTTTGTTTGGGGAAAAATAAAAGGATAATTTTAATTACAGCAACGATTTCGATTTGGGATTCGCACAAGCTACTCTCTCAAGAGTTTTAAATAAAATACTAAATAGTTCTGTCGCAGTAATTGGTGGGGTGTAAACAGTGATGTTACACGCACATAACGTTTTTGTGCTGTAATTATAGGTAGCGTACAGTAGGTATAATTTTTGATACATTTTTTGTACCTATATGTATAAGCTTAAGAGATATTTTTTGAACATGGTTTGTTTCCGTTTTATTACAAAACTAGAAGTTTCTTAAATCTTATTTTATATTAATGCCAAGTCTCCACGACGAAGCCAGCGATAACGGTGAGACTGACCGACTTCGACGCCGCACGAAACATGACAGTTAGTAGTACCAGATTCCAACATAAAGATATCCATAAGGCCACTTGGCTGTGCCCTGATCAAAACACACTAAGCCAGATTGATCACGTTGTGATCGACGGAAGGCACGCTTCCAATGTACTACACGTACGCACAATACGTGGTGCAAACATCGACTCAGAACACTACTTGGTTGCAGTCAAGGTCTGAACACGTAAATGTGTAGCAAAACGCGTACGGATAGGTATAAAGAGAAAGCTGGATGTCGAAAAGCTGCAATCATAACAGACAGCCGAAGTCTTCGCCAACCAACTTGCACTCCTCCTTTCGCAAAACACCCTTCAACTTGATGATATATGCGCGCAGTGGTCGCACATTTCCCGCTCTATGCGTACGGCTGCCGAAGAGGTGCTAGGCTACCACGCAAAAAACGCTGTTTACAGAGCCACCCTGCAGTCAGTTGCAACGCGAGCTGCTAAGGAGCGATACAGAGAGTTGAGGAGGGAGGAGAAACGTCTTTTCAGGCGCAAGAAAAGAGATGAAGAAAGACACGAGTTCAATGATATCGAAATGTTGCGGGACAGGAACGAGGTCCGAAAATTCTTTGAAAGAATAAGACGCCTGACTCTTGGTTTGAAGACCGGGGCCTCTTCCTGCAAGGATGAAGACGGAAATCTGGTGACAGATGTTCAGGGCATAATGAGATTATGGAGGGGGCGCTTTTCGCAGCTGCTTAATGGCGATGACGGCAATAATCCCGCCACTGCGGAATCCACTCCGGAAACCCCAATCACTGACGGCATTGAAATACCGCCGCCTGACTATGAGGAGGTCTTAACAGCCATTTCTCGGCTGCAAAACAATAAGGCTGCAGGTGCAGATGGCCTGCCTGCTGAGTTGCTTAAGACCGGAAGCGAAGAGCTTAAAAAACGCATGCATGAGCCTCTATGCAGAATATGGTCGGATGAAAGCATGCCAAGTGATTAGAAACTCAGCGTACTCTGCCCAATCCATAAAAAAGGTGATTCCACGATCTGCGCCAACTACCGTGGGATAAGCCTTCTTAACATTGCATGTAAGGATCCAAGGAGCGTACTGTGCGAAAGACTGAAGCCTGGTAAATCCATCATCGACCAGATATTCACACTACGCCAAATCCTGGAAAAGACCCGAGAAAAACAGATCGACACCCATAATCTATTTGTCGATTATAAAGCGGCATTCGACAGCACGATTAGGGATCAGTAGTACGCCACAATGTTTGATTTTCGTATCCCTGCAAATCTCATTCGTCTTTGCAAAATGACACTGACCAGCACCACCAGCGCAGTGAAAATTGGGACAGACCTATCCGCACCATTTGATACCAAAAGAGGTTTCAGACAAGGTGACTCCCTATCGTGCGACTTCTTTAAACTTATGCTGGAGAAAATAATTCGAATTGCGAACATCGACATCTCTGGCACTATTTTCTACAAGAGTGTCATGCTGCTAGCATACGCTGATGATATTGACATCATTGGCAAAAACGCTCGAGCAGTCAGTGCAGCATTCTTCAACCTGGAAAGGGAGTCTCGTCGAGTGGGTCTAGTGGTGAACGAAGACAAAACGAAATACCTTGTGTCAAAAAACAAAGAGTCACGGCGTCTTTGACAAAATGCCACTGTTGACAATTATACTTTTGAAGTCGTTAAGGATTTCGTATATCTAGGATCCAGCATTAACACCAACAATAATGTCAGCCTTGAGATCAAGCGGAGACTAACTCTTGCCAACAGGTGTTACTACGGGCTCAGTAGGCAATTGAGAAGTAGAGCCGTCTCTCTACCTGAGATGAGACGCTGTTACGAGCGTTCGAGCGGAAGCTACTCCGTAAGATCTATGGTCCAGTATGCGTGAACGACGTGTATCGAATAAGATGGAACGATGAGCTGTACGCTGACACTGACATAGTCAAGCGTATAAAAATCCAGCGGCTTCGCTGACTGGGTCATGTTGAGCGAATAGAAGAAATCGCTCCGGCTAGAAGGGTGTTTTATTTGAACCACGGTGGAGGAGAAGGGGACTTCTTAATCTCCGTTAGAAAGACCAGGTGCAGGGCAACCTAACTAGTTTTTTTTTTTTTTTTGTACTAAAACTTTTTTTCGTTATTGGTTAGTATATTTGTCAATGGTATATTTGATACTTGTAAAAATGTCCTTGTGCATGCATTTGCTGATGATATACAGCTGATGATATGCAGTTATCATTTATTCTTGCCTCAGAGCAAGAATAAATGATAGATTGCTATCTATTTTTAATTGTGCAGTTGAAATTCGTTGACAAAATAACTACTTTAGGTTTCTGTATTAAATCGAGTCTGTCTTGTGTCGACCATGTCAATAGAGTTTCACACTCCGTTATTTTAGAGTCTCCGCTGCTTTTACTCCTGTGGAAACCAAGCGGAAACTGGCAATCCAATTAGTGTTGCCTATTATAACCTACTCGTAGCTTGTTTACAGTAAGCTTGACTCTCATTCGCTCCACAAGCTTGGTCTAAGAAGGTTTGATCACATAACTTCATGGAGGAATCTAGGCTGCAGTATGTATGACTTAAAGCTAGGAGCTGTATTTTTTGCTCAAATTAATTACAAGAAAGACTCCAACATATTTATATGATGTGTATTTATGTACACAATGTATTTATATGTCAAAATTTTATTATTCCCAAGTTCAAATACCTTAATTCATCTCGGATGATTTTCTTTAACACCATTGATTAGACTATAGAATGCTATACATTTACATCTCAAAAGAAACTTAAATGTGAATATTGTTTACTGCTTAAATTTTACTCAATTGCATATTTTTAAAATGTAATGAAATTGTGTCCTTATATTTATTCTATTAATGTTTAATATTTAACAACTATGTTATTGTATCTCCCTGCTGTTGACTTTAAGCAGTGTTATTCTAATTTTTACTACATTCTTTTTTCTATTTATTGTTAAATTCCCTGTAACTAATTATCTATTTCTTTTTCTTTTCTTTCATTTCATTCTCTATTAATCTATTATTTATTTACATATTTATTTTCAAGTACTGGTAAAGATATTATATCTTAGTGTACTTCTATTTTATGTTGAATAAATTGAAATTGAATTGAAATTGCAATCACAGGACACTGTTAAACAGGCAGATTTATCAATGTTGACTATGACCGCATGTAACGCCAAACTCCGAGCTTTCATGATTTATATAACATCAGTTTGTTGGTTATTAATAAAATTATTCATTACACATGTAGTGTATTGATCAATGATAAAACAGTGCATAATTTAGGTAGTAACAATTAATTCAAATAACTTAGGTGTCACACATAATTTAGCAATACCTCTATAATTTAAGATATTAGTTTTAACACCATTTTTATGAAGAGGAAGGTAATCGAACTAATAAAAACTTTGACTTAAAACAAACAAAAAACCGTCTCAATCAACAGATTAAAAGTGGACATCATCGAAGTGGAATTTTCCTCGTCCGCTTGTACCCAAATAACTACCAAAGCAACAACAACAAAAACAAACAAGATCAACGAAGAGATTTCTAACGTGAGCAAGTCACTGGTGAGTGAGTATGTGGCAATAGCAGTGAATAATACTGGAAATACTTAAATTTCAAGATTTTCATACAAAAATATTTTATTTAAGCATAAAACAAATAGCTTAAACAACTTTGTCATAAAAATATTTGAAATTGAAATATAAAATTTTAATAAAAAATAACAAAATATAAAAATGGAAACTAAAATCCACAAGATCATCAGCATCGCCAAATGCGAGACCAAATATGTAGATGACTTGTTCGCTGAAGTAAAAACGAACGCACAGACGACGCAGTAACGATACTTAACAGATACCATGGAACTACAATATAAAATTCACAAAAGAATTAGAAGACAATCAAAGACTACCATATTTAGACAGTGATTATAAGACCAAAAAGGTCGTGTGAACAATTCCACTTGACTAGTTATAACAGAAAGGGTTATTAATATATTGCAGAATGAAATTATTTTACCAAAAAACTAATATTGAGCTTGATCAATAATATCTGTAAAAAAAGCATAGAAAAGAAACTTACTACTGACATGACTATTAAAATATACAAATCAAATATACATAATATATACCTAACTGCTCCAAAAAATTAAAATATATAAAGGGAAACAAAATTTAAAAAATTGAAGAACTTTATGAAAATATTTTTAATTTTACAAACAATTAATAAGTTTTACTTAATTACAGAGCCTAAAGTTTAATAATTATCAAATATTGCATACAAAATTACACCCCCAAACAAAATCTACAAATATGTAGATACCAATTCAACAAGTCAATTTTATTGCTTAAAACAAGCCAAAATTGGTATGCTTTAACTATTGTATACTATGGTCGCCTTGACGTAGTTGGTACAGAGTGTCTAACAAAGTCTCAAAAAAACAGTTTCAAGTCATTTCCTTGTTGTTTCATAAAATTTCCAAGATGACTAAAACATGAATTCAAGTCGAATATATCTTTAATTTGATTCGTTACTCGGACACTTATGGAACTTACAATTTTATGTGGATTAGACAAAAATGTTTATTATATATGATGCCGGAAAAAAAAAACACAAAACCTCGGATGACCCAATAATGATTTGGTATCCAAAAATCTGGCAAATCTTCAATTGTGCAAAACGAAGAAATAAGCTATTCTATAGAAAAGGTAAAACCGCTGCAAAAACATGCCGAAAAATTTGTGCGGTTTACGCTGAGGATGCTGTGAATGAACGCCGGACTCAGGAGTTGTTTACTGGATTCCGTTCCGGAAATTTCGATATCAATAATGCACATCGATCTGGTCTGCCAGTCACTGAAAACGCTGATGAAATTTTGCAACTGGTGGAGCAGGATCGACACTCAAGCTGTCAGGAGGCACAAAACAACAACCGGATGACAATAAATAAAATTTTTGCAAAAATGTACCAAAAATCCGCGGATACTTTTTATAAGAACAAATATTTCTGTTGTAAATAATGGCAGGGACCTACAGTTTTATTCCGAACGGGAAAGTGAAAAGCTTTTCATAGGCAATTTTTACTTTTGTAGTTTTGTCATTGCCTGCCAAGAGGTGGTGCTGTGCAGAAAAATAGTTTTTTTCTACTTTTTGATTTTGCGTGTGTTGAGATTTGAAATCCGAACACTCTACGTAGCAGGCCAACGCAGTACCAACTCATTCAAATTGTTTTAAATCGATAGGGTTCGACGGTATGCACAATTTATTGAAATGCATTGTAAAATTTTAATCAAAACTAGTCTTAAATGAATTTGTAAAGGTGTTTGAAAAATTTTAAATATTGAATAATAATAATTGTAAATACACCCAGAATACATGGACTTTCAAAAATTAATAAGAATGAAATATTATACTTTAATTTACTTTGAAATACTACCTTTGCAAATATATGGTGAAAAGTTTTAATAACTAACCAAAAGATGTTTTTGAATTCATATGACGAATGCACCGAACCTTGTTTAATTTTTTTATTTTTTATTGATACGTTCAACGCACAGGGTGTACCCCTATGAATGTTGAGCATTGTGTTGATTGGAAGGAAGATTGATTTGTGGGAAGGAGAATGAGAGACGGAATGCAATGACACCGAAAATTTACAATTGGTTCGGACGTGTTTTTTAAGCCCCTCTGAAATGTCCAACAAACTATTGTTGCATTAGTCATACAAACCCGAAGATCGCACAGTTTAATCCGGGGCGCCTGTGCTGTGATTTATGGTGTTTGTGAGAGCAAGCCATGTTAATAATCTCAAAATTTAATTGATTATTAAAAAACATTAAATCAATAAAAATTATTATTTATAGAGACAGTGAAATAAATAATAGCAACAACAGCTGTTCTTGTCACACACAATAAGTGTCAGCGACACTAAAGTGCTTTCACTAAGGTAGGATACATTAATCAGTGGTGCCACACTGTTGGCAGTATCGAAGTTAATATAAATATCAAAAAAAGAAAAAATAGGTCTTAAACGCTCACCAACACGACTTAGTGAAAGTGAACAGCACCAAATGGATCAACAACGGCTCCAACAACAACCAGAGCAATTACAACAGCAACAACAACAACAGCGGCAGCAACTACAACAACATCGTCAACAGCAATTGCAACAAGAACAGGTACCTCAGCAGGAGGACCAACTTTTCATACAAGCACAATCGATGGCAGTGGAAGGTTCGTGGAGCGTGCAATGACTTCCCCCACCATTAGTTCACCAATAACACCCAGAGGGTTTCCTACTATGTCTATAAACGCTTCAGGTGCTTCAGTGCAGACTGGATTGGACGGGTATAAGACAATTACTAAAAGAAAACGCAGCCCAAAGTCAGCATTTTTGTCAAAAAACAACATGAAAGCTCTGAAAGAATGGTAGGCCAAAAGCGCTTTCTACCGCTTCTTAATGTTGAAGATAAAAATGTTAATATACATTATGATACTAAGAGTTCAAAACTGCCACCAATATATCTCAGAGAGCAGAACTCTAGTGTTCTAGTAAACCAAATCAATCATTTAATTGGGTTACATGCTTACCATGTTATCCCGATAACTAAGGGTAAGATTAGTTCAACTACGATCAAGATTAAAAATGAAGATGATCATACCAAACTTTGAGCTCAACAAATAGAACTTCTACTTTACCAACTTAAAAGTAGTAAAGGTATCTCAGTTGTCATTAGAGGTTTCAAACCAGGTGTGATCACAGATGAAATCAAAGGAGCATTGAAAGAGGAAGGGATGATGTGAAAAATGTGTAAAACATCGTAAACCATATCCGTGTTCAACAACCCCTTTTTAAAATTGATAAGAAGAAAATTGATGCATGAGAAAATTGCCAATTAGAGATAAACATCAAATTTTCAGTCCCAGATATGCACCTAATTCATAGCAAAATCTCGGTAGAAGAGCCACATAAACCCACAGGCCCAATTCAATGCCCCAACTGCCAAGAATTCGGGCACTCTAAATCGTATTGTAACCTTCCGAGTGTATGCGTTATGTGTGGTGGAATTCACCCTTTCCACTCAATGCCCAATAAAGGTGGATGACAAAAGCGCAAAAAAATTTAGTAATTTCGGTGGTAACCACACCAAAAATTATGGAGGATGCCCCATTTGTGTTGCTATGAATCGGCGTGCCTGTAGAAATCTGAAGCATCCCCGCCAGCTGTCCAATAATAATACCGAAAGTACCATCTCCAACCTGCAGCCTACTTCTGTAGCTACTTCTTCTGCTGCCCAACAGACGAAAACAAACTCTGTCCCTAACATTAATTTGAAAACTTATGCTGATAGTCTCAAGACGAATGTTAACAACCTGACGAAGGAATTGCATAAGGGACTTCCACTAGAAACCCAAGGAACGGAGTCAATCATTTCAATGTTGATGCAGTGCATCCAGCAATTTATGACTTCGATGCAGCACATGCTGCAAGAGATGGTTAAAAACCAATATCCTATGTTTTAAATCCTATTATCACGCAAAGATTTTAGTCAAGTTAATGTGAGTGTTAATGAAAATCATCCAGCTCTGATAAATGTTTTGTGTAAACATTCTGATGGGAATGTCGTTTACTTCAATACGCGTAGTCTAAATCCACAGAAGATGGATTATGTTAAATTTGTCTTTAAAAATTCTGTAATTGATGTTATATGTGTTACTGAAACGTGGTTTGAGTCTGAATTACGGGCGTCCCATTATAGTTTAAAAAGTTAGACATTGCTAAGGGGTGATCGTGCCTAAAAGAAAGGTGGTGGTGTTGCAATTTACTGCAAACTCTATCTGAGTGTGAAGCTGGTCTGCCAATCTAATCGAAGTCTTGGTTTCACGTGTTTACAATCCCACTAAGTGTTTCAGCCTTGTCCCTTTCGTTGATAAGCTGCCTGCTTTATTGAATATGATCCATACTTGATATGTGGAGATTTTAATGTGAACCTGCTCTCGGATGATCAGTGTACTGCAAGGTTATGTGATCTTATTGCTTCTAATCGTCTTTCGGTTGTAAACTCTGTTGTTCCTACACGATATGCTAATAACGCTAGGCCTAGTCTATTAGACTTATTTACTGTCTCTGACGCGACGCAAGTCTTAAAATTTGACCAAATATATTTTGTTACGGAACATGACCTCATATTCTGAGCTTTAAATGTTAATCTTAGTCGTAAAAATATATCAAACACCTATTCGTTTCGTGATTGCAATGCGATCAATGTCAGCACCTTGTTTTCTGACCTTACCTGCATCTGTTGTAATGATTGCATGTTTTTCAGTTCTTTGGATGAAAAACTTGACCTTCTTGTAAATTATTTGAATGAAGTATTAGATATTCATGTGCCTGTACTGTTCATGTAAAAGATAAACCCTGCCCGTGGTATGATTCATATGTTGAAATGGCAATTAAAAAACTTAATAGATTGCACTTTATCTGGAGAAAGAAGCCGACTAATGTGAACTGGGGTTTATACAAAATTACCCGAAATAGAGCACCCCTAGTGTTTAATACTTCACTCTCTTCGAAAGAGTTGTGGCGGAACATTAAAAACCGAGGTGTGCACCATAAGTGATTCCCTCAGTCAGTTAGGTCCTGACGTCTAAAATGATTTTTCTATTTCTGTTTGTAAGCCTAGTCCTGTCAACCTTAATGTCAATAATTTGCATGCTACTATCCCCTCAAATAAATCCTTTCAGTTCTCTGCGGCTGAAGAAAGTGATGTGGTCAGATGTGTGATGAAGATAAAATCTGATGCTGTGGGTGAAGATGGTGTGGCAATTAAGTTTGTAAAGATTGTTTTGTCTTGACACATTTGATCCATTGACATTTATTATTAACTATTGCTTTACTACTTCTTCTTTACTTGGTGAAAAATAGCCACAGTATTACTGGTGGCTAAGAAACCATCTGCATGTGTAATCAATGATTTTCCACCAATTAGTATTCTGTCCTATTTGAAACACTCACGTTTGAGCAGCTATCTAATTACTTGCTTGAAAACAATTTTCCATCACCATTTCAGTCTGGCTTTCGGAAAAGTCATAGCTGCTAAACTGCCATGGTGAAAACCATGGATGATATTCGGGTACCATTTGACCATTGTAATCTAACTCTCTTTTGCCTCTTGAACTTCTCTAAAGCATTTGATTCTGTGGATCATGTGTTGATATGTGGAAAGTTAAAATCCTACTTTGGATTTTGTTCAAGTTCAAAGCTAATGAAGAGCTATTTGGAGGGTAGATTCCAACTTGTAAGAGTAGGCAATTCCTTTTCTCAATTTAAACCGGTGGCTTCAGGTGTTCCGCAAGGAGCTGTTCTTGGTTTTTAGTATTTTTGTCAATGATATATTTGATACTTGTAAAAATGTTCTTGTGCACTCGTTTGCTGATCATATACAGCTTTATTTATCAAGTCGTGTTGGCCTTGTTGATGACCACAAACAATTGCTGAGCCCGAGCCCGAGATCCAACGCGTCATCGATGAGATAGAGCCACATCTTTCTCTAAATCTCATTGAAAATTTCATTAATGAGCAAGGGCCTATTATCAAATACGCGAGGGGCATTGGAAAGAATATTTTATTCCATACTTAATAGGAACAATAAAAATATCACCACTCACTCCAAAAATATGGTTTTTATTTTTAAATTTTCGTCTATCATTTAGATTCTCCTCGCAATTAAATGGTAAAAACCAAAGTAGTTCGTAATAATTAAAATTTTTGTCGATATTTTACACATAAGAAATAAACAAGGAACTGTCAAACGAAACCAAGTTGCCTATGTGAACAGTTGCAATTTCAGTCGAAACCATTTGCCGAAGCTGCGCAATTTGGGCTCAATGGGAACATGGTACTCTCTGAGCGCTCTTTATTCCATTTAATTCTAATTTATAATTATTTACGAATACGTTAGCTTCAACTCACCTTGATAGTAATCAGCTGGTACTTATTACTTCCCAATTCGTGGGAGGAATTAAATAATCATCACTTACAAAAGCCATTCATTGTGCCTTCCTTATGAACTTGCTTAGTTTTATCGCCTAGATGATTTAGTTTGGAAAGAATTAAATTGATAGTTAGACATCGAACCATATACCACATACCAGTAACGCCAACAGTAACAGTTTACGTATAAGTGGAAGATATTTTTGCTCATTCAAGTAAGTATCATCAATAAGTTTCAGAGGCGTGCAATTAACACAATACCGCGAAATCTAGAAAAGACAAAAGTAAAATGTTAATGATATTGCAGAATCCGATAATGAATTAAAAATATGAGACTTTTCATACTGTTATAGAATAGTAAAACTTGTTAACCATTAAAAAATTTTTATTTCTATTTGTTTTGGAAATAATATTTATGATATGCCGATTTAGTTATTCTTCAACTGCTTTCAAATCGCTCAGCCAATATTTATTATATTGATCTAATCTAAACACATCGGTTAAAATTAAAAATTACCTTTTTAGTATGCAGTGAAGTTTAGAAACGATGTGAGTCATTGTACAAATCTGTTAATCCAATTTAGGTGAAAGTTTCGAGTTTATATACTAAAATAATGATAACTATATATATAATGACATGAACATTCAATTCCTAAATTCTTTCTTCAACCGCATTCTTAAAAATGTAATTTAAATGTAAGACTCCGTGCAACACCGTTCGGAACTCAAATTTCTTAGGAATGCAAAAGTCAAAAAATACACTATTCACTATGATATACCAAAGGAAATAAAACAAGCACAGCCTTTTAGGTATTAATTAATTTACAGATCAAATGTATCAAATGTACCAATCGTTGCGTCTTTGTGCGTCTTTCTCCCTTATTTTCACAAGACATATAGATCTAAATATAACAGCGGAATAAAATTTTACGGTTTTTTTTTAAATTAAACATTATTGTTTTCACTAGAAAAACTAGTGTGACACTTCTCAAAAACTAAATTTAATTAAATCAAGCCACACCACTATAACCATTTTTCTCTGCTACACTACTTGAATGAGAGTTCCAAAAACTAAGAATTTGAAAATTTTCAAAAGGTAAACAAATATCGTTTAGTAATAAACGATCCTTTTTGGTATTATTGTGTTTGTTCTCAAAAAAGAAATTGTGAGAAATACCAAAAGCTTAAATTCCGTTTGTTTATATTTTAAATTTGTGAAAAATAGCGAATAATTTGAAAAACTATACGATATTTGAACGGCCATAATATTGAAGAAAATATTATTAAAAGAATTTGGAACATCAGGGACATTTCAAATTCTCTTGAACTTGCAAACCATTTGTGTGTAATTTTATTTTCTAAAAAATGCTTTGGGATATATTTTTATGTTTGTTTTGGGAAAAATAAAAGGAAAATTTTAATTACAGCAACCATTTCGGTTTGGGATTCGTGCAACTGTCTCTAGAATTTTAAATAATATATTAAATAGTTCTGTGACAGTAATTGTTGGGGTGTGAACAGTGATATTACATGTAGCGTACAGTATGTACAGTAATAACGTTTTTGGGCTGTAATTATAGGTAGCGTACAGTAGGTATAATTTTTGATACATTTTTTGTACCTATATGTATAAGCCAAAGAGCTAAAAGTTATTTTTTGAACAGGGTTTTTTTTTTTAATACAAAATCTAGAAGTTTCATAAATCTAATTTTATATTAATATAAAACTTTATTGAACTTGTATTAATCTTGTAGGAAAAATTTAATTTTTTGTGGCAGACAGTAATTTTGAAACTTCATTGATATTAATGGGTTAAAACTGACAGCAAAAGAAATACAACAGCTAAGAAGTTTCCTTTTCTCAATAACTTAATTGGCTAGATTTACAGGTTGCGTGGATTTAATTTTAACTTTTTATTCCTTATTTCCGTAGTTTGAGTTACTTTTTCATTTATAATTTTTGGAGAATAATTGGTTTTGATATGTTTCCAAATTCGGCAACTCTCACACAAAATTTTCATTTGCTAGATTCTGCCGTTTGTGGTGAATCGCGAAATACAACCATCGTGATACCATATTTTGCTGACACCTGTGGCAAATTGCTAAAGGTTACATAAAATGTTCAGGCGAATAGTTAGCTTCTGGCGATTCGTGAACCATAATAAACGTATTAAATGGAAAATGGTTAAAATTCCTGGTAGTATTTTAAAAATTTTATGGCTAAACATTTCAAGAAATAACTACTTTTAACCAAAAAAATGGCTAAATTGGCAACATGCCTGTAAAATTAAAGTAATAAATTATTTTTTTATATAACAATTGTTCTCTTTTGCATAAAATAATCAATACAAAATTTAGTTTAAACTGCACCAAAATCAAGATTTGTTCTTCGACTTTATTTACAATAGTTTGACACATTTAAGCTACAAAATGACTAATTTCTAGGTAAATATTAAATAAAAAAATTTCATTTTCCGGAGCTTAACACTGCTACATAATGTGCAAGATATCCTAGAACATCGTTCGGAACTCAAATTTCTTATATACTAGGCCAAAAAAATCACAAACAACTAATGGCTATTAGATTCGCTTACGGATCTAACCAAATAAATACAATAAGTACTGCCTTTTAATTTCTCAATTATTAATTACTTACATTTGATTTGTATTTGCTTATCAATTGCTTTTTCCATGGGACATTTTAATACTTAATTTAATTAAAATCCGCAACACAACTTTAACCGGTTTTCTCTGTTGCACTACTTGAATCAAACAATATTTTCACTAGAGCTGATAAACTATTGATAATTGAAATTTCTTGCTCAAGTATCGATACTAAGTACTCGTTCGGTATGGCAAATAATTCACAGGCAACAGTTATCGCCGAGGAGATATAACTGTTGCTCTTTGCGGAAGGAATGATTTTAGTACACCCAACAGATTTGCACAAATTCAAGACTGTAGAATACATTCGTCCCCGCGACAACTATTACAGGTGTGATTGGCTGGTATCGAGCTTATGGTATCGATGCTAGCTAGTATCAACGAAAGAGGTGGTGCCGTGTAGAAAAATTATTTTTTCTACTTTTTGATTTTGCCTGTGCCGAGATTCGAACCCCGGGCACTCTGTGTAGCAGTCCAACGCACTACCACTACGTCACAGCGACCACTCATGAAAACAAACTCGTCTCAAATCCCCTACGATGAAAACTTTTGCTTATGTATATTGGATATAGCCAGAGCTGCCATCCATACCCCATTTACAAATAAGGGAAAGCTTTCCCGACAAGTGTTTGTTTTTGAAAGTTCCTAAATGCCGTTTGCAGTAGATGTTTCCGTCACAATAACCCGTGGTGTTAAAGTTTTGTTTTTTTAAATTGCATAGAGAAAAAACAAGGTCGGAAAACAATTCTCATGCATTCTATTGACTACTTTTCTCAACACTTTATATTTGTCTTCGGAAAGATATAAAGATCTAGATAAAAAAATTAAGTTTCGAATGTCTTCAAGCTCTTTTACAGTTTTTCCCACTTTCCGCATTTTCGTTTTATCAGAAAACTCTACTTGAGGCCTAGTTTTTTCATCCTATTGCTTAGCGTCTGAAATTGTTATTCAATTATAACACTTTTTTTTGTAGAACTACCACTTTTCAATTACATTATCTTGGTTCTCAACAGCAAATTATCCATTGTAGCACCAAGAACGCAAAACATTTAATCCTTCTTTCTTATAAGAGGCTTGCCCCTCCAGTCATTTTTCATTTTCCTGTTAAACCTAAGCACCTTATTCCTTAGTTTATGCGCATCAAGTTCAGTAACTCCTATTGTATTGGTCAGGAAAGAACAAATTATAGAAATTCTATCCTTTGGGGCTGTTGACAACCATAAATCAACTAGGTCCACATTTTTAATTTCGATTTTTTATAAATAAATATTACTTTTTCATCTTTGTTTACTAACCAACAATTTCACTATATTTTTCTTTTTGTTTCCATTTTGCACAAAAAAATAACTGTTCTGAATTTGTTTAACTTTAATAACCAAGGCAAATTTTATATTTCCTTATGTAAAAAAAATTACCTTAACCCAGAACTACTAATTAAGCTCGTAATATAATTATACGTTTAAACTTTTACATTTTAAAACCATTGTGCTTTAAAAAAGAAGAAAACAGTAAAATGTGGCTGAAAAACAATAAGGCTGTAGGTGTAGATGGCCTGCCTGCTGAGTTGTTTAAGACCGGAGGCGAAGAGCTCAAAAAACGCATGCATGAGCTTCTATGCAGAATATGGTCAGATGAAAGCATGCTAAGTGATTGGAACCTCAGCGTACTCTGCCCAATCCATAAGAAAGGTGATTCCACGATCTGCGCCGTCTACCGTGGGATAAGCCTTAATATTGCATATAAGGTTCTATCGAGCGTACTGTGCGAAAGACTGAAGCCCATCGTCAACAAACTGATTGGACCTTATCAGTGTGGCTTCAAGCCTGGTAAATCCACCATCGGCCAGATATTCACACTACGCCAAATCCTGGAAAAGACCCGAGAAAAACAGATCGACACCCATCATCTATTTGTCGATTATAAAGCCGCCTTCGACAGCACGATTAGGGATCACTTGTACGCCGCAATGTCTGATTTTGGTATCCCTGCAAATCTCATTCGTCTTTGCAAAATGACACTGACCTACACCACCAGCGCAGTGAAAATTGGGACAGACCTATCCGCACCATTTGATACCAAAAGAGGTTTCAGACAAGGTGGCTCCCTATCGTGCGACTTCTTTAAACTTATGCTGGAGAAAATAATTCGAGCTGCGAACGTCGACATCTCTGGCACTATTTTCTACAAGAGTGTCATGCTGCTAGCATACGCTGATGATGTTGACATCATTGGCAAAAACGTTCCAGCAGTCAGTGCAGCATTCTCCAACCTGGAAAGGGAGTCTCGTCGAGTAGGTCTAGTGGTGAACGAGGACAAAACGAAATACCTTGTGTCAACAAACAAAGAGTCACGGCAAAGAGTCTTGGACAAAATGTCACTGTTGGCAATTATACTTTTTAAGTCGTTAAGGATTTCGTATATCTAGGATCCAGCATTAACACCAACAATAATATCAGCCTTGAAATCAAGCGGAGACTAACTCTTGCCAACAGGTGTTACTACGGGCTCAGTAGGCAATTGAGAAGTAGAGCCGTCTCTCTACCTGAGATGAGACGCTGTTACGAGCGTTCGAGCGGAAGCTACTCCGTAAGATCTGCGGTCCAGTATGCGTGAACGACGTGTATCGAATAAGATGGAACGATGAGCTGTACGCCGACACTGACATAGTCAAGCGTATAAAAATCCAGCGGCTTCGCTAACTGGGTCATGTTGAGTGAATGGAAGAAATCGCTCCGGCTATAAGGGTTTTTTATTCGAACCACGGTGGAGGAACAATAAACAATAAACGACGTGGGAAACATGGAAAAAATCTACCAACCCGAACCCAATTATCTAATTTTAATAAATAGTCCAAAATCACTAATCACCACTGCTTGCAGAAACTTATACATTAAAAGGTAGTAAACTAATCCACTACCAGGGCTGCTACATCAAAGTCAACGGCGTAACATACGGTCACAATCCCCAAACCTTTTGGGACGACATTTACATTCCAAAACCGTCAGCACACACCATGACCCTCAAGCCAGTATCACTCGGACTACAGAGAACTCTCTGTGGCCCTCGAACTCTCTGTGGCCCTCATTTCCAAATATTGTAAAATTAGCAAATAAGAAATGAATGTATAAAATTGTTAATTTAAACAATTAAATTTAACTGGAATTACATTGTAAAATCATCAATTAAAGTAAAATCATCCTTCGATTTCGAATGAAACCAATAACTTTTTTTACTAAACTCCAAAACAGCTCAATTCGATATAAGTATATTTCGCTCAAACCACTGTCGGTTAACCGACATAGCTCCCAGTTTGAACTCTAGGTGTTGTCATAAAGGATTCCTGGCTATGCAGCTCTACAACAATCAACGAAACGGTAGAGTATTAACCCCAAATGCCTCTAAACCTCCACCAGTGCAACGGTGGATACATTTTGGATTATAGGAGGGAGGAACCCGTAACTCGCGCACATAGCAAAGGCGTCTGACGAAGCTTTATAGAGGCCAAGACCGATCATAGGTTGTAGTGCCAGCTAAGTAGGAAAGTAAGAGATTGATATCGAGGACGCAACATAATTATACATACATACATAATAGGCTGATTACACGATCATTAAAAATGACATGCAAGTATTGACAGAATAACTCTGAAATTTCTGAATTCCGTCAATATTTTCCATCACTCATCATTCCAAGTAATAAAGGGATATTTTGCCTTACACGGTCATCAAAAATGTCAATATTTGTAAATAATGTCATTATTATTGACCGTATAAGGTCCGCTTACCGAATCTTAAATCACGTGGAAATTAAATTCTAAACGTTTATTGTACAGCTTGCAGTGGTTTTGTTTGAGAGCAGGTTTCCGATGCATGTCCAATCTTCTGTTTTTTCGCGTTGAACAACTTTTGTGCAGTAGTATGTGCTCTCTACTCTTGGGCAGGGTTTCGTCAAATATTGTACATAATTAGAGTGGTCGCTGTGGCGTAGTGGTAGTGCGTTGTACTGCTACGCAGAGTGTCCGGGGTTCGAAACTCGGCACAGGCAAAATCAAAAAGTAGAAAAAATAATTTTTCTATACGGCACCAGCTCTTGGCAGGCAATGGCAAACCTACAAGAGTAAAAATTGCCTATGAAAAGCTTTTCACTTCGCCGTTCGGATGCATTAAACTGTAGGTCCCTTCCATTCATGTTACAAATATAACACGCACAACATGAGTGGATGCGAAAAGCTCGGCTGTTGTGCCATTAAAAGTAAAGCAAAGTAACATAATTCTTATTATATAATATACTTATATGGTTTTGTGTCAATTTGTTTTGTATTGTTAATGGGAAGGGTAAGGATGTGGAATAATTGGCAGGTTTCTTTATCTAAGATAGGTATTTGCATGTTAAATATAATTTTACTATTATTGTAATAAGCTCTAAGATTTAGTAGTTCATTAATGTGTTTGTTAGAAATGATTTGTATGTGTTTCGTATTGAATTCTGTGTATATTTCTTCCAGTTCGTTTGGATTCAATATCATTTTTGGAACGATGTTAAGTTTTGCTAAGATAATTGCTTCTGCTATGTCTGTCAGGTGGTTCGTCAGTAAATCTATGTTGTAGTTTAGTTGGTTTAAATATTGTAACTCTAGTAACATGTCTTCGTTTGTTATTGCTCTCTATAGTGTATTTTCTGAGTTCCTATTAAAAAGTCCTGTTATGTATTTATGTGATTTGTAATGTTCTTAAATCGTTCTAGCATCTGTAGGTTGATTCTTGTTTTTCAATATTTTCTATTTGTCGATTAATCAAGTCCCCGTCCTGGGCGTCCATATTCCCTGTAATGAATTTGATTGTGCTCCCTAATCCGTTTATTAGTCCCCTTTTCTATCTGTTAAAGGGTTTTAGTATTTGTAGTTTGTTATATAGTGTTTTTAGTTTTAGTTTTGTTATTTGCAGGTTATTCTTTTGAATGTTTTGTTTTTCAAATGTCTCCACTGACTGTGCTATTTTATTGATGTTGGTGTTATATTCCTCTATGTCTACTATGTGTAGTAGGTTTTTGTAGTTTGTTATTTGTTTTGCTGTCCCGAGTCGTAGTGGCATGATTCCGTGGTGGTTTGTTAGCTCAATTATTTGGAGTTGTTGGGCCCCCGCGGTGTGTATCCTAAGGAAATTCTGTGATTAGGTGTTTGGCATTGGTTTACTTAAGAGCTTCTTAATTAGTTCCTATAGGTGTGTGTTTCCTACTGGGAAGTTTTTTTTTAGTATTTGTAGTTTGTTATATAGTGTTTTTAGTTTTAGTTTTGTTATTTGCAGGTTATTCTTTTGAATGTTTTGTTTTTCAAATGTCTCCACTGACTGTGCTATTTTATTGATGTTGGTGTTATATTCCTCTATGTCTACTATGTGTAGTAGGTTTTTGTAGTTTGTTATTTGTTTTGCTGTCCCGAGTCGTAGTGGCATGATTCCGTGGTGGTTTGTTAGCTCAATTATTTGGAGTTGTTGGGCCCCCGCGGTGTGTATCCTAAGGAAATTCTGTGATTAGGTGTTTGGCATTGGTTTACTTAAGAGCTTCTTAATTAGTTCCTATAGGTGTGTGTTTCCTACTGGGAAGTTTTTTTTTCCATGCATTTTTTCTGATGGTTACTGCGAGATGCATTTCCGGTGTAATTCATTGGAAATTTGTCTGGGATTAAATATTTTGTTTACTGAATTCTGAGGAAATCGCATGTCGATTTTGATTTAACTTTGTATGGACTTACAGCATTTAGTTTGTCATTGTCTTCACAGTCGTTAGGATGGAGGTTGTGAAATCAAGTGAAATCAAAATCAATAAAGTGTACGTTTTAATTGTATGCTGTTGTTTGTTTATTCGAATTTTCCTACTGAGATACCTTCGAGTGTGCTCAATGGGTTCTCGTTGGAGTTGCCAGGTTGGTATTTTGCAAATTTACTACTATGGGTGGGAAGGATTTTCTTTGTGTAGGTATGTGTCTCGAGTGTTGGCAACGTCGTTGGAGTTATTTATCGTACGTGTGGGTGTTGTTTTTTCGTTTTGACTGTGAGATTTGTTTTTGAATTTGTAATTAAGCACATTTCGTTTCGGTGGTTGGTGCTTTTTTGTCGATGTTAGATAGATTTAGCATCGTTTGTATCTATATTGTTATTTGGTATATGGTGTGGAAACATGACAGATGTAAGTTTAAAATTTAGAATAAATGTTCTAAACGGTTATGAGGTGTTTACCCAGAGGCGGCTTTTAAAATGTTTAAGCACTAGGCAAAAATCAATTTTTGTGGACCACTTAAGTTTTTTTTTTACTTGTGGCTCAATTTTCTAAATTTTGACGAAAGAAACAACATTTTTAATAGACAAATATTTTGTTAGAAATTATAGACCATTTATATTATTATTTTTCGTGATTTATTTCTTGCAAAACTATCAATTAAGGAGTCATAGTAGATTTTTTTTACTAAGTCGCTTTCAATGGAAACATGATGGATTTGAGTTTAAAATTTAGAATAAATGTTCTAACGGTTATGAGGCGGATTTGAGGCCGGCAAAAATAAATTTTTGTGCACCTCTTAAGTTTTTTTTTTACTTGTGGCTCAATTTTCTAAATTTTAAGGAAAAAACAACATTTTTAATAGAAATTATAGACCATTTATATTATTTTTTTTCGTGATTTATTTCTTGCAAAACTCAATTAAGGAGTCATAGTTGATTTTTTTTACTAAGTCGCTTTCAATGACCATGATGGCTAAGTGATTTAATTTAATTTGGCTAAGTGACGTTCTTAGGTAGTTTTTGACCCGCTTAAGAATGCTAAACGATCTCTCACCAGACGTATTTGCAATTGGGATTGTTAAAATTTTTTTTGTATTATTTCAACGTTTGGAAATGTTGATGTTAAATCTTCCTGAATTGACGCATACATTTCAGGTAGTATTAATATATTTTCCAATTTTACAAAATGAAGGAACTGCTAAACTTCATCTTTGAATACTAATTGATTTATGTCATCTTTATAGTTTTCAACTAAATTTGATACACACTGGGCAAATTTTTCTTCAGGCAAATCAAAATCAACAAATATTAAAATTTTTTGTATTACCTCGTCATAAACTACAGACCTTCTTTTTATTTCAGAGTATCACAAAATAAGTAAAATGTTTCAACTTTGAATAGTTCTTTCACACGTAAAATTATGTCATTATCTGAAGTTTCATCGAATTGTATTTTTCTTTTCCTGTTTTGATTTTTTGCTGTTGAGTATTCTGTACTACTAGCTAATTCGATTGCTTCTTTCTCCATTTCGTGATAATATGCATCATCAGTTCGAATACTGAGTATGAATGCTGATAAAGATGTCAACAAATTAGTTCCTTTTTGTATGTTACATTCTTTGTTTTGTAACGATTTATTGGTGGCATTAATTCTTTGCATTAGTGTATTCCAAAAAATCAATAACAGTGCCGACTCTAAATCTTCAAAACTACTATGTACAAATTTCACCAAGAACGGTTCTTATGAAAGAAAAATTCTTTCGTACAGTTAAGTGTCTCATACTTATACGTTTTAAAGTATGGCTAAATTTTTAATCAGTTTTCATTAGCTGATCCCATCTCTTTGTTGAAAACGAAAAAAAAACGAATAAATTTTGAATAAAATCAAAGAATTTAATAGTTTTAGAAGAACATTCTGGAGCTGTATTTCCAACTAAATTTAAGGAATGTCCTGCGCAAGGCTCAAAACCAGCATTTTTGCTGTAAATTTTAATTTTAGCTTGGAGACAATTTTAATTGTCTGACATATTCGAAGCATTGTCATACGTTTGTTCCCGGCAATTATTAATGTTCCACCCTAATTCGGACAAGCTGGACAAAATTGTTGTTTCTAAATATGTTGCATCATGATGTTCGATCGGAATAAAACATATAGTTAGCACGTTTTATTTCAACAACAATTGAATTTTGTACACTTTTGCCCATAAGTTCTATGAATTCATCACACGTGGTTTTAGATAAATAATTAACATGTCCAATCCCGCAATTAATGTATTTATCTAAGTAAACCTTTAAAAAGTCATAAAATTCAGCCAAATATTCAATACAGCTGGGAAAATTGCCTTTGGAAGAATTAGCATGTCCTCTAGACCCTAAGCCCAAACTTCCCAAAAGTCTATCTGTAGCAACGACTCGCTTTAATACCTCACGCCAATAAATTGCTTCTTTTTCTATTACTTTTAAAAGTTTGGAACCGACGCGACCACTAATTTTAGCACGACGAACATAAGCACACATACAACTTTTATGTTCTTTCGACTCATCATTTTCTCATCTTTTCAAAACGTCTGCAATATTTTTCCAATCGGAATATCCTGAAAGTAAAACATTAGATTTTTTACTAAATAGTGTACAAGCAAGCAAGAACAAATCAACCATTCTCTTCGCTCTTGGGCTCCGTTTATTTTAGTCATATAAAAATTTACATTATTTAATTTTCGGTATATTTGTTGATCATTATTATCTTTATAACATTTTTTAGAAGATTCTATCTGTAAATCGGCTACATTTTTGGGTTTTGCACAAATACAATGTTCAATCAAATAATTATTAATTATTTTTGGCCATAAACCAATGTCAGTAAAGTTAGGATAAGTATTTGTACATATTATTACTGCACTCTCAATTTCAATCTCTATGTCATCGGTAATGGCAACGCAGTTATCACTTGCACCTTCTTCTACACAAATACTCCTATTTGAAAGATTAACATCGTTATCATTGTATCGGTATAACATAAATTTTGCAAGGGAGTTTCTTTGCTTTTCATTTTCCCTCATTTGAATTTTTTTTCGTAGTCGTTTTTGTGCACCAGACTCAAAAGTTCTTTTCATTTTAAGGTATATTTTTCAATAATTTTTTTAAAAATTAAATGGTATAATTGTTGAGTGAATTATGAATTATTAAATGATGAAAGCAACAACGTTGGTCTTGGTAGTTTAAAAAAAAACTGTTGGTTGTTCTGAAAATATCAGTCTCAAATCAAAATTTAAATATTATAGAAATACTCAATATATAGAAACACTCAACAAATGCAACGAAAATATTATGTTAACGCAACAAAATTTACACAAACAATGAAATGAAGTTGAATTTTGCAAACTCAATCTCAAATTCTACGACTATCTTATTTTTGTTATAATTTTGAAGGCCTTAAGCAAATGTTTAAATATTATAGAAATACTCAATAAACACAAATGCAACGAAAATTTGATGTTAACGTAACAAAATTTAAACAAACAATGAAATGAAATTGAATTTTGCAAACTCAATCTCAAATTCTACGACTATTTTATTTTTGTTATAATTTTCAAGGCCTTAAGCAAATGTTTAATCTGCCGACAGGTAAATCAGCCGCTGGTCGACTTCATTTATGTCTAAAAACGATTTAATCTCAAGGATGTGGTGTGTCAGACCATTTGCATTCCAGATAACAATTTTTTATTTACCGATTTTGAGAAGAGTTTTATGTTAGTTTTATTAATAAGTTTGTCATGGTGGTAAGTTACTGCATTATCTATTGTAGGAATGACATCATTTCATGCATATAATGTGAATTGTTTGGAAGTTGAACAATATTTGTTGCAGTTTCATTTTGATTTGTGGTGTCTCTATCGGCCTGCGCGTTTTTTTACTTTTGGATGCTTTCTTGCTTTTTTTTTTGATGCTTTTTTGCCGTTTTAGTCTGTGGGGCTGTTGTTATTTGTTTCTTTAAGGGAGGGTATTTTAATTGTTGTAAGTTTTATATACAGCACACCCTTTATAATTTTCAGGATGATTTCCATCACAGAGAGCACATTTTACATCTTCAGATCTATTTTTTCTTGAACAATTGGCGGAGGAGTGACTTTCAGCACATTTAATGCACCTTTGCTTACGTCTACAATATGCCCTTGTGTGACTATATTGCTGGCAGTTTGCGCATTACGGTAACTCGCGCTTGGGTCGTGGTGGTTCAAATACGATACTGCTATGTAATAAGTTTTTAACTTCATATATTTGTTTGTTGTTACTTTTTGGTTCTAGCTCGACTAAAAATACCTAGGAAGTGGCCGTTTAGTAGTTCTTTGTTTTATATTCTAAATATTGGAGACTAGATTGCGGAGATCGAAAAGCTCATTTTTAATATCATGTATAATGGATGTGGATGGATGGATGGATGGATGTATAACTTCAAAGTTGTATCGTATTTATAGCACAGATTTCGAAGGTTCCAGATGATGCAATGTTTTATGTCATGCAATATCATAGTCATGAGCAGTTAGCCTGACCATTAACCTTGAAGCTTTTTCATATTTTCTTTTTTACTAAATGCTGAAATAGCTAGATGGCGTATGTGTGTAATAACTACATATGTGTGTATACCACTGCAGATCACCACTATAAATAAACATGTGCGATTGTTTCGCTTACGTACATGCATGTGCTGGCTTTAATGCTACGTAATAAAAAATGATGTAAAATTTATTGGGTGTACTTATATCTTGAAAATGAGGGATTCGCATTTGATTGCGTAACTTGTACTAAATTACATCTAGAAATACTGTAACTACTGATTATGTATCAATTTGCCAAAGTGTAAACAACATAACCATTTTGCGCTACAAACATGTCAGCATACGTGCCAAATAAACAGCATTTACGGGAAGTTTTGCTTTTCGAGAAAAGTGCTGCTCAAAGTCATAGATTGCAGTTAGAAGTTTACGGTGAATATACTCTATCGAATAACATGTGGGAATTCTGGTTTCGACTCTTTAAAAGTGGAGAATTCGGCGCCAAAGTAATGCTTTGTATTTGGTGGGATCAGAAGAGTGTTATCAAGAGCAATTAAAACCTGATGAAACTATTACGGGACAGCCGTATCGAATAATGTTTTATGTTCTCACGTCATTTCTTGCTTACATTACACAAATGATTCATTTGAAGAGAGCGATGGCCGAAAAACGACCAGAATATGCGACCAGGCATGGGACTGAAATTTTCCAACACCGACACTGCTATTATTTTGAAAATAGGGAATAGGAAGTTTTGGCTCACACGCCGCACAGAGTGTGTTATATAATTGTGAAGTAATTTTTAAGTGTTTTGCTAAATGGTGAATTTAATAAAGTTGTAATAATTTGACAATCCAGTGACCGAATCTTTTTATTTCTGGAGAATTAATAAACAGTAGAAACTAAAGAATCGCAACAAAATATGTATTTAACCTTCCGCTTACCAAAACTTAACAACTTAAAGTTGACATCCAACTTTTCCAAATTTCTTCATGTACAATTTTGGTTTAGTTTATTGAAAATAGTAATCAGTTTCAATGTATATATTTTAAGAATGTTCTAAAAAAGGTAAAATAAATCAAATAAATCTTTCAGACACATAATATTATAAATAAATTTACCTTTTACCTAGCTTCGGAACCATTAATATTTTTGTTTTGAAAACCTCTATAGTTTAGAGGGCAAAAGACTAGAATTTAAGCCGGAAAGTTGGGTATTCGATTCTCATAAAACTTCAAAAATTTAATCTGGGTAATATTAGAGAAAGAGCTCTTCGCCCATGCTCTCGATGAATTGTTTTCTTTTGCTGCGCAGTGTTGTCCCCTTGATAGAGTAATGCGACAACATTTTATCTATCGAGTTCAAACTTGGTTTTATTATAATACCAGATGATTTTTGAACATCTACATCTCTGTACTACTAGACATTAAGAGCACGGAGCTAATTTTGGCTTGGACATAGTGACGTTCTCAGCTAAGCCAATCAAGCTGAATTAACTTCCCGAGTTGGTGGTGGTTTCAACTCGTTTGGCATTTTCCATGTCATATTGCAATTTGTGTTCTCACTGCAGAAAAGTGCATTGCTCTTGTTAAACCTTAGCACCAGGCGCATTTACCTACAAAATTCATCTGGGTCACCCGGGATGGTATTGCTACACAACGTATCTTTAGCAAGGCGAAGGTTAAGCCAATAAGATATTCATTTTTTATTTCATGATTTTTTCACTTTTTACATTCTCCAAACGGATTCAAGCAGGGTAACCTTATAAAGGGTATATTTAAAAGACCCAAAGAAAACAAAATATCCCCATATAAGAGATCTTAGGAATATTCAGATTTGTTTGCATATTTCTTGGGTCCCGGTGTAAATATTTGCCCGCTGCTTCCTGGGACGCTGGATGAAGTGGCGATGGAATAAGTGTGATTGCTGGTTTCGACACTCTGATGGGTTACTTGTAGCCATTTGATTTGATTTGTTTAAACTCGGGGTCACCAATTTATGGAATATGTGCCGGACAAGGTGCACGAGAGAATGCTGAACCTAGTCTGCACGAATGAACAAGGAGGCACTCCACTATTGTTTAATCGAATGAAACTCAAAGCCCATAAACGTTAAGAATACATATAGTTTTTAATTTAACACAAAACAAATATAATTACAGAAAACAAACGTATTTACAAAGATTCATTTTTTTGGTGTCGATATTTTTTTGAACCGAAAAACGATGATTGCTTAATTTCTCGGAAGTGTCCTCTTTTAAAAATGAAATCTGGAATCAGCTGTTTTTAACAGGAATATTATAGGTAATTTAGTATTTTACTCCATCTCTTGATTACATTACACATTTTGTTTAATATTTATTAGTATAATTTTCGGTAAGAAGTTTAGCATTTAAACAATGCCATCTGTTGCTTAAATTATACATGTGCATATACTACAAAACATTCAATTGCGTTGAGTATTAAAATTTCGGTCTGCCACCATATACATATTTTGTTATCAATATACGTTATATATATACCATTTATAATTTGTAATTTGATTTTAGTGTAAATAATACACGAATAATTCTTTTTCAATGTGGTTTTTATTATTCGATACTTCCGGCTAGTTGTGGGGCACTATTTCATTAAAATGACTTTCTTGGCTGTCTTTGCATCAGCCCATACGATAATAAAATTTTTTAGTACATTTTCGACTGTATGGAGCTGTGCTTGACCGATGGCTGCACCAATTTCATCCTTAAGAGCCTCAGTCGATGCTGAATGGTTAGCGCAACTCTTATCTTTATCCACAAATAATAGTCCAACGGAGTCAAATCGCAACTGGGTGATTTTCAAACTTCCCACGCAAAAGATCGACGGCTGTTGGACAGCTGTTGTATCAATTGAACTTTGTACGGCTTCATACCGAAATCTTTATGCAACATCCTTAACAAAGAAGTGCTGGAAATGTTCAATTCCTGAGAACGATGGCGAGTTGATGTGGTTGGTTGTTCTTGCACATTCTAAGCAATAGCAGCAATTCTTTCGATTCTGCGCACGAGAATGTTGCTTTGTTCAATAAGCATCCCATTTCACGTACATGTTTCACAAATTAATATACAAATGGCGTGGAAGATGCTTCTTTCCTACCGAATTTTGAAAGTAATTTTCTTACACTTTCGGTAGAAGATTCACCATTTTGCAAGTACATTTTAAGTATTTTCCAAAGTTGTTAAAACGTATATCGACCGATTTCTTCAACCGCAAATATACATAAAATTAACATTAAAAAACATTAGGGTAGCCACAATCAAAATAACCTGTACCTATTTAAATATAAAGCAACTAAATCAATATTTCGATTATATGGTTATCCACTGTTTGTAGATTCACAATAATAAATAGCTTAGACATATTTGTTATACGTATAGTTAAATCAATGGAATGAAAATATTTATTTAAGATTTTCTAACATCTGTTGTGAATTCCTTTCATAAAATAGAAAATGCAACAATTGGACTCAGCCGACATGTGGTTCCAACAGGACGGTGCCACATGCCATACTGCACGCGAAACCATGCATCAATTGAAAGGCGAATTTGGTGAGCAGTTGATCTCACATTTTGGTGCAGTCAATTGGCCACCAAGATCGTGTGATTTGACTCCGATAGACTATTTTTGTGGAGCTATGTGGAGTCTCTTGTCTAAAGGGACAAGCCAAATACGATTGCTGCTTTGGAAGCCAACATTGAACCCGTCATTGGTGAGATTCCGGCCGAATGGACCACTTGAAGCGTAGCCTTGGGCAACATTTAAGTGATATTATCTTTAAAAAGTAAATGGCAGGAATTGATTTATCGATTCTAATAAAAATCTCCTTCACATTTGTAAAATTTCTGTGGTTTTTTGAATTATAAAAAACCAAGCTTTTAAAAAATCACCCTTTACAATTCGGTATTATACATTTTGTAAAATATTTATGAGTGTAATTTTCGATAAGAAATTTTTAAATTTGTATATATATTTCCAAATATTCAATTGAATTGAGTGTTAAAATTTCGGTCTGCCACCATATACATATTTTGTTATATGTATACCATTTATAATTTGTAATTTGATTTTGTTGTAAATAAGACTCGAATACTTTTTTTCAATATGGTTTTTCCGGTTAAGTGTGAAACACTATTTGATTGAAATACCGAGGTCTTTATTCAAAATTCGCAACAAAGAAGTGCGTGAAGTATGCGATTCCTGAGAACGATGGCTAATTGATATGGTTGGTTGTTCTTGCATATTCTGAGCAACAGCAACAATTTTTTCAATTGTGCGCACTGTAGGAAAACGAAAACGTGTTGTTTTATCCAATAAAGATCTAGTTTCTCACACACATTTCCCAAATTGAAACGTAAGTTTCTTACGCTTTTGGTAGAATATTTTTGCAAGTAAGTTTTTATTATTTCCCAACGTTGTTTAACCAGTTTCGTTAACCTCAAATAAAAAACTAATTTTCCGTCATATTACGAATGACATAGGGTTGCCACCCTCAAAATGACCAGTAGTTTAAATTCCAAACATTAAATGGGCCGCCCTGTATATCGCAAAATATCAGCAAATAATATTTATTAATTTTTTTTTTGTTAAGATCTACCTCTTCATATATGTATATTATATTTTTAATAAAAATAAAATATATTATATATACCATAATATTCTACAATGTAATCATACTAAATATATAGCACAGTGTAATAATTTGGTACAAGTTGATCGTTTAGAGGTAAACGATTTATGATTATGGTAATTTATGTATGGGGGGGCCTGGGGCGTAGGACACAAGGCAAAGTTCGTGACAGTCGCAGGTGCGTCCATGGTCGATCCTTGCGCTTCTACGTTTCAAGTCGACACACAGCCTCCTCGTGGCGTCCCCTGGATAGCGATCTGACAACCGTCAGTGAGTTAACTAATGTGTGCGGCGGGCTTTCCATGGCCTTGAATGAATGGTTGTGCGTCGGGCTTGGAACCCACCACGTTAAAATACCCTCCAATGAAACTTCCAAATAAGCCTCGGATAATGAACCCCTCTAATGTTGACGACTCCCGCAAACGCCCAAAGGACAACGATTTACGGATATGCACCTGGAATGTCCGAACCCTCTACAGGGAAGGTGCCTCTATCCAGCTGGTGGATGTCCTCCAAAATTATAGAGCTGACATCACCGCTGTACAGGAAATGCGATGGACGGGACAGGGTTGCTCCAAAAGAGCATCCTGTGATATCTACTACAGCTGTCATGCGTCGAGACACGAATTTGGTGTTGGATTTGTGGTTGGGAAGAGACTGCGTCATCTAGTCTCGAGGTTCACGGCGGTGAACGAGCGCCTAGCCACTATCCGCATCAAGGCAAAATTCTTCAACATCAGCCTAATTTGTGTCCATGCCCCGACGGATGAGAAGGATGAAACGACCAAAGATGACTTCTACGAGCTCCTCGACAAAGCTTATGAGCATTGCCCCCGCCACGATGTTAAAATCGTGTTAGGCGACTTTAATGCCAAGGTGGGCAAGGAGAGTCTCTTTGGTCCGACGATCGGAAAATTCAGTCTCCACGACGAAGCCACCGATAACGGTATGAGACTGATCGACTTCGCCGCCGCACGAAACATGACAGTTAGTAGCACCAGATTCCAACATAAAGATATCCATAAGGCCACTTGGCTGTCCCCTGATCAAAATACACGAAACCAAATTGATCACGTTGTGATCGACGGAAGGCACGCTTCCATTGTACTAGACGTACGCACAATACGTGGCGCAAACATCGACTCAGACCACTACTTGGTTGCAGCCAAGGTCTGCACACGTATATGTGTAGCAAATCGCGTACGGATAGGTACAAAGAGAAAGCTGGATGTCGAAAAGCTGCAATTACAACAGGCAGCCAAAGTCTTTGCCAACCAACTTGCACTTCTCCTTTCGCAAAACACCCCTCAACTTGATGATATATGCGCGCAGTGGACGCACATTTCCCTCTTCGGCTGCCGAAGAGGTGCTAGGCTACCACCATCGACGGAGAAATATGTGGTACGACCAAGAGTGTCGCGATGCTACTGAAGCAAAAAACGCAGTCTACAGAGCCACCCTGCAGTCATTTGCAACGCGAGCTGCTAAGGAGCGATACAGAAAGTTGAGGAGGGAGGAGAAACGTCTTTTCAGGCGCAAGAAAAGAGATGAAGAAAGACGCGAGTTCAATGATATCGAAATGTTGCGGGACAGGAACGAGGTCCGAAAATTCTTTGAAAGAATAAGACGCCTGACTCTTGGTTTGAAGACCGGGGCCTCTTCCTGCAAGGATGAAGACGGAAATCTGGTGACAGATATCCAGGGCATAATGAGATTATGGAGAGAGCACTTTTCGCAGCTGCTTAATGGCGAAGACGGCAATAATCCCGCCACTGCGGAACCCACTCCGGAAACCCCAATCACTGACGGCGTTGAAGTACCGCCGCCTGACTATGAGGAGGTCTTAACAGCCATTGCTCGGCTGAAAAACAATAAGACTGCAGGTGCAGATGGCCTGCCTGCTGAGTTGTTCAAGACCGGAGGCGAAGAGCTCAAAAAACGCATGCATGAGCTTCTATGCAGAATATGGTCAGATGAAAGCATGCCAAGTGATTGGAATCTCAGCGTACTCTGCCCAATCCATAAGATAGGTGATTCCACGATCTGCGCCAACTACCGTGGGATAAGCCTTCTTAATATTTAATATTGCATATAAGGTTCTATCGAGCGTACTGTGCGAAAGACTGAAGCCCATCGTCAACAAACTGATTGGACCTTATCAGTGTGGCTTCAGGCCTGGTAAATCCACCATCGACCAGATATTCACACTACGCCAAATCCTGGAAAAGACCCGAGAAAAACAGATCGACACCCATCATCTATTTGTCGATTATAAAGCCGCCTTCGACAGCACGATTAGGGATCACTTGTACGCCGCAATGTCTGATTTTGGTATCCCTGCAAAGCTCATTCGTCTTTGCAAAATGACACTGACCAACACCACCAGCGCAGTGAAAATTGGGACAGACCTCTCCGCACCATTTGATACCAAAAGAGGTTTCAGACAAGGTGACTCCCTATCGTGCGACTTCTTTAACCTTATGCTGGAGAAAATAATTCGAGCTGCGAACATCGACATCTCTGGCACTATCTTCTACAAGAGTGTCATGCTGCTAGCATACGCTGATGATATTGACATCATTGGCAAAAACGCTCGAGCAGTCAGTGCAGCATTCTCCAACCTGGAAAGGGAGTCTCGTCGTGTGGGTCTAGTGGTGAACGAGGACAAAACGAAATACCTTGTGTCAACAAACAAAGAGTCACGGCCAAGAGTCTTGGACAAAATGTCACTGTTGACAACTACACTTTTGAAGTCGTCAAGGATTTCGTTTATCTAGGATCCAGCATAAACACCAACAATAATATCAGCCTTGAGATCAAGCGGAGACTAACTCTTGCCAACAGGTGTTACTACGGGCTCAGTAGGCAATTGAGAAGTAGAGCCCTCTCTCGACCGACGTAAATAACGCTCTATAAGTCCCTGATACTTCCCGTCCTAATGTATGGCGCAGAGACGTGGACATTGACCATCAATGATGAGAGGCTGTTAGGAGCGTTCGAGAGGAAGATACTCCGTAAGATCTACGGTCCAGTATGCGTGGACGACGTGTATCGAATAAGATGGAACGATGAGCTGTATGAGCTGTACGCCGACACTGACATAGTCAACCGTATAAAACTCCAGCGGCTTCGCTGGCTGGGTCATGTTGAGCGAATGGAAGAAAGCGCTCCGGCTAGAATGGTGAGGGTGTTTTATTCGAACCACGGTGGAGGAACACGCAGAAGGGGACGTCCTAATCTCCGTTGGAAAGACCAGGTGCAGGGCAACCTGACTGCACTTGGCCTTATCAACTGGCGCCAGCGCGCGCATAGCAGAAGTGACTGGCGGAGCTTTGTGGAGGCGGCCAAGACCGATCATCGGTTGTAGCGCCAGCTAAGTAAGTAAGTAAGTATGTACACACAAAAGATAATATATAAAATTTATACACAATATTCTAAATGTGGGGAAACTTAAAGTATTATGTATGTATTTGTATATATGCAGTAAGTAACAAGTAACATTTAAGGAAACAAATAACTTGTACTTATTTTAATATTGAAAACAGGTATGTAATTTTTGCCTTGCTTATGATTTGTAGTGGTTGATTTCTGTTGACTGTTGTTGCTCAACTTGGTGGCACCAACCTCATAGGTATTTTTTTTCTGCTCCAAATCGTTAGCACTTAATGGATATTACATGTTTTTAGTAACACCTGGCAACAGGCCAGTCCCCTAATTCCACGAAATAAAAATGAATTGTTTCATTAACTAAATCTGTGAGTTTGCGTCTATATCCAACGTCCATCGTATTTGCACAGCGGATCACATGAGTGATTCTGAAGCTTCAACAAATATAGTATTAATATGCGCGGAGCATCTACGTGGGATTGTGCAATAGCATCGGACAAAACATCAGTGTGCGCGTACTCTACATCTATCAGTTGCACAGCGGAGCTGTGCAAGCGTCTATATGTCAAATCTAATGGTAATTGTCCATGCTAAAGAGTAGTGATTCTTGAACTGACGAAGGGTGAAGTTAACACTAATACAAGCATATACAATTAAAACCTACACAGTATACATTAATATTGACAAAACATTATATTAGGTCATAATATTAAAACAACTATATTACATTTAATACACAAGTGCACAAGTCAAGCTCATTGCAGAGGCTTGTGCACAACGTTTACAACTTAAAATATCATATAACAATACATTACTTAGTGGTGTCGGAGCAGGCACTGGAAGTTATACAAGGGGCAAGGTTCACTTACAATTGAAAGCAATGCTTTATGAGAAGGTCGTCACAACGGAACGGTCAACAATGACAAATGAAACTACTTGAACCATTCGAAATTGGTTGATATCATCTTGGGCGCAGACGACTATCTCCTGCAGAAGTTTTTGGGGGTGGAAGAGGTTGAAGAAAGAAAGAACAAGCAAAAGTAAACTTTCAACAACATATATAGGGATGCCACGATACATTGTCAAACTGCCATTTAAGAATGCAACGGTTGATTTGAGCTACATTAAAAAAACTTAATTGTTTGGAATTCAAATTTTCAAAAATACTCACCTGAAGGAGAGTATACAAAATTTCTTCAAAAATGTTTGAGCTATTATTATTATTCAGTTTTATTAGTATTTTGAAATACTTTGTAATACATTAAACTTTATATTTACAATACAATTTAAGATTATTTAATACAAAAAATTTATCAATACCACGTTTTTCTTTTTTATTTTTAAATTTTTCTTTTAAAACTGTTTATGTTTTGTTCAATGTTGCTGTCCTCTGGAAGTTGAAGTTCCTTGCAAAAAAATGATTTTTGGTCTGATGTGGTTTTTCGAAATTCAATTCTAAAATCATTTGTATTTCTTAGTCCATAGTTTTATATATCGCGCACATATGTAATGTTATCTGTCATATATCATGGAGCTCTTCCATTTATCATTTTAAAAATCGCCATCAATGTATTATATTGTAATCTTTTTGTTATATTTAACCACTTAAGTGTTTCATGCATTCAGATAAGGAAAGTGTATATACTGCATTTCAGTATACATCTCATGCCTTTATTTTGCAATTTTTGCAGTCTATTAAGTTGCATTTGGTTACAGCATGTATATAAAATGGTTGAGTTGAGGCACATTAAAGAAGCAAACAGCTGTCCGTCTCACAAAACTTATTTTATGCTACATCACGCAATGTTTAAGCTGAACAGCACTACAACAAAGTTACGTGTTCGACGCGTCCTGTAAATCAGATAAAGATCATCGTTCAATGACCAACTAATGGCTGGCCCAACAATTCTGGAAGAATTATTAGCAATTTTAATACAATTTCGTAAAAATTTAGTCGGTGTCATTGGTGACATCGAGTACCGTTAGGTGTATATACATCCTGATGGTTGATCGTATCAACGCATCTTATGGCGAAAATTACCAAATCAAGGAATATAAATGAAAGACAATGGGACTGCGTGCGCCCCTCTATTGCGATTGACAATGCTAACCTGAATCCTGACGCAGCCAACGCTATCGAAAAATGCCTTTACGTAGTCGACTTCATGTCATGTGCAACTAGTGTAGAAAAAGAGACTAAACTGAAAACCGATTTATGTAACATACGAAAATGGTTATCGAACTCACCGAAGTTTATTGACGACATTGACATTCAAGACAGAGAATCGTCTACAGAAACCATTATCAATGATACTTAGACTGTGAAAACTGTGGGGTTGTTTTGGAATAGAAACAACGATTGTTTCGAATATAGCATTACGCTGGCTGCCATGGCACATGTTGTTATAAAACGTACAGTTCTGTCTGAGGTATCAAAAATGTCCGCTCCGATCGTCATTAGCATGATTATTTTTAAGCAAAAGCTGTGACTGATAGGTGTTGATTGGGAGCAGGTAAAACCAGAAGATCTGTTTATTCATTGGCGTGACATTCAGCATATTTCAGACTTGCAGATTCTAAGATGGTTACTACAATTCGCAGACGAATATAATGTTGAAATATACGGGTTTTCAGTATACACAAATCTCATTGCCGCCAAATCAAGAGTAGCATCTGTTAAGCAGGTACCACGCCTGGAATTGTGCATGGCACGTCTAATGGCAAACCTGATAGTGAAGATTTTGCATGTGTTCACCATTAACAAGGTTAAGACCTTTGGTTGGCCAGACTCCACGGTAGTTTTTGGCTGGATTGCAGATCATCCACGACGATGGAAATCGTTCATCGAGAATAGGACGTCATATATAATTAATGTTAGACCTGCAGCAATGGCGACATATCCGATCACATCAGAATCCTGCAGTTTTAGTAACCAGAGGTATTGCATCTATAGCTCTCATCAATAATCATTTGTGGTGGCATAGGCCACACATTTTGAAGAAATACAGAATTGGAAACCACCTATGAGTATGTCGTTAGGGTAGCTGTTAACATCTATGATCAATTCCAAGTATGGTAAATTGCCTTCGATGGAAGGAGAAGGGGTAACTGAATAAGAAGCCTGACTGTTGGTTTGAAGACCGGAGCTTCTCCCTGCAAGGATGAAGACGGAAATCTGGTTACAGATGTCCAGGGCATAATGAGATTATGGAGCAAGCACTTTTCGCAGCAGCTTAATGGCGATGACGTCAATAACCCCGCCATTGCGGAGTCTACTCCTGAAACCCCAATCATTGAAATACCGTTGCCCGACAATGAGGAGGTCTTAACAGCCGTAGATCGGCTGAAAAACAATAACGCGCAGATGCAGATGGCCTGCCTGCTGAGTTGTTTAAGACTGGAGGCGAAGAGCTCAAAAAACGCATGCATGAGCCTCTATGCAGAATATGGTCGGATGAAAGCATGCCAAGTAATTGGAACCTCAGCTTACTCTGCCCAATCCATTAAAAAGGTGATTCCACGATCCGCGCCAACTACCGTAGGGTAAGCCTTCTCAATATTGTATATACGATTCTATCGAGCGTACTGTTTGAAAGACTGAAGCCCATCGTCAACAAACTGATTGGACCTTATCAGTGTGGCTTCAGGCCTGGTAAATCTACCATCGACCATATTCATACTACGCCAAATCCTGAAAAAGACCGAGAAAAACAGATCGACACCCATATCTATTCGTCGATTATAAACCCGCTTTCGACAGCACGATTACGGATCACATGCACGTCGCAATGTCTGATTTTGGTATCCCTGCAAAGCTCATTCGTCTTTGCAAAATGACACTGACCGACACCACCAACGCAGTGAAAATTGGGACAGACCTCTCCGCGCCATTTAATACCAACAGAGATTTCAGACAAGGTGACTCCCTATCGTTCGACTTCTTTAAACTTATGCTGGAGAAAATAATTCCAGCTGCGAACATAGACATCTCTGGCAAAAGTGTCATTCTGCTAGCATACGCTGATGATATTGACATCATTGGCAAAAACGCTCGAGCAGTCAGTACAGCATTCTCCAACCTGGAAAGGGAGTCTCGTCGTGTGAGTCTAGTGGTGAAGGAGGACAAAACGAAATACCTTGTGTCCACAAACAAAGAGTCACGGCGTCTTTGACAAAATGTTACAGTTGACAATTATACTTTTCAAGTCGTCAAGGATTTCGTTTACCTAGGATTTAACATTAATACCAACAATAATGTCAGCCTTGAGATAAAGCGTAGATTAACTCTTACCAACAGGTGTTACTACGGGCTCAGTAGGTAATGGAGAAGCAGAGTCCTCTCTCGACCGACGAAAGACTTTATGGTTCTTATCAAGTTCTTTCAATATAGCTGGTCCTCCAACTTTGAATTTATTTGGAAATTTCATTATTAAATATAATTGTTTCGTGATCATGAATTTCTATAATTGTATTATCATTATTGTCTTTTTATAGAGCTGCTTATACTTTATATTTATATACTTATAGACAATATGGAGAAATATTTTCCTGAGTATATTCTTTTAGAGGGTAGAGGGAGAAAACTTCGTGAATATTAAATATTATTATTACATTGATTTCCTTTAAACTTATTAATTTTTAAAAAGTGATATATGTACAATTATGATAATAATTTAAATAGTTTAATAAAAATATTGATTTGTGGTTTCAATTCATTTTAGATCATGAAATATTGATCAATTTGTATACTTAGTTTTGTTGCATTAATTTTTGAGAATAACTTTTTTTTATAATAGGATTATAATTTTTGACGAATGATTTATGTCTTTTTTAGAGTGAGCAGTTGTTTCTCTTAAAGCTTAAGAATTGTAATACCTCTTTTATTTGATTGAATAAGTTTGTTATTTTTGTTTTATTTATTTCTTCTTCAGTAATTTTTTATTCACAAGAATATATATTATTTATCGTTTTATTATATTAGTTTTAATATTTATTTTGTCATTAATATTATTAATTATTAGTTAGATGGGATGGATTAGGATTATTGTTTATTTATTTTCATAATGTAAAATCTTTTAATGCTGGGATATTAACTGCTTTTTCAAATCGAATCGGAGATGTTTCTTTATTATTAGCTGCATGAATATTAATTTATGGAAAATGAAATTATATTTTTTATTCAGAATTCATACAAAATGAATTTGAAATAATAATAATTTGCAGTTTAGTAATAGCAGCAGTAACTAAAAGAGCTCAAATTCGTTTTTCTTCATGATAAACTGCGGCTATAGCTGCTGCAACTCCTGTTTCAGCTCTTGTTCATTCTTCAACTCTTATAACAGCTGGTATTTGTTTATTGATTCGGATTAATATATTACTTGTTGACTCATGGATAGGTCTGTTATTACCTTTGTTATCAGGATTAACAACATTTATAGCAGGATTAGAAACCAATTTTGAATTTGATTTAATAAAAATTATTGCTTTATCATCTTGTCAGGTTTAATAATGAGAATTTTCTGAATAGTTTTATAAATTGTTCTTCATTTACTAACCCAAACATTATTTAAAGCTTTATTATTTAAATGTGTTGCAGCAATTAATCATAATTTTTATCTCCTTTTTTTAAAAAACTTTTTATTTTATCCTCTATTTTTCTTTCAGGTTTCGCAACCAGTTTGCTCAAACGCTTCTAAAAGCCAATTCTAGTTTTTTAGCTCTCCCGCTCTTTTTCTCATCGGATGTTTCACATTTCATATATTTAAACAAATACATCACCGGGTGTTTCACATACCTTAAATTTAAACAAATGCAACTGGAACACATGTCTCCTAGGGTACATATACTTATTAGACATTACATAATATAATTAATTCTCAAGATATTCGTTTGAGTTGTGTTGAGAATTCATATACCTTTAACTTCAGCTTGTTTAAATGTAACTAATTTAACTTTATGTATATAGTATACCAATTTTATCAGGATTTTATTCTAAAGATATAATTTTAGAAATTATTTCTTTAAGATACATTACTTTATATTTATTTTCTATTTCTTTTCTACTGGATTAACTATATGTTATTCTTTTCGATTGGTATTTGTTCAATAATAAGAGACTTAAATTGTGGATCTTTAATTATGATGAAGGTTGGATATTAAAAGGAATATTGTGTTTACTAATAATAAGAATTATTGGAGGTAGAATATTAAATTGTTTAATTTTTCCAACCCCTTTAATAGTATGTATACCTTATTATTTACAATTATTAACTCTTTTGGTATGTTTAATAGGAGGTTTATTAGGTTATTATATTTCTAATGTATATTTATTTTAATTGTACGTATCTTTTATCAAACTTTTCATTTTTTAGAGAATCTATATGATTTATGTCCTATATTTCAACTTATGCCTTATTTTGTATCCTTTATTTTTAGGTAATTTAGTTATTAAATCTTTTGGTAAAATTCATACTCTAATTTAATTTTTACTTCTCAAATTAATCATCTCATACAAAATAATAATTTAAAAATTTTATTATTAACATATGAATTATTTTTTTATTCGGATTATCATTATTTATGTATTCAAATACCTTATAAATAGAGTGACATTGAATATGTTAAGGGGATTATTTAATCTTTGAATAATAATAGTAATTTTTAGTAATTTATGAAAATAATTATTTTAATGTTGATGAAAATGTAAGGTTTTTATTAAACTATACACGAGTAAATTGACGTATAAATGAAATTTAACCATTAAAAGGAATAAGTTAGCAACTTTTACTTGAACATCATATTTCTTTAATTTGAGTTATTCAATGAATATTAATACTTTTTGAATGCAAATCGGCCCATGACAAATACCATATAAATACAAAGTTTAGATATTGAATTTAATGAACATAGAATTCCTAGAATTAAGTCTACAATTAAACTTAATTCCTAATAAACGCAAAAGATATGTATTTAAAAGAATATCTGAATAAAGAACTTCCAGTTCAGTGGTGACAGCTAAGCAGTGCTTCTGTTTTATTTTCTGTTGCACAAATGTGATTGAAACTGCAAAAGAGGGAGGCCAAATTATTTTACTCATTAAAAAATGTTTTTTTTTAATTTTTTGTATTTATTTGTGATACATACCATGTATGTACACATTGTAATGTAAAGTAGAGTTTAATGTAATTTAGTTTGATTTTCTTGCCAATCAACTTTGCCTTCACGGTTAAAGTATTCAACATAACTTTAGCCGAATCGTTTTTGCTACACCTCTGTATGTGCCTGGAGTTGTTCCCGATGGCGGCTTCTCGGCTGTGTGTATTTCAAGGGAAAATGATGCTATATATAAGTTGCTGTTGTCGGAATCGTACAACAACTTTTTCAGCAAGCAGCATGCCTTCGTAACGATTACAACGTTTTCCACCGACTAATCCATGTTAGTTCGAAAAATTCGTAACCGTTTCGACAGTATACGAAATGCGTGCTCCACAACATGTCTTCCACGAGATAAGGGAATATTGAAAGTTTTCTTTTCCTTAGAGTTCGTTGTGAAAAAGTATCATCACCTACAATATTCTGCAAATATCAAATATTTTTTTTAAGGGAAATGGACTTCCGTATTATCAATTACTTCCTTCAATTTGCTTTGAAGTAAAACTCCAGCGTCATGTGCATGTCCATTGTACAAACATCTATAAATGTGAAGCGACAATCAGTTTTGTGATGATGTGATAATTTCGATGTAATAACTTCCATATGATAATTTTCTTGTGATAATTTTGATGCGATAATTTTTATGTGTTAATTTTGATGTGATAATTTTAATGTGATAATTTTGATGTGTTAATTTTGATGAGTGGTGGTCGCTGTGGCGTAGTGGTAATGCGTTGGACTGCTACGTAGAGTGTCCGGGATTCGAATCTCGGCACAGGCAAAATCAAAAAGTAAAACAAATAATTTTTCTACACGGCACCACCTCTTGGCCGGCAATGGCAAACCTACAAGAGTAAAAATTGCCTATGAAAAGCTTTTCACTTCGCCGTTCGGATTCGGCATTACACTGTAGGTCCCTTCCATTCATGTACAAATATAACACGCACAACATGAGTGGCTGCGAAAAGCTAGGCCTAGGCCCTCCATGGACTGTTGTGCCATTAAAAGTAAGTAATTTTGCTGTGATAATTTGATGTGATAATTTTGCTATGAAAATTTGGATGTGACAATTGTGATGTGTTAAGTTTGATGTGATAATTCTGATGTAATAATTTTGACGTGTTAATCTTGATGTGATAATTGGATGTGATAATTTTGATGTGATAATTTTGATATGACAATTTGTATGTGTTAATTTTGATGTGATATACAGGAAATGAAATGGACGGGACAGGGTTGCACGAGAAGAGTATCCTGTGATACCCACTACAGCTGTCATGGGTCGAAGAACGAATTTGGTTTTGGATTTGTGATTAGGAAGAGACTGCGTCATCTACTCACGAGGTCCACGTCCGTGAACGAGCGCCTAGCCACTATTCGCATCAGGGCAAAAAATTTTCTACATCAGCCTAATTTGTGTCCATGCCCCGATGGAGGTGAAGGATGAAACGACCAAAGATGACTTCTACGAACTCCTCGACAAAACTTATTACCGTTACCCCCACCACGATATTAAAAACGTGTTAGACGACTTTAATTCCAAGGTGGGCAAGGAAAGTCTCTTTGGTCCGGCAATCGGAAAATACAGTCTCCACGACGAAGCCACCGATAACGGTATGAGACTGATCGACTTCGCCGCCGCACGAAACATGACAGTTAGTATCATGAGATTACAACATAAAGATATCCATAAGGCCATTTGGCGGTCCCCTGATCAAGACACACGAACCCAGATTGATGACGTTGTGATCGACAGAAGGCACGCTTCCAATGTAGTAGACGTACGCAGAATGCGAGGTGCAAACATCGACTCAGACCACTACTTGGTTGCAACCCAGGTCTGCACACGTGTATGTGTAACAAATCGCTTACGGATAGGTACAAAGGGAAAACTGGATGTCGAAAAACTGCAATCGACTCGCACTCCTTCTATCGAAAAACACCCAACTTAATAATATATGCGCGCTGTAGAAGCACATTCCCGCTCTATGCGTACGGCTGCCGAAGAGGTGCTAGGCTACCACGAAGCTACTGAAGCGAAAACCCAGAAAACCCCATCCTGCAGTCAGTTTCCACGCGAGCTGCTAAGGAGCGATACAGAGAGTTGAGGAGGGAGGAAAACCGTCTCTTCAAGCGCAAGAAAAGAGATGCAGAAAGACGCGGTTCAATGCTAACGAAATGTTACGGGACAGGAACGAGGTCCGAAAATTCTTTGAAAGAATAAGACGCCTGACTGATGGTTTGAAGACCGGGGTCTCTACCTGCAAGGATGAAGACGGAAATCTGGTGACAGATGTGCAGGCCACAGTGATATTATGGAGGGAGCACTTTTCGTGGTTGCTTAATGGCGATGACGGCAATAATCCAACGGAATTTGCTCGGGAAACCCTAATCCCTGACGGCGTTGAAGTGCCGCCGCCCGAGGAAGTCTTAACAGCCGTCGCTTGGCTGAAAAACAAAAGGCTGCAGGTGCAGATGCTCTGCTCACAGAAAGGATGCATTAGCTTCTATGCAGAATATGGTCAGATGAAAGCATGCTAAGTGATTGGAACCTCATCGTACTCCCAATCCATAAGAAAAAGAATTCCACGATCTGCGCCAACTACCGTGGGATAAGCCTTCTTAATATCGCATATAAGATTCCATCGAACGTACTGCGCGAAATACTGAAGCTCATCGTCAAGAAACTGATTGGACCTGATTGGCTTCAGGCCAGGTAAATTCACCATCCACCAGATATTCACACTACGCCAAATCCTGGAAAAGACCCCACAAAAAAAATTACACCACCATATATTATTATAAAGCTTTATAAAGCCGCCTTCGGCAGCACGATTAGGGATCACTTGTATGCCGCAATGTCAGATTTTGGTATACCTGCAAAGCTCATTCGTCTTTGACCGACACATCAACGCAGTGAAATCCCTATCGTGCGAATTCTTTAACCTTATGCTGGAGAAAATAATCCGAGCTGCGAACATCGACATCTCTGGCACTATCTTCTACAAGAGTGTCATGCTGCTAGCATACGCTGATGATATTGACATCATTGACATCGAGCAGTCACGCCATCTTGGACAATATATCACTGTTGACAATTATACTTTCGAAAATGTCAAGGATTTCGTTAATTAACATTAACATCAACAAAAATGTCAAGTTTGAGATAAAGCTGAGATTAATTCTTGCCAACAGGTGTTACTAAGGGCTCAGTAGGCAATTAAGAAGCAGAGCCCTCTCTCGACCGAAGAAAATAAAATACGCTCTATAAGTCCCTCATCCTTCTTGTCCTAAAGTAAGGCGCTGAGACTTGGACGTTGACCACCAATGATGAGAGGCTGTTAGGAGCGTTCGAGAGGAAGATACTCCGTAAGATCTACGGTCCAGTATGCGTGGACGACGTGTATCGAATAATATGGAACGATGAGCTGTACGCCGCCACTGACATAGTCAAGTATTTAAAAATCCAGCGGCTTTGCTGGTTGGGTCAAGTTGAGCGAATGGAAGAAAGCGTTCTGTGTTATTCGAGCCACGGTGGAGGAACACGCAGAAGACGACATTCTAATCTCCGTTGGAAATACCAAGTACAGGGCGTCCTGTCTGCACTTGGCCTTTTCAGACAGCAGAAGCGACTGGCCCTTTATAGAGGCGACCAAGACCGATCATCGGTTGTAGTGCTAGCTAAGTAAGGAAGATTATTTGTCTATACATAATTCCAAGAAGTATGTTTACAATTAGTTCAATATTTAAATTTGCTTATTACGACGATGCTTGTCTTTATTTAATTTTTGACTTATTTGTAGGTAATAAGTTTGCAATAAATTTATTTTTTCTTTATTTTTCTTTATTTCTGTAATGTGCTATTAATGTTATGCACGCTTGGCTGATAAGTCCAAGTGCAGTCAGGTTTCCCTGCACATGGTCCTTCTAACGGAGATTAGGACGTCCACTTCTGCGTATTCGTCCATCGTGGTTCGAATAAAACACCCTTCTAGCCGAAGCGCTTTCTTCCATTCGCTCAACATGACCCAGCCAGCGAAACCGCCGGATTTTTTTGCACTTGACTATGTCAGTGTCGACGTACAGCTCATCGTTCCATCTTATTCGATGCACGTCGTACACATATACTAGACCGTAGATCTTACGGAGTTTCTTCCTCTCCAACGCTCCTTACAGCCTCTCATCATTGATGGTCAATGTCCACGTCTCTGCGCCATAGATTAGGACGGGAAGGATAACGGACTTATAGAGCGTTATTTTATTGTTGGCAAGAGTTAATCTACGCTTGCTCTCAAGGCTGACATTATTGTTGGTGGTTATGCTGGATCCTAGATAGACGATAATTGGATCCTTGATAACTTCAAAAGTATAATTGTCAACAGTGCCATTTTGTCAAAGACGCCGTGACTCTTTGTTTGTTGACACAAGGTATTTCGTTTTGTCCTTGTTCACCACTAGACGCACTCGACGAGACTCCCATTCTAGGTTGGAGAATGTAGCAGGCAGGCTATCTGGACCTGCAGCCTTATTGTTTTTCAGCCGAGCAATTTAAGACCTCCTCATAGTCAGGCGGCGGTACTTCAACGGCGTCAGTGATTGGGGTTCCAGGAGTAGATTCCGCAGTGGCGGGATTATTTCCGAATCCGAACCCCGGACACTCTGCGCAGCAGTCCAATGCACTACCACTACGCCACAGCGACCACTCGAGCTATTATCACAAAAAAAAAAAACGTTAGCGAAATGAAATCAATGAATTAATCTTATAATTATTATTATTTACAATAATTATTCATATTATGACGCAGATAGGGGTGAAATCTTAAATAAATCAAATGCCAAGGATTTTTGCCAGAAAATCCAATTTATAATATAACCATAATATAAACAAAAGAAACAAAACATTTAACCTTTTCTTGTTTGCAAACAATTCCATATAAGCAGCACATACTTCCGAAATATCTTTGCAAAGAAATGACTGGGACAACCTGGGTTGGTAATTAGTGCTCATATATGATTCAGCAATAGCTATGAATCTTAGTAATGTAATGTAACAGTTAACTTTTCTTTGGTATTGAATCCCTAATCAGGGTGTCCTGCCGTTCAATATCGTAATGAATAGTTGAATGTTTGCTCGTCCATTATTAAATAATTAAGGTTGCGGCTCCCACTCCGTTCTTTGTTTTCTATTTTTTATTCTTCGCAACAATCGAATAAAATCAATATAATTTCTGCATCTTCGTTGCTACAAACCCGCCGTTGCTATCGCCATTTCCTTTTTATCCATTTTTCTATATATTCTGTTGTCTTTTCTGCGAAAATAATACAATATAAAGCAAAAGCACAAATCAAATGTAAAAAGGATTGCAGCGTCTAAGACCGTGGTTATATTGATGCTCGCAGTTCGGCGAACACATAACATTTTTCTCTCGAGTTCGGTCTGGTGGTTACATTGAGCTCGTTGCAGAGTTGCTATTGAACGTTGTTTTTAATACTATTTTGTGCGCAATGCACAACACACAAGCATTAGCAGATTTATATAGAATGAAATTTGCATCATTTTCAATGATGCAAGACATTAAATCGTGAATACCGCTAATATGTTGTATAAACACTTTTCATCAGTTTAAACCCTAAAAATATTCGCAGCCATTTCTGCAAATGAAAACAATAGTTTGGATGTTTTCGTACTATTTTTTGTAAAATAGCTAACAGCCACCCTGATTACTCGGCGTGATCGGTCTTAATTCATCAAGTATATCGTGTGATTTGGTTTTTGATATGAAATCACACGATCAAAACAGGTTTACATTGTGAAATTATTTGCAAAAATTCATTTCTAAGAACAAAATAGTAAACTTTTGGAGAAAATTAATGGAAAAAAACAAATAAAACTGTTTAATAGCAATCTTACTTACTTACTTAGCTGGCGCTACAACCGATGATCGGTCTTGGCTGCCTCAACAAAGCTCCGCCAGTCACTTCTGCTATGCGCGCGCTGGCGCCAGTTGATAAGGCCAAGTGCAGTCAGGTTGCCTTGCACCTGGTCTTTCCAACGGAGATTAGGACGTCCCCTTCTGCGTGTTCCTCCACCGTGGTTCGAATAAAACACCCTTCTAGCCGGAGCGCTTTCTTCTATTCGCTCAACATGACCCAGCCAGCGAAGCCGCTGGAGTTTTATACGCTTGACTATGTCAGTGTCGGCGTACAGCTCATACAGCGTCGTCCACGCATACTGGTCCGTAGATCTTACGGAGTATCTGCCTCTCGAACGCTCCTAACAGCCTCTCATCATTGATGGTCAATGTCCACGTCTCTGCGCCATACATTAGGACGGGAAGGATGAGGGACTTATAGAGCGTTATTTTCGTCGGTCGAGAGAGGGCTCTACTTCTCAATTGCCTACTGAGCCCGTAGTAACACCTGTTGGCAAGAGTTAGTCTCCGCTTGATCTCAAGGCTGACATTATTGTTGGTGTTTATGCTGGATCCTAAATAAACGAAATCCTTGACGACTTCAAAAGTGTAGTTGTCAACAGTGACATTTTGTCCAAGACTCTTTGCCGTGACTCTTTGTTTGTTGACACAAGGTATTTCGTTTTGTCCTCGTTCACCACTAGACCCACACGACGAGACTCCCTTTCCAGGTTGGAGAATGCTGCACTGACTGCTCGAGCGTTTTTGCCAATGATGTCAATATCATCAGCGTATGCTAGCAGCATGACACTCTTGTAGAAGATAGTGCCAGAGATGTCGATGTTCGCAGCTCGAATTATTTTCTCCAGCATAAGTTTAAAGAAGTCGCACGATAGGGAGTCACCTTGTCTGAAACCTCTTTTGGTATCAAATGGTGCGGAGAGGTCTGTCCCAATTTTCACTGCGCTGGTGGTGTTGGTCTGTGTCATTTTGCAAAGACGAATGAGCTTTGCAGGGATACCAAAATCAGACATTGCCGCGTATAAGTGATCCCTAATCGTGCTGTCCAAGGCGGCTTTATAATCGACAAATAGATTATGGGTGACGATCTGTTTTTCTCGGGTCTTTTCCAGGATTTGGCGTAGTGTGAATATCTGGTCGATGGTGGATTTACCAGGCCTGAAGCCACACTGATAAGGTCCAATCAGTTTGCTGACGATGGGCTTCAGTCTTTCGCACAGTACGCTCGATAGAACCTTATATGCAATATTAAATACTAAGAAGGCTTATCCCACGGTAGTTGGCGCAGATCGTGGAATCACCTTACTTATGGATTGGGCAGAGTACGCTGAGATTCCAATCCCTTGGCATGCTTTCATCTGACCATATTCTGCATAGAGGCTCATGCATGCGTTTTTTGAGCTCTTCGCCTCCGGTCTTAAACAACTCAGCAGGCAGGCCATCTGCACCTGCAGCCTTATTGTTTTTCAGCCGAGCAATGGCTGTTAAGACCTCCTCATAGTCAGGCGGCGGTACTTCAACGCCGTCAGTGATTGGGGTTTCCGGAGTGGGTTCCGCAGTGGCGGTATTATTGCCGTCTTCGCCATTAAGCAGCTGCGAAAAGTGCTCCCTCCATAATCTCATTATGCCCTGGATATCTGTCACCAGATTTCCGTTTTCATTCTTCCAGGAAGAGGCCCTGGTCTTCAAATCAAGAGTCAGGCGTCTTATTCTTTCAAAGAATTTTCGGACCTCGTTCCTGTCCCGCAACATTTCGATATCATTGAACTCGCGTCTTTCTTCATCTCTTTTCTTGCGCCTGAAAAGACGTTTCTCCTCCCTCCTCAACTTTCTGTATCGCTCCTTTAATAGCAATCACTTATGATGTAAAGGGGGGCCTGGGGCGTAGGGCACAAAGTAAAGTTCGTGACAGTCGCAGGTGCGTCCATGGTTGATCCTTGCGCTTCTACGTTTCAAGTTGACACACAGCCTCCTCGTGGCGTCCCCTGGATAGCGATCTGACAACCGTCAGTGAGTTAACTAATGTGTGCGGCGGGCTTCTCCATGGCCTTGAATGAATGGTTGTGCGTCGGGATTAAAGATTTACGGATATGCACCTGGAACGTCCGAACCCTCTACAGGGAAGGTGCCTCTATCCAGCTGGTGGATGTCCTCCAACAATATAGAGCTGACATCACCGCTATACAGGAAATGCGATGGACGGGACAGGGTTGCTCCAAAAGAGCATCCTGTGATATCTACTACAGCTGAGATGCGTCGAGGCACGAATTTGGTAATAATACAATTTGTGGTTGGGAAGAGACTGCGTCATCTAGTTTCGAGGTTCAAGGATGAAACGACCAAAGATGACTTCTACGAGCTCCTCGACAAAACTTATGAGCATTGCCCCCGCCACGATATTAAAATTGTGTTTGGCGACTTTAATGCCAAAGTGTGCAAGGAGAGTCTCTTTGGTCCGACGATCGGAAAATTCAATTTCTCGACGACAAAGCCACCGATAACGGTATGAGACTGATCGACTTCGCCGCCGCACGAAACATGAAAGTTAGTAGCACCAGACTCCAACATAAAGATATCCATAAGGCCACTTGGCGGTACCCTGATCAATACACACGAAACCAGATTGATGACGTTGTGATTGACGGAAGGCACGCTTCCAATGTACTAGACGGCAAACATCGACTCAGACCACTACTTGGTCTGCACAAGTGTATGTGTAGCAAATCGCGTACTGATAGGTACGCGATAGGTAAGTCTTTTCCAACCAACTTGCACTTCTCCATTCCCAAAACACCCCTCAACTTGAGGATATATGCGCGCAGTGGACGCTCATTTCCCGCTCTATGCGTACGTCTGCCGAAGAAGTGCTAGGTTACCACCGTCGACGGAGAAATATGTGGTACGACCAAGAGTGTCGCGATGCTACTGAAGCAAAAAACGCAGTTTACAGAGCCACCCTGCAGTCAGTTGCAACGCGAGCTGCTAAGGAGCGATACAGAAAGTTGAAAAGGGAGGAGAAACGTCTTTTCAGGCGCAAGAAAAGAGATGAAGAAAGACGCGAGTTCAATGATATCGAAATGTTGCGGGACAGGAACGAGGTCCGAGAATTCTTTGAAAGAATAAGACGCCTGACTGATGGTTTGAAGACCAGGCCCTTTTCCTGCAAGGATGAAGACGGAAATCTGGTGACAGATATCCAGGGCATAATGAGATTATGGAGGGAGCCCTTTTCGCAGCTGCTTAGTGGCGATGACGGCTATAATCCCGCCATTGCGGAATCCACTCCGGAAACCCCAATCACTGACGGCGTTGAAGTACCGCCGCCTGACTATGAGGAGGTCTTAACAGCCATTGCTCGGCTGAAAAACAGATGCAGATGGCCTGCCTGCTGAGTTGTTTAAGACAGGAGGCGAAGAGCTCTAAAAACGCATGCATGAGCTTCTATACCATATTCTGCGGTCAGATGAAAGCATGCTAAGTGATTGGAATCTCAGCGTACTCTTCCCAATCCATAAGAAAGGTGATTCCACGATCTGCGCCAACTACCGTGGGACAAGCCTTCTTAATATTTAATATTGCATATAAGGTTCTATCGAGCGTACTGTGCGAAAGACTGAAGCCCATCGTCAACAAACTGATTGGACCTTATCAGTGTGGCTTCAGGCCTGGTAAATCCACCATCGACCAGATATTCACACTACGCCAAATCCTGGAAAAGACCCGAGAAAAACAGATCGCCACCCATAATCTATTTGTTGATTATAAAGCCGCCTTCGACAGCACGATTAGGGATCACTTGTACGCCGCAATGTCTGATTTTGGTATCCCTGCAAAGCTCATTCGTCTTTGCAAAATGACACTGCCTAACACCACCAGCGCAGTGAAAATTGGGACAGACCTCTCCGCACCATTTGATACCAAAAGAGGTTTCAGACAAGGTGACTCCCTATCGTGCGACTTCTTTAAACTTATGCTGGAGAAAATAATTCGAGCTGCGAACATCGACATCTCTGGCACTATCTTCTACAAGAGTGTCATGCTGCTAGCATACGCTGATGATATTGACATCATTGGCAAAAACGCTCGAGCAGTCAGTGCAGCATTCTCCAACCTGGAAAGGGAGTCTCGTCGTGTGGGTCTAGTGGTGAACGAGGACAAAACGAAATACCTTGTGTCAACAAACAAAGAGTCACGGCAAAGAGTCTTGGACAAAATGTCACTGTTGACAACTACACTTTTGAAGTCGTCAAGGATTTCGTTTATTTAGGATCCAGCATAAACACCAACAATAATGTCAGCCTTGAGATCAAGCGGAGACTAACTCTTGCCAACAGGTGTTACTACGGGCTCAGTAGGCAATTGAGAAGTAGAGCCCTCTCTCGACCGACGAAAATAACGCTCTATAAGTCCCTCATCCTTCCCGTCCTAATGTATGGCGCAGAGACGTGGACATTGACCATCAATGATGAGAGGCTGTTAGGAGCGTTCGAGAGGCAGATACTCCGTAAGATCTACGGACCAGTATGCGTGGACGACGCTGTATGAGCTGTACGCCGACACTGACATAGTCAAGCGTATAAAACTCCAGCGGCTTCGCTGGCTGGGTCATGTTGAGCGAATAGAAGAAAGCGCTCCGGCTAGAAGGGTGTTTTATTCGAACCACGGTGGAGGAACACGCAGAAGGGGACGTCCTAATCTCCGTTGGAAAGACCAGGTGCAAGGCAACCTGACTGCACTTGGCCTTATCAACTGGCGCTAGCGCGCGCATAGCAGAAGTGACTGGCGAAGCTTTGTGGAGGCGACCAAGACCGATCATCGGTTGTAATGCAAGCTAAGTAAGTATGTAAGTATGATGTAAACATATGTTTACATTTATATTTGCTTGCTTCTTCGCGTTTATACGTTTATTTAATTTATATATTACTGTTTTAATAACTACGAAGTGCAAATAGAAAATAATCAAAGAAATACTAAAAGTATGCAGAAACGTACTTCTTTTCTTTCTTTTAGTGGCACAACAGCCCATGCGGTCAAGCTTTTCGCATTCACTCATGTTGTGCATGTTTCATGTATATTTTGTACACGAATGGAAGGAACCTACAATTTAGTGCTGAATGCCAACGGCAAAGTGAAAAAGCTTTTCTAAGGCAATTTTGACTCATATGTAGGTTTGCCATTGCCTAGCATGAGGTGGTGCATTGCAAACACTAAAAGTTACATTAACTTTATAATTTTGAAAATAGTGATTAATTTTCCTTTTTTAAATATAAATAAATAAATTAACGGCGAAAGTTCCAATTCGATTGGTGTGGTTTTATAGGTTTTACAGATACTCAAGGTCAAATATAACCAGCATGTATCCACTAATGCCCGCCACTGTATATGCATATACATTCACTAGTAAATAGCAATATAAATTACGATTTATAGAGAGAATTCAATTAGAGTTCATTATTAGTTCAGCAATTAATTTTTTTGATATATAATATATATACACATAAAAAAAAAACTTATATAACAAAAATGCCTGTCATAATTTGAGCTGGTTTGACTACCTTGCCATCTCTTGGAGGCCTCACGTGCCTTTCTGACTGAGATGGGAGGTCGGCTTGATTTAATTCGTTGGATTCGTTTCGCACCGACAGATCCACTTAGGACTGATTCGCTAAACCAGTAGGGCCAGTAGGAGTAGGAAGGCTGCCACCTGCGCCACAATTATCATGTACATTGATAATTTTTTTACTTTTGTTTGCGTTAAATAAAGCTCGTATTTAATCTAGGTAACTTTTTATTTCTCTATTATTATGCGTTAAGATACAATTCGATTTATTGGGGTCTCTATAATCGCAACCTTTTCACCTTTTGAAAATACAACATTACGCTTAATCATAGTTGATAACAGTTCTTTGTTGAATTCCAATTATTTTTTCATTTGTTAATGGAGGTTTAAGTAAACTGAATCACTTTTTGAAGAACGACCAAAAAATACTTTCGCAGGCGATCCGCCTATAAGTAGTACAATGTACAACGTTTCGGTAATAAAATAAAAACTTATTTACGATCGTTTCCAAATTGTAATTAATGTTCTTTTTCAAATGGCAGAACCAGGTAGCCACATCTGACATGGCGCTGTCTTTTTCATTCTGGCCTCTACTGTCAAATCAAAAATAAGCAGTTTTTAAAAATGTAAACAAATAATTTAAAAAAAATTTTATGATAGAACTTGTTTTTCATCTGTGATTTGAATTTAAATAAAATCAAAAACATTTTGAATAGTTTGTGTTATTTGCAAAAACCAGCGCGGAAACGGGAATGAACTGAGACGATGTGATGTGAAATTGTCTTTAAAAAGACTTCAGTAGTTTGTAATGATCATTTGCCGTTAATGACTACTCTTAATCTCTCCAGGAAATCCGTTCACGAGAGCTCGGTTGCAGCCCGGTGCAACCGGTATCTTTGGATGGTATTACGAATCCGACATGAAGTCTAGTGGCAGATGCAATCGTACGCAGAACGGCTGGGCTGTTCTAGAGATTATTGTTTAATTATTAATAATATTATGTGTTTATAATATGTTTAATTATTTATAGTTTTAGTGCTAATATCACTTAGAGTCGTAACATTATTCAAATAATGGACTTAAAAAAAGGACTTGATGAAGTCGCAAAGCCTTGAAGTGCATGAAAAATGATTTACGCAATATATTTACAGAGGGACAATAAAGAAAAATGCGAAAGCTTAAAAAAAAATTGTGTCTCGCCATAGCCTGCATGAAAAACAATGCGGCATCTCTCGAAAAATTAAAAGATCTGTGTGCGTGTATACATGGTAACTCTGTGTTGCCATACTTCATCATGATAATAATATAATCTAAAAGTTACATTATTGTCAGGATGAAGATAACACAGATAATCTATTGTCATGATTAAGTGCAATTGCACTCCAACTCTGTTCTGTTGACTTAGCATTTAATAACGAATTATGTATACATCATTATATATGATGAGCCAACATATTCGGCGCGAGTAAGAGTTACTTAGCGACACGATCGCATAAGTTAAAGAATGAGAAATAAAGTAAGATTCAAACAGAGCTAACGTGTTTGAATCTGTTTCAATGTACATGACCCATAGGCAAGATGCCTAGTAATTTCGTTCAAATCTGAATGGTGAGAGGATTGAAGGTGTCTTGGAAGCAGCCAATTTTTTATAGTTCCGATTGTAAAATGTATTGATGACATTGTATTTTAGAAATTCAATAAAAAACTCATTCATACATCTCTATAAATATATATGGTACATATGTAAGTATTTAAATTTTAATTCCAATTGGAAAGTAATGGTGTTTGTTTCGCTGATTCTCCACATTTGCTCAAACTACTACCACTACGTGGAATGCTTGAGTTCCGCTTGCTGATCTTGCAGTTCTGATGATCACACGAACTGGCGTCATTAGCTTGCGCATCTCAGCAGAACCTTTACTGTGAAAGTAACGGTAAAACAGAGAGACGCAAGCCACGTTTCGACGGTGCTCCAAGGAGTTAATAGAGCTGGAAACTCTACTGTCTCATATTAGCTTTATCGCTCGATGTTGGATACGGTCCAGGATCTCCAGTTGCATTCGTGGAGCTTCAGCCCATAGGTGCGAATTAAACTCTAATTCAGGGCGTATATAGGTGGTGTAGATTATGCCGATTATCAACCAGAGTGAAATATTTTTTTTACACCGCCTAAGAAACATTTTTTTGACACGTCAAAATGGTGTTTATTCCCGAACATCACATTGGTTGTACATGCCCAGAACATCAAATGTCGCTGTCTCCAAAATACCCCCACCAATTTCTAGGGTTGGGAAACTCGTTTTTTTTACATTTGTTTTATTTACACATTCAACACACTGGGTGTACCCCTATGAATGCAGAGCATTGTGTTGAATGGAAGGAAGATTGATAGGTAGGAGGATGAAGGAGGGAGAATGATAGAGGGAATGCAATCATACAGACAACATTGGATCTTACGAATATTGAACTCTACTCTATTCGTGAAACGCCACTCGGAGATCTTTATTGAGTGAGTCAATCATGACATGCCTTTTCTTTAATTTTTAAAGAGTTAGGGCGTTTTGAACAGGTATATGAATAAAAAAAAGGGTAGGGGAGAGTTCCGAACGCTGCGGCACTCCAGCATTATTGGCACGATCTTCCGAAAAAATTACGTCTATCACAACACGGCCAGAGCTGCAGCTTAGAAAGTTCGTAAGCCATCGTGGGAAGCTACTCCCGACCCATGCGCAATTATTTTTGACACCAATGCTGCACTCTGTCAAACGCCTTTGAAATATCCAGAGCAACTGCCTTGCTCTCACCTAAATAATAAACACTATGATACTAGTGCACGGTGAGGGCCGCCGTCCGTAGAGCGATTTCGACGGAAACCGTATTGGCGGCCAATAAGCAATACGTTTTGCTCAAGATATGCGACCAAGTGAAAGTTAACTACACTTTCCATGACTTCAGATGGCGTAGAACAAATTTGCGATGGGTTGACAGTTCACAGGGTTCGTAATCTTGCCCTTTTTAGGAACTGATTGGACATTGGCAACCTTCCAACAAAACGAAATTACACCAGTTGTGTATGAAATGTTGAAAAGACCATACATGGACTGGAATACCTTCGGGTCCCGAAGCCTTGTTTATGTTAAGGTTTACAATAACTCTATTAACTACTGGCGTTCGAAAATGTATCGCTAGCATAACATAAGATACTGATTTGATAACTGGCAGTGGTTGATCGCTAGCTTGCAAAGAAGAGTTCGCTACGAAAATATAAACAAAAATGTTCGCTTTATCAACCGAACTAGTGTCGAAGGTTTGGTGTCTTAACTTAAAGTTCTTACCACACCTATGGAATGGGAAGACTTTGTACCTCTGGCGCTTTAGAGTGGCATTACAGCAATTTCTTTCTTTAGCACTGCTTTCTATGTTTTTATCGGTAAAACACAATTCCCAATTACAATTTTCAAAAAAGTTATTGAGACGATTCAATTTGCCCTTTCGTAAAGCCACACTAATCGCTTTGGAGCTATCGTCAAAGGGTTGTTGATTCGAGAAAACGTACAAATGGTACAGTGGTCCGAGTTTCCAAAAGATGCGTGAAGACTTACATCATATTTGTCAAGATGAGAAGCAAAAAAAAGGTCAAGGATGTGTGTCGGTTCGGTCACTAATTGAGTAAGGTCGTTCGAGACCCCTGAGGGGAGAAAACAGTGGCACCAGCCGATACCCTGACACGTGAAAATCCGAATATTACTAAAAGCTATACTAAAATTTCCCAACATTTATAAGCCTAGACAAATATAAAACAAGACAAGAGGTAGGCAATGCAATCACAGGACACCGATAAAGTGATAGATAGCAATTATGGTAAGTGTTATGTCTTTACAATGAATTTTAGTTTTTTCAACGCCGACTATGACCGCACATAGCGCCAACGAAAGGAATATGAAAGGAGAAGGAAAAATATTGGGATATTATTTTAATACACAGCACTCGCGGTGTGTTTATTGTTATATTAAAAGACCAGAAAAAATTTAAACGAGTGCAGTATAGACCAAAAGACAGGACAGATTTATAAAAGAAAACTGGTAGGGACATCCGCCGCCCTCGACGATCACAACTTCTTCTGATTTTCCACTAAAAAATGTACGCACAATCAAATGTTTAAACTTGCCGACACAAACATTCTGTGAGGAGAACTGTAACCACTTAAAGGCATTAGCTATTATGAGTTACAGTGACGCCAAGCCCATTGTTCTTCTTTAGCAGGTTCTTGTCAATTGCAAGTGAGACATTTGACGATGGGCCTAATCAACCAATAGCTGCCGCAACAAAATTAGGTTGGGTGGCTTTTGGGCTTTTTGACAATAAGCCAAGGATGCTGTATATACGCGAAAAACAAACGCTAAAGCAATTGAACAAGCTGGTTGAAAAATACTTTTCTATTGAAAGGTTTAGTGTTTGTCGTACGAACGTCATCTGGAATCCGAGGCATGGTGGAAAGGCTTTCATGTTGCAAAAAACTTTTCAGTTGAGCGGTGATATTCTCCTTTATTTTCTACTGCAGAAGAAGTACAGCTACACATTTTTGTGGATGTAAGCTCCGACGCGTACGTAGCTGTTGCTTATTCACGGATACATAAATGTTGCATTAATGAGCGCGAAGTCAAGAGGCGCTGCGCTAAAGGGAATAACTATACCTCGATTGGAGCTGCAAGCCGTAATTTTGGGATGCCGATTGAGAACATCGATTGTAGAATGCCAAGTATTTTGGAGTGACTCCAAGACTGTAATACTTTGGAAATAGTTTCTTGCTTCTCGATCGAAAATATAACCTTTAGGTAGCTATCCACCATGACGCGCATGACTTTGTATCACGCAGTTAACAGATTCCATACCTCGTTGTAGTTACCATTGCATATCGCTAAGCTACTGATCGACTTTGGCGCATTATCCTGTAGGCAGTTTCGAAGGTAATGCAATTTCTGTCCATTCGACAGATTGTCGTTCAAGTGCATCAGAGATTGGAATTCGTCTTAGAAACTTAGCTAATTAATGGGGTTACCATTGAATGTAGGTAGTTGTAATTTTTAACTGCGCGACTGAGGTCCTGTGATGTTTAGGTTTAAATGTGGAACTGGTGTATGAATTTTAGTGAGGCATTTAAAATTAGATTCATCAAGCAATAGCACATACGTTTCGCTGACTTCGATATCCAACGAAAGCATATTACTATTGATGATTTGCATATATCGCTTGATAGCGTTTAATGCCGAATCGTCAACTTTAGCTTTCGAAATTGCACAAAGTCACGAATATATTTTTATTATTAATGTGGAGCTTTCAATATTTGTGTGTCAGAATGTGAATTTATGTACTTTCAATGTCAAACTGTAAACGAAACCTTTTATGGATTAAGCTCTACAGCTTCTCGATTGTTCACTGTGAGGTTATGTACCACACGTGTAGCAATATAAAATTTTAACTTTTTTAAATTTTATTTAACAGATTATTTTATCTGTTTGATTAAATATCATGCACTGCTCAATTAAAAATTTAATGGTGCAAATTAATATTTTGATCATTCACTTTTTAATGCATATGTACGCATATGTATGTACTTCACTTTAGTTTGAGGTTATCTTTTTCCTTTACACCAAATGAAAAAATTATTTTGTATAATTTCGCGGACCGTTCCTTTTTTAATTTAACTTAATTAAATACGGCGATCCGGCTCGAAGGATCAGAATGTTGCGTGTAGTTTAGAAAGTATGTAAACGTCAAATGAACAATAAATGAAACATAGAAAATATCAGTGGTGCAAGTATAACTATATACCTATATACTTATGTTTAAACGTATATTTATATGAATTTTTTTTATTTCGTGAAGAACCAAGGAAATATAAATGTAAACAAATGTAAGTGTTGTTATTAAGCAGTTTTATTTGTTTTTTTGCATACAATTTCACCAAAAGTGAATATTTTGTTCTTGAAAGTGAAATATTGCATTTAATGTGATTTAATATTGAAAGCCAAAATTATTGTTGATGACCGTGGCGGTCAAATTTTACTCTTTCGCTTTCTATTTTTCGTTTTATATTGAAGCAACAACAACTCGTCCCCCCGATGTGACCATGACTATCTGCATAACAAGACATTAACGCTGCGTTTACATCAGATAATGCTCTGAAGACAAATGAGAATATGTATGAAGTAGCTGTCAAAAAAGAATAAAGTTGTTTTCGTGACGTAGGCGTCTAGACAATTACTGAAATTATTTATACAAATTTATACGGCAAACTGCCGTATGTGTCGTCTCGATTAATTTGCTCGCTCTGTTGATTTTTTTACTTTTTCTAAATTTTATAATTTAGTAAGAATTATAAATCTAGTTTTCTCCATTTTTCCATTCTATGTAGTCTTAAAATTATAAATACATTTTTTTAACAATATATTACCAACAATTTTACTAACTTTAAAAAACTTACTAAAATCTACGAAAAAGAAAATATAATGTTTTGTTTAATTTTTACGTGCGTTCTTTTGTTTTCCCGAAACGTTAATAAACGTCAAAATTATTGTTTCCATCATGTCTATGGAAAATCAGAGACAATGGCGAAGACAATTGTCTTTGTGTGAGTGTATTAGAGAAAAAGTGTGAATGTATTGCTATTGCCTCTACAAAACTGTCTGTTTAAACACTAGGTAAGCATTATAAAATTATGCAAAAGCTGTTGCCCCCATAACTTCCAGTGATAATCATTGTAAATGTAGATATAATTACCATCGCAATAAGCCATAAGAACAATTCTGTGAAACTTCTTGTAATTAAATTATTTGGATCCTGATTTTCATGCGGATTTTATGGCTTCATGCTTGCCATCGATTATATTGCAACTCAGATCGCAGTTGGGTTACATAAATAGTTTGCAAAATCTTCCATACCGTTTCGCACTATAGTCTGTTCAAGTTTGTAGCCCTAAGCTATGTTTGATATGTGCCATGTGCCAAATACCTATAATTTGATATTAATTTATTTAAACGACAAATAAACACACTGGCGGTCACGAAAACCGCACCACTTATTTTTTCTTGTTACGATAAAGGGATAAATTATTCCAAATGACAACAGAAATTAGTTATTCTAGTGCATTTGTTTAACGCAGAAGGTTTTTTTTTGTGAAATAACTGCAAAATATAACACTTGACACATGACAAAAAAGTCGCTGTACTTACATTAGAGGACCAAGGACTTTCCTATCGGAAAATTTCTGAAAAATTGGGTTGCTCACGATGGAGTCCGTGGAGAGGAAAAAACATCTGGTCCTAATCATGCAACCAGTAACAGAATTGATAGCCCTATAAAAAATATTAGCACGTAGGATCGATTTTGCCGCATGTGTGCCAATGGTTAACGTTATAAAGAAAACTATATTGGGCAAGTCATAAAGGAAAACTTAGTGCCAGCTCTTAAAGAGCATTTATCCTGCAGTATGAACGCATTTTTCCAGGACGATTCTGCGCCTTGCCACCGTCAAAATCGGTAAATTTTGCATGCTATCTTTTGTTTGATTCTTATAGAATGTAAAATTAAAAACAGAATATTGAAAAATAAAATTCTTTTTTTAAAGCTTAAAAAAATATTTACTGAAATCGGAATTTCACGCTTAACTTGGACGGGAAACTCGCTCGATTTAAATCCTATCGAGCACTTATGGCTCATAAAAAGCGCAAAATTGCTGACCAGAAGCCCGAAAATAAAAATAAATTTATTTTAACATTAAATAAAGTTTGGTATGAAGTTATTACCAAAGATAACCTACAAATTTTGGTTGATTCGATGCTGGCAAGGATAATGGCTGTAATATGAGCTACAGGAGGAGCAACATCCAACTGATATTTTTTTTTTTAGTTTGATGTTAGTTCTTGAAACCCACTTTAAAGACTAATAGATATTGTTTCGGTTTTCTTGACCGCGACTGTATACATATATACATACATATACAGGGTGTTCCATCTTTTATGTCGGTATGCAAATATTGGGTATCTTAAAGAAATAAACTGATTTCCATATATGATGTATTTTTATTTAATTTGGTCCTTTATTTGGACTTGTTGAATACAACATCAATCAAGTGGCCGCCGTTATTCACCAAAGCAAAATGTGCCCTTTTTCTTGCGTTTTTCATAACTTTATTGAGCATCTCGGGCGCTATAGCGATGATTTCGGCACGAATGTTTCCCTTGAGTTCGTCAATGGTCTGAGGCTTGCTGGTGTATACTTTGCTTTTTTAAATAAACCCACAAAAAGAAATCCGGAGGGGTCGAATCTCGAGATCTTAGTAGCCAGCCAATGTCGCAATTTTTTTGACACCACACGTCCTGAGAATTTACATTGCAGGAAGTGCATTGTTTGATTTGAAATATGGCATTTAAAGCCAGTAACCGTCCAGAACTTTTCACACATTTGTGGGCAGACATAATGTTTCATGGATCTCATGTGGATACTCCGTTCCCCAAATGCGGCATTTTGCTTGTTAACGGCGCCAGAGAGTGTGAAATGGGCCTCGTCGGTCATCAAAATTTCCTTCCAAAAATCAGGTTCAGAGTCAACCATTCAAGCGACTGTTTGGCCGTACTCTAAGCGACGTGGACGGTCTGCCGGCAATATTCTTTATACGGAAACAAATGCAAATCAACCCTCAAAATGCGCCACAAGGTGGGTTCTCGGCAACAGTCTTTTACCGCTTCAACCAGTTCATTGGAACGTCTTGGGCGTTGATGAACGGCTTGTCGACGTCCCGTGCTCAACATAATTCGACACCAAACGACGAATAGTGTTAAGCTAACACAACTGAACGACTATTTTTGATGTACAGTCACTATTTCAGCGCGTTGTTTCGGTGTGAAGCGATTCATGGTTAAAATTGTTCCGAATTGACGTTTCAAAACGTTTATGTACATATATATTCTATACAATACGCAAATGCATAAAAACATTACGCATGCGCAATTTCTATTACACTTCTTTTTGATTCTTATTTTATGAAGTGACGTAGCATTATAACTACTACTGGCAACGGCAAAGTGACACTTCATTACTTCACATTTATCACCTCAAGTCTATTATAACCAGAGCATAAAAATCAGTTTGGTTGCCTCACAGTTGTGTTGCCTCTCAGGCAATCTCTACATGAGATTCTTAACCATGGGTTCAAGGCAAAATTATATCAGGTGATAGCCAAATAATAATAATAAGTACCTTTTCTTCTTTTAATAGCACACCAGACCACTGAGAGCCTCATATTGTGCATGAACGGAAGGGACCTACAGTTTTATACTAAATCCAAACGGCGAAGTGAAAAGCTTGTCTTAGCCAATTTTCAATCTTGTAGATTTGACATTGCCTGCCAAGAGGTGGTGCTATGTAGAAAAATTGTTTGTTATACTTTTTGGTTTTGCCGAGATTTGAACCCCGGACACTCTGCGCAGCGAGCCAATGCAACCACAATACAACAAGTACAAGAAGGCAAAAACTGCTTTGTTATCACAAAAACCCAGAAATGTTAAAATCAGTTCATAAAAAAAATTTTCTTTTCTTATGTTTACGTTTGTTTTTTAAGAATTTTTTTTTTTTTTTAATTTTAAGGTGTGCAGCTGCATACCTTTCCTATTGTTGGGATATTATATAACACATTTTGGACCATTCAATGTTTGAAATTTATAAAAATGACCCAGGCAATTTTTTTAATAATAATATTTCTATTTTCTTGAAAATTTGTTCACTTTTAAACAAAAAAAATCGTCAATAGCAATTTTGATGAGTACTGATTTCCTTCAAAGAGCAAAGAGGAGGAATATCTAATGACGCTGCTATCACCTGATATAATTTCGCCATGCCACGGGTAAAGCTAAATCTGGGGTAACCTAACCGTGAATCGATTTCACAAATATAAAAAATACAAGATTCAAGCGCTTCTTTTTTTTCTCTTAATGGCACAACAGCCCATCGAGGGCTAGGCCAAGCTTTTCGCATCCACTCATGTTGTGCGTGTTATATTTGCACATGTATGGAAGGGACCTATGTACACTCTTCATCTCATATTTCTTTCTCTACGCAATATCAATCAGATTCAGACAAAAAGTATGAACAGGTATGAAAGGCCGTGTGAATAGAAAAAGTAATTGCTTTTTCTCCCTTTTCGCTGTGGCTTAGTTGGTAGTTCGTTAGTGCAGAGTGTCCGGTGTTCAAATCTAGGCACAGGCAAAATCAAAAAGTAGAAAAATCTATTTTTGCACACGGCATCACTTCTTGGCAGGCAATAGCAGTCCATCACACTACCACTACACCACAGCGACATGTATTAAGGAACTACAAATAGTGTTCGCAATGGTTAACTATTTTGGCAAATTCATAAAAAATTTGTCACAACCCACGGAGCCACTGCATGAACTGTTGCACAAGAAAACAGCGTGGTGTTGGCATGACGAACATCAAAGGGCTTTCGAAATGATAAAGCGCACTCTAACCACAACAACAACAATGGGAGCATATTTAATGCAAGATAGCAAACCGGTAGTATTCGCAACACGTGCATTGATCAAACCACTGCAAAATCAATCACAAATTTGTAAAGAAGCGTTGGCGATCAGATTTGGTACAACAAATTTCAGGAATACCTATACGGAAACGATTGACTATTGAAACAGACAACAAGAAGTTTGAAACGATTTTCAAAAATTAAATACAAAATACGCCGCTTCGACTACAGCAAATATTGTTCGACGTGCCAAAAGTTATTTATATAAAGTGCATGCAAATTCCTATGGCAGATGCTGGGTGAAATGTATACTGCTCACGCCGAGTATTTAGGGTTAGCAATGAGTTATTCCACAAAAAAGGAACAAAAATGTACGTAAAATTGAAGGAAAACATGCAAACCTGTACATCACTATTTTCATATGCAGAAAAGCGAAGTTGAGAATTTTTTGAGTTTTTAAAAGTGAATATTAAATATATTATTCATAAAACTATTGAAGAAAAATCATTTTATTTTCATAATTTTTCAATTATACACTCTCCATATTGATTAAATTGTTTAAAGTTTTTTGGTATACCATATTTTTTGGTACTCAGTATAACCAGCATCTTAAAAGCAATCATTATGTGTGGTTGGCCCGACGATGACGATAAACTACCCAAATGCATTAAAAAATTCGCACCATTTAAACAGGAAATAACATTCGAAGACGGAATGTTGTTCAAATGCTCAAAAATCTTGGTTATTGATAGCGAAATAGAATATATGGTGCGTCAAACACACGCTGGTCAAAAAAGCATTACAAAATCAATCCAACTTGCACGAAAAATGTATTGGCATAGTCCAACAAATGATATTAAAAATTTCATAGAAAAATGAGCAATATGTTAAACACAAAGAGCAAAACAACAGGAACCAAAGAAATACTTGAAACAGATGGTGGACCACATTATACAGAAAGTTCATTTGATTCATTCGCAAAAAACTGGTCTTTCACACACAGAATGTCATCAAGTCATCTCTTGCCAACTGGTGGAGAGTTCTGATGGCTAGTGCGGATGCGCAATTAACACCAAACGTAACGGTTTTGAGCTTAAAATCTCGAAACTGAAGCATTGAAAACTACACGAATTTTTGTATTTACTTTCTTAGGCTGAATCACAGCATGGTGTGATAAATAAAATGAGAACTACTTTCCATTTGAAATAACTTCTTGATAAAAGTTATTGATCGAGATATTCCTCCAGTACTTCGTCATAAACGGTTTTCAGGTCAACCCTTTTTTGCAAACTGCGCTCCATTCCAAGAAATTGTTGAAGTGCCTTGGCCCTTGAATGACCTACAGTTTTGGGAAAACTTTTTTTAAATGGCGACCTGACAACGTAACTCACATCTGAATTTCGTTTCATAGTAGAACAGAATAAATCCTCACAAGCTTGATCATCAGGCGAATGTGGAATAGTTTTGGGACTTCTTCTTGCTCCCAGAGTTGCTATAATTGGGAGCTAAGCAATTCATTGGAGATTGGTTCTACTTGCGTGGAATGTGTAGCTACGTGTTCTCTAGCTGAACCACTGATGATCTAGCCAAATATGATATTCTGTGCCAATAGATTACCACATATTTTCTTTCGTACCCTTTTTAGAAGGATTTGAGGGAATACATCACTTCCGATTACATCAATTTGGAATATGGCAATTTGGACCAGCAAGATTTAAAGTTGGTAACTGCTGCAAGTTAAACCTTCTGATTGGAAAACTAGGAAGAAGCTTAGTTAACTAGCCCGAGCATATATTCTTTTGTTAGTTTTGGGGGCAACTAGCTTGAAAGAAAGCCGATTAGAATTTTAAATAATTCTACCTCCCATAGCTTAAATTTCGAACAGAGATTGTTCCGTTGGTAGACGTATACGTTTTTAAACTTTTGAAGAAATACAAGTTCTTTGCGACGCGCTTGAATTTGCGCTGTATTTGCATAACAGGGAAGTTCCATGTTTTCTTGCAACTAATGTGTTGCAGTTGTAGCATGAGTTGTAGTCGTTTGAGATCGACTATTGGATTTTGGGTCTTTTTTGTTATGTAGAGTCGGAAATTATGCTATGAGACATCATACTCGATGGAAAGCCTATAGAAATGAAAAACATTTTTCTCGTGTTGAATCCTTTTCTACACAAGGAGAATATTCTCAGAGTGAATGGTTGCCTCGGTCCTGACGCTTTTAGCTACAACGAACGATATTCTATCAACATTCTAGAGAATTCTCGATACTTCATTTTAAATTTGGAGTTTCTCCCCAAAATGCTCTTCCATTCCGAAGCCTTTTGTTCTATGCTTCGCATGGTGGGGCAAGAATATATCCTAAAACTAAAAATCAAAGAGTATATTCCCATGCAAAGCTTGTACTATATACAAGCATACATGCGAATACAAATTATGGTTGCCCTCCCGTCTAAGCGCTGTAATACACCATTGAGTGCGCCCCTACTAATTTGAACATCTTTCCAGTACTCCGCAGTTCCAGTCCGCAGACCAAGGTTGTGTAACACAGCTCAACACGATTTAATCCGCAGTAGTGATGGCTATTCCCGGTCAGGAGAATAATATTCGACAGCCAGTTTCACCGTTCCGGCACAGCCTGCTAATGCCGTCATTAGTATCATCCGCTGCAGTCTCGAGACGTCCCACTTTCGTGGTAAGACGGTCAAGGGGTTGTTCGGTGACTGCAGCGCCTTGAGAAGGCAATTGATTTTGCACTAGTGCAGGAGGGCCGGGATGTTTGACTTTTCTTCTTTCCCTATTCATTTTCTCTACCTTTGTTTCTTCTTGTCCTATTCTTTTCTTTCTTTTTCGGTTCTTCGCTCGAACATTTCACTCCGTTTCACAACTTCCAATTTTCCATTTAATTTTGTTAAATTTAAATACAAATTCCTTGTGTTTTAATTTCAATCAATTAAATAATTAATCATGGTCCTTCGAGCCGGATTTGTAAATAATTCAACCCAGTGATTCAAATGTCATCACTAAGACACATAGAGCTTTTTGTTAATGCAATACTACAATTGCTTCTTTGCTCCACCCATTTACCGTACCTTATTGCAAGAACGATTAACAGTAGTTCCTTGAATATAATGTCGATAACTATACCTTCTCTAAAAAAAACGTTATCTGGCTGCTAATCATATACGAGCAGCGCTAATGAGCATGTTGTGTTAAACTCGTTATAAACAAACGGATATCGCATTTCTGACGATTTTGCTCTAGCGAATGTTACAATAATGCATTAAAGAACAAGCCGGTAGTCCTCGTTCCCCATTACTGTATTTATTACAAGAGCGATTAACAGTAGTTCTTGTGGCGCAGTGGCAGTGCGTTGGACTGCAACGCTGTGTCCGAGGTTCGAATCTCGGCACAGCCAAAATTAAAAAGTAGAAAAAATAATTTTTCTACACGGCACCACATCTTGGCAGGCAATGACAAACCTACAAGAGTAAAAATTGCTTTTAAAAGCTTTTCAATTCGCCGTTCGGATTCGGCATTAAGCTGTAGGACCCTTCCATTCATGTACAAAAATTTAACGCACATGACTGAATGCGAAAAGCTCGGCCTAGGCCCTCCATGGTCCATGGACTGTTGTGCCATTAAAAGAAAGCGATTAACAGTAGTTCCTTGAATATAATGTCGACAATTATACCTTCTCTAAATTAACGATTTGTATATTCCACATTCTATTTGACTCTCGAATTTATGCGTCTATTAAAATTTAGTTTACAAAATTCGTGAAAACTAGCATGTATTAATTTTAATGATTAAGTTCATTCGGCAGGAATTTCGACGGCCACACTGTTGATTTCATCAATTATATCATGAGGTGCTCTACCATCAACAGTGCAACCTACACTTTGAGCAGTTCCCAGAATTTCTTTGCATGTTCCATCAAGACCTCGTGCCATTGATCTTGGCCTCATTGCTCGAGCGATAGAAAGAATATCATCAAAAGTAATGTTGCCACTATGCTTGACTATAACAAAGAAAAATATATAAATAATATGTTTAAATGAACATCTTTTTACATACTGTTTTTTTGTTTTTTTCTATCGCGTGGAGGCTCCTTCAGAGCCTTGATAATAAGCGAAGCTGCAGAAGGGACAACAGATATAGCAGCTTGTCTGTTTTGAATGGTCAAACATACAGTGATTTTCAGCCCTTTCCAATCTGAAGTAGCTTTAGCTATATCATCTCCTACCTTTTTTGGAGACTAAAACAAAGAATCATTATACATTCTGATTCCTTCAATCAATTAACTTACTAAACCTAGAGGACCTATTTTGGGAGCTAAAGAAGAAGTGGCTCCTACCTCTCCACCAACACAACGCAAGTAAACTAAAAAAATAAGTGAAGTTAATTTTTAAACATTATAATTGTAATACATTACCTAATTTTACTTCAGTGGGATCGAACTTCGGCGGCATTGTTGTTGAGTACCTATAGAACTGAATATCAAGTTTTACGGATTATTCAATCTCATTCGGATATCAACTCAACTAAAACAAATGTACTTACATTCAACTTGAGAGTCGGCGACAAAAAGGAATTAGTAACAAACTACCAATCATTTGGTCGTTTCCGCTTCAAGCAAATCAATACCCAGCAAGCACAATCAATATTTAATTAGGTGCTTTTAGTCAGGAACGTAGTATGTAGCAAAACAAAGTTTTGGGAAAGGCAAATTTGAAGCTCAAATTGGAAAAAGTACAAATTAGATTTATCTCATTTTTGAAAGATAGGTGATATATTATATTATAGAACGGTTATTTTCAACAGTTTGCGTAACTAACGGTTTGAAAATCGGGCCCTCTTCCTACAAGAATGAAGATTGAACAGTGACAGATGTCCAGGGTATTGGAGGGAGCCGCCCAACTATAAGGAGTTCTTAACAGTCATCTTAACAGCAGAAAAACAATAAGACTGCGGGTGCACAAAACGCATGCATGAGCTTCTATGCAGAATATAGTCGCATTAAGCTTTCCTAAATGTAATCTGCCATATCGACATATGCGCCAACTACCGTGGGATAAGGTAAGCCTTCTTAATATCGCGTATAATATTCTCTAGAGTGTAATGTGTAAAATACTGAAGCCCATCGCCAGTGTGGCTGCAGGTTTCAGATATTTTCCCAGAAATATTATATTTGTCTATAAGACATACTTCGACAGAACGATTAGCGAACACTTGTACGTTGCAATCCCTGCAAAAATTATACATACCGACACCACTTCTTCTTCTTCTTTTAATAGCACAACAACCCATGGATGGCATAGGCCAAGCTTTTCGCATCCATTCATGTTGTGCTTGTTTTATTTGTACATGAATGGAAGGTGCCGTGTGGAAAATATTTTATTTTTATTTTTTGATTTTGCAGCATTCTTTGACCTGGAAAGGGAGTCTAGTTGAATTGGTGAACGAAATACCTTGTGTCAACAAACAAAGAGTCATGGCGTCCATCCTAGCATATACAGTACACTAACAATAATGTCATCCTTGATATCAAGCGGAGATTATCTCTTCCCAACAGGTGTTACTGCGGGTTCTGTAGGCAACTGAAGAGCGGAGCCCTCTCTCGACAGACCAAAATGTCGCCCTATAAATTCCTTCCCATCCTAACGCATGGCGCTGAGACAAGGACATTGAGCACCAATGATGAGAGGCTGTTAGGACCGTAAGAGAGGAAGATACTAAACAAGATCTATGGTCCAATATGAGTGGACGAGATGTAACGAATAAGATGGTACCATAAGCTGTACAAGCTGTAGGCCAATAACGACATAGTGAAGCGATCAATTCACAGGAAACCTAAAATAATATAAAATCTAGTTTTTGTAATTTATGTTGATATACAATCAAAGAAAAAAAAGTCTAGATACAATTTTCTTTATTCAGTATTCAGATTTTTCATAAATGCAATTGAACTTCACTCAAATTCATTATCATTATTATATATTTTATTCTCATCACCAGCATAAATATCATCATTGTCATTATCACTATCATCTTCATTATTAATATCATCGCTTTCTTCATTATTACCAAATTCAGAATGAATTGGAAAAAAAATTTAATACATTATGGTTGTTTTTCTGAATTGATCATTCGATTTTGATTGAAAAATGCTTCATCACCTATTTAAAATTATTATTACCATATTTGCATATTCGGATTGCTCGAATAGGATAGGTAGCAATCCGTGCAAAATTATTTCGGAGCCATCAATAAAATATTTATATAATATTGGAGGCATAAGCAAAACGTCTGGCAGTACATACTGGCATATTATGTAAATTTATCTGTTAATTTTATGAATACAAGAAACTGCACTCATAATTGTATGGATATTTTGTATAATCATGTTTTTCTCTCATCTAGAATTAGAAAATTGGATTTAGCACCTTTCCACTCGAAGCAAGCAAAACTGTAAAAATACAACAAGATTCGAACAGTGAAGACTACTTTTCAAAGTAAAAATAAGAACAACAATTTTACCGGTTTGCCACAGGTTTTTCTTATAACACTCGCTAGAACATTTCATATTTTTTAAGTAACTTCAAACTTCATGGAGCAGCAAAAAGTAGACCATTTTTTTGCAATTTTATAGGGGAGTCTTATACCAAAAGAAAACAAAAAATCTTTCGTAGTACTAACAGGGAACACAACTTTAAAACTACCTATAAAAATTAATTTTTTGGATTTCAAAGTAAAATTCTATTAAAAATAGAACAGCATACTTTACTTTTTTAAACCGAACGAGTTAATTTCACCAAATACTTAACTATCATCCCCGCCCGGGCCAGCATGATAACACGTTGCATTGAGTTTGCATTATTACATATTACAATTCAGCATTTTTTATCATTTAAAACTATTTATCTTATGAATAAAACCGGGATTAAAATCAGAAAATGAATTACTTAATTTAAGAATTTTAATATTTTTTTCTTGTATGCTTATACAGATATGTACCATACACATTTAGTCTTCGTTGTATTTATTCAAAAGTTTATGAAAATAAGCAAATTATTATACGGAGTTTTGCAAAACATATATTGCATATATGTATGTCGATTAACATATGTAAGTTACAAATTGGTTTGTTGCAACTAGTACAAGCTTTTCGATTTTACTAAGTATTGTTACCTACATAGACAACAGCTACCCACAATTTCAACTTGGCCGCCTCCTTCCCTTGTTTGTGAAAATGCTAAAAAATGCGTCAAATTCTTCCTCTCTAAACGGCTGGGCACTTTTCCGTTAATTTTCTGATCTGATCAATAGCTTGTGTTGCATTCCTATTCATCTCCTGTAGAATAATGTCACACATTTCTCTTGACAAAATGCTTTTGAAGAAATTTTTGGAGTATATAAATTGTAGAAAGAGGAGTACCACAACATTGACAAGTAACATTTCGTCTAACTGCTTGCGATTAATGAAATGGATTGAGACTCCAACGCGTACCATCTTTCCCACAAAGTTATTTAGTCAATGTAGACTTCTGGAATAACATCTGATGTTCTGGATTACATTGGAGGAATGTAGTCTCCGTAATTGTCAGATGTAGCAAGTCCTTCTTCGTCACTTGCTTATTTACAAAGTAATGCATCAATTTCAGTGAGGGATAGTCTCTGAAATAAATAAACACAAACAAATAAAACCACACTATGAAATGATGCAAAGTCAACGGCAAGTATCAACATGTACTCGCGGTGTATCCCCAATTTTTACATCAACGTATCAAAAAAAAAAAAAGTTACTAAGCGAGAAATGCCAAATATTAGCCGTATTCACGATCTGTAGTTTTTGTAGTAATTTTTGTAAAATATATCAAATTTTACATCAGATCGTGAACGACCTCGCTGTAAATACCTAATATTTGCAAAACCAGCTGATCTTGTTTACATTTTGTTAGAAATTAAAATTTTGAATTTTAATAATTCTTAGAGGATGAAACCATCGACGCAATTGTGGAAGCAGTGGAAGATGTTTTTCTGGTGTTAGAGTGTCGACGTGGAATTGACAAATGCCTAGGGTAAACAGGAAACAGTTTTCCCAATTAGTAACCCTCCTATCAAATGACAAGGATTTCCAAAAACCGCACTCGATTAAACAATTTCCAATCCAGCTCCAGTTGGCCTTTGTCCTTTATATGCTTGGGGCATACGGTGAAAATGCAGCAATACGCAAAATTGTTACCACCTTCGGAGTGGACGATGGAGGGACTATTGACAAAATTACTCTCAGAGTTTTTAAGGCAATTTTCTGGCCAGATAATTAAGAAAGGGAGAGAATTGTGGCTGAAACTTTCCATAAGCTTCCATTCTGCATCGGTTATCAAATGATGGAACTGAAATAAAATTGGCGGAAGCTTCCGTTCGTGAGCATGTACCGTTTTTTTTTCGAAAAGTCGCTGATACTCCCTTAAACCGCAGGTTGTTTGCGACCATAATCTTAAAATTCGTTACTTTGCCATTGGCTATGTTGGAAGTAGTCATGATGCAAAAATGATTGAAACGGGAAAAATAATTCTTTTTGGCTTTCAATGCTTATCCTGTGACAGAAACGGTTATAACACCAAACCGAATCAATTCGGCAGCTTGATGCAGAAAAACGCAAAGCTTTTAACTTGCGTCACAGCAAATTTAGAATGAGAATCTGCTTTAGCATCCTTGAGGAAAAATTTGGAAGCCTAGAAAAACTTCGCATGCGTGTGCATAACAATGCCAGTTGAAAGTTTTGTTGCCATTGGTTAAGAGTTTTTTGTGTTTTGCATAATTTTTTAATAACAAAAGAAGACGCAGAAGCATGTACCACCAACTTCGATGCTTCTCAATCAAATGAATTTGATTCCAATTTGGCCAGCGAACTTGGGAGAAACAGATACGAAATGAAAAGACAAGCTTTGTATCATATGATATTTGATTAAAATAAATTTATTAAAAAATAAAAGGAACTCATTGCTTTGGTAAAAAAAACTTCAAAGCTTCAAATGTAAATTAATTGAAATAAAAATTAAAAAAAAACATTCTGATGTTTATACTTCAATTCTATCTCATAGCGAGCGATGCGCTCTTTCCTCGCCAATTCTTCCTGTCTTAAGTTTAACTCACTCTTTTTGTTCTCTTCTTCTATCTTTAACTTCTTCTCTCCAATCTCCAAAATTTTTTCCTGCCGCTCTTTTTCCAACTGGAACTTTTCCTCTTTCATTTTAATTTTTCGCTTTGCAAGATCTTTCTCTTCCTTATACTTCTCGCGCTCAAAATCTAATTTTTTAGCTTGCACTCCTTTTCATTTTATCCGCAAACTTTTTGGTGCTGCTGGAAGGAGTGATCACACTTTTAGACGTTGCAGCTAAGAATGTTGCTGGAGTATTAGTTAGAGGGAAGCTGGAGCAGAAGTCGCTAATTAGGTCGAAGTAGTTGAAAGTGGAGCAGGTGCCTTTGCAAGTGGATCAGGAAGTGCAGGTGAAACCCTCCACAAGGTGTTGTCAAATTCATACGAAAAAACGTCAACGGTGCCATCGTCAGTTCTATAACCATTTCACTGCGCTTTTCTTTTGAACCAAAAATATCTTGCAATTTGTCGAAATTCGAGCAAATTTTTGAGATTTAAAAAAAGAAAATTATATTAAAATTTATATAAATTTTTAAAACATATCATTTTCTGTAAGTCCTGCTCCGGTAGAATTTTGCCATTGTACTGCCTTTTGGTACGATGTCCGCATGTTGCGAACCTTCCACTTTAGCAAGTCCGACATTTTTCAATCAAATATTTGAACAGTTGGCGTCTACAAGATGTTGAATAAATAAGAGGTTCTAGTTTTTTCTGCAAGTACTACCTCAATAGCTTTGTGCTGCAGCAAGAAATCCAATATTTTGCTAACTTCCTCCCCGCTCCATTTTCGGTTGGGCTTCTCCCTCTCTCCTTTTGAATTAGGACAAGTCAAATTTTCGGAATTCTATAAAAAAAAGTCCTCCTAGATTTAGAATATAATTCATAAAAAAGCATTTTTAGTTAAAATACTTACCGCGCAAAACTCACATTCCTCAATGTTATGATTTTTACGACAATTTATTCCACCTGATTAGAGATGTGCCGATGAACACAAATTTGAACAACTGTCCGATATATATGTAAAGCTATTGTTAACAGCAAAAAAATTTATAATATAAAAAATATATATAATTTTAGGATTAATTCGAACGCAGTTCAGAATGAAAATTTATATTTAAGTGTCCTTAGAACAATTTTTGTAAGAATTGACGAAAATCAAATTAAATTAAAATACTTGCCATGAGTGGAAGAATTTATCAATAGTAGAATCTATAAATTGAGGTAACTATCTAGAAAATACAGAATACTACGCAATGTTACAATCGGGTGTTGCGATTGTAAATTTGGTAAATTGGTTGTACTTTTAGTTGCATGTATTTGTTTTTGTAAAGTAACAAAATTTAATACAAAAACCAAGAATACACGATACAAGACCAAAAAATAATGATTTGCTTTTATATCTACGGGTATCCCAAAGTAAATTTTGTAGTTTGCACGACTGTTACGTACAACGAGAGTGAAAAAATGTTATATTTCCATACAATTTGTATGGAGGTCACCCAATTAAAAGTGTAAACAGATTTTTGAGCTATCACACCAACTGCAAAGAAACAAATGGGATACAAATTATAACAATATAAAGTTAACAAAAAGTTATGAGCACTCGTAAAGTTTCAGCTTTCTAGGATGCTTATAAAAAAATAAATAAATTATTGAAAAACGAGAATGGTTACAATTAATTAATATGACTTCCCAATAAATTGTTTGCTTTTAATATGAAAAAAGTAGGTTAAAAAATTAAAAAAATTCCAACAATTCAAACATTATCTCCTCAAAAAACAAAACAAAAATATTGTAGCACAAACTTTGAAAACACGTAGCGGCCAATCGAATAATCTTTTGACATACATTTTTTGCTAGTGATGTAGAATTTTATCACCTATATACATATTAGCAATAAATTTGTAAACGTGCTACTTAATTTTTTTAATTGATAAACGTTTTTGCGTATTGACTCAGGAAGACCGTGTTAGATGGAGTGCCGAGTCACGTGTCACTGGCGACATCACTACAAATCGACATGGCTTCGTCTACCTGCAAGTTGCATTAGTTCAGATATCAGCCGAAGAGGCCGGCTTTGACACACGCAGTGTTAGAGATGTGAAGCCTCCAGGTTCGCTAGTTGCTTAACCGATTCATTATTAATGATAATGACAGCGGAACTACACCTGTCATTTAGTTTGCTCATCTTATCAACTTTCCAGTCGCTGGTGGGTAGTAGCTGGTTAATTATGGTACTTTTATGCGTTTCTCTTGGACGATTTGTAATGTCTTCTTAGCAGAGACAACATCCAAAGAAGTAGCAGGCTAAACCTTGCTGGATAGCAAGAAACAATGTAGGCTTTATTATACTTTTCGATTCAGGCATCGCCAATGAGTTAAGACCACTTTTGGCCGTATATATGTATGTATAGCCATAGGCTTATTGTGAGCAACCTTCGTTCCAGGCTTGGCCAAAGAACCGAAGTCTAGCTCGGCGGTGATACTCTCTGAAGTGGCCAGGTATCAGAGAGGGAAACTACGATGCACTTATTTTAATTCCTTGTACACCTTCGGTGCGAAATGTAATTTGATTGGTTTTCGGTCCTTCCAGCGTGGTCAGTCCTTAGTTGTTATAGCTAAGTGGATCATTAGACCTAGTTAAGCCCCCTCACCACGTCAAGGTTGTTAACAGCAGGGAGTTCGTTTATGATAAGTCCACGTGATTGTTTTTCAATATTAACACAAATTTTAACAATTATTCCTCATCACTAGTTTTATATCGGACTTTCCAAAATTATTTTTGTTGTACTATAAATACTCAACTTTTGAAAAAGGCATGATATGATAATTTAAAAATACTGATTTCTGTGAACAATTTATAAAATCCGCAGGTATTATTTCAAGCCACTTCTAGTGAATACGTTCATATTTTACATTCTTTATAATAAGTATTAACCGTAGTCGTAAAATACCTATGCAACTGAACTTTCGTGATTTTTCCTAAAACGTTCAAAGTTCTAGAATCAACGTTTCCACATTTAAAACATTTTAGTATTCAAGTAAAATAATAAAAAAGGTGTGTGTAGATTTCTACACCGAAAATAAATTAACCAAAAAAAATTAAAAAAAATTTGAATTTTATGTTACTGAAATCATGATTGCTTGTTTTTTTTAATTTAAAAAGTGGTTTTTTTGTTTCTTTTTTGAAAAAGCTTTTGAGATTTTTTCTAAAAAACTTAACACATTTAATTCCAAAATTAAAAACATAAAACAAATTAACAAAAGGAGAAGGGCACAGAAAAACTGATACAATTGTTGACGCCAGCATATTTTGGATGATGATATTTGGCTTTATTGTTTCACATTGGCTTTATTGAGTACATAAGTTCTTCAAATGTTCACGTTCTTGTTGGAATCGGGGGCATTTGAAGAACACGTGCCTAGCATCCATGGGCATATCACTGCACAGTGTACAGTATGGGTCGGATTTGCGATTAAATCGAAGTAAATACGTTCAGAAACACCCATGCCATCTGAGTATTTGTGTTCCATAAAAATTGACTTCACCATGCTTCCTGCCAAGCCACACTCGGATGTGTCCAGCGGCATTTGGTTGCGTTTGCCTATATGATCTGCCATGTATCAACGCAGCAGTGTACTGCTGCTTCTCTTGTATGATTATGGGAGGTTTCTTCTTGTTCACTGGTATTTTAGTTTTATGCCTCCAGTGCAATCAAGTTGATTGGTATCATTCCCGCAATTACTAAGGCAACAACATTGGTTACCATGCGATAAGCGCTGCATACTCCAAGAGCACAGAGGCGATATTCAAAATCAACTTTGCGAAAATTGGTTTTAGACTTCGCCAATAGGAAATGTTGAGGGATTACCGTGATGATGGTCTTCTCTCGTGAATATAGGTACCTCCGGGAACAAAGTATTTTTCCCATTAGTTTTGAACAGCTAGGTGCAGGTTTCCAAAGCAACTCAAAACAAGTTTTGTTTCTAGCCTATAGGCCGAGCCTCACTGGTTTTTTCCGCATCATCACAGAGTTCCTGAAAGCTGGAGCTTTTGTTGTTTGAATCGCCTTTTCTAAGTTCGCGCGCTATTTATGCTGCAACTCTCTCTCTTGGATAACGAAAGTGCCTTGTTGCAGTCTGCGCGTATACCTACGATGTTTTCGTTTCACCACTACTGGTTTGTGCTTTCAAGAAAACGATCTTCTTGCCATAGACAAATTACATGCTTCGTTAACGTGATTCATTACTATATTGGCCATGTTTCGTGCTGATCCAGATGCAGTTGAATAAGTTAATGCCGTTTTGAAAGCCTCTGTATCCAGAGTTTCTCATTTCAAATTTCTTTTCAGCAATATGTCGTCTTCTCTCCTCCTCAGAAATTATTGCTTGATGATCGCTATGTGTGTACACGTCACTTACATACCAAGTTGACATGTGTCAAAGTGGTTTGCTAACAATGTTTGCATTATTGAAATTTATTATCAAAATTCGTGGTCTGTGAGAAATGTGTTTCGCAAGCTATTTCCATTATATGGTCCTCATAATCTACCCACAGAGCAAGCTATTCAGCTCATTGTGACCAACTTTCGCACCAGTTTCACTATATTGGACATCAACTCACAAAATCGCATCCATAGAGTGCGTACCGAAGAGAATATTGCTGCTGTATCCGCCAGTGTTGAAGAAGATCGCGATATGTCCATCCGGCGCCGATCGCGGAAATTGGGTTTGTGTTATTCGACAATTTGGAAGATTTTATGCAAAGATCTCGGATTCATGAAATTTCGGTGAATGGGCCTTAAAAAATTTGGATGAGGATCCGTTTTTTCATCGCAAAATTGTCTTGATTTTGCTGCTTTGGAAGCCAACATTGAACGCGTCATTGGTAAGATTCCGGTCGAAATGTGTGAAAAAGTGTGCCAAAATTGGACCTTCAGAATGGATCATTTGAAGTGGGCAACATTTAAGTGAAATTATCTTCAAAAAGTAAATGGCAGGAATTTATTTATCGATTCTAAAAAAATTGCATTAATTTTTGTAAAAGTTCTGTTTTTTCAAAATTTTCAAAAACCAAGCATTTAAAAAATCACATTGTAGAACCGAATCCGACTCTAGAAAAAGTTTGCTGCAAACTCGTTTCATTAATGTCACATCAAGCGTTGCGATTGTTTCGATTTGGATTTGTTTTTGTACATCCCCATTCAACTGCCCACGCTTTAAAGTTACCAGTAATTATTATTCGGTTTCTCCCTCTAGGGTCAGAACCAGTTTGTTCATTTACTTACTTACTTTTAATGGCACAACAGCCCATGGAGGGCCTAGGCCGAACTTTTCGCATCCACTCATTTTGTGCGTGTTATATTTGTAAATGAATGGAAGGGACCTACAGTTTAATGCCGAATCCGAACGGCGAAGTGAAAAGCTTTTCATAGCAATTTTTACTCTTGTAGGTTTGCCATTGCCTGCCAAGAGGTGGTGCCGTATAGAAAAATTATTTTTGATTTTTGATTTTGCACCACCGTCAGTCGGCGTAGCAGTCCAACGCACTACCACTACACCACAGCGACCATTGTTCATTGTTGCTTCAAATTCTGGCAGTGTTGCATATAGCGGCTATAAATCGTCATCGATCATCGCACAAACACATTTTCTGATCCGAAAATGATCACGTGAAGTTGGCGTTTCCCGCAACTCCATATAGCCGCTTTTCCTAACACGTCCTTTACCCATACACTTCAATCTTTTTCCCTATATGGTTCACACAAAATGGCTACAGCTTTTGACAGTTCACTAACAGTTTGTGTTAGTTGGAGTAGTCTCATTAATATTTCAAATTCTTTATCGGCTCTATAAATGACGGATTTTTATAGCTCCAAGTGGAATGCCTGAAATCTTTTAATTTACTCCTTAGGCAAAGTATACATTTGTGCTCCTTTTTGTATGTTTTTGACTTACGTCCGCTTTCGCCACATCTATAGCATATAGCGGTACAATTTACCGTATTTTTGCATTTAAGTGCAATGTAACCATAGTCAAGACAATTATGGCAGCGAAATGGCTTCAGTTTGGTCCGGATACGACAGATGACTCACTCTACTCGAACTTTACCAATACTCGTGAGCTTCTCACCTGCCTCATGGATTAGATCACCAACGCAGCTCTTCAAAATGCCGACATAGTGCTTTGTAAAGTCAAAGTTGTTGAGTCAAAGCTCGTTCTTCAGAGTTTCGTCCAAGCTTTCTTCGTCTCTAGAAACGTTCCTGTTCGTGGATCATCTGATTTACTTAGCTCGGAGAGTAAGTCGACTTTCGGCGTGGTTTAACCTCGGTCCATTTTCCTCTTTGTGGTACTACAGGATTTGCGTTTTCAGCTCTGTCATTTCCTATTTCACTACGATGCTGAGCCTTTTCAACTATATTTTTTGTTTCTTCACTGGCTAACGTTTGTATGGTTACCAAAAGTGTCGTATTCAATGAGTGGTCCTTCTTCTTCTTTGCAGCCTGCGACGCCATACACTCATCGTAGTGGTTTCGTCCTGGTCCAGGTCGATGAGGTCCGGGGAAGAAACAGATTTCTTCAGTATTTCTCCTCCTGGGGATTCCTGTCGATCTTGTGAGACTACGTCCTTTGAAGGGATCACAACTATCTTCGCCATCTACTTCTGTGGTTTTTTGTTGTTGTTTATCATTAATGCGGCTATCTCAACCCGAATGTACAGTCGCCTTAATGACTCCGTGGTTATCTATACAAGCAGTGATACTAGGGTTGACGCAGAGTCTTATGATGATCTACGTTCAGAGCCAGATCAGCGCAAATCGAGAGAAAGCTCAACCGACAATGTACCACCAACTTAATGGGTCTCGAACATACAACAAGGCTGGAAGCTGAGCCGTGACTGACGGTGGTGCATAAATATTAGTACTATTTATCTGCTGATGTGTTGTATCCGCCAAAGATTTGCATAGACCCAAATGACGGTGCCTGTCCTGTCGCAGATCTTCATTGGGTATTGTGCTCTTTTAAGATACACCCTCCACTTGAGCCGCTAATGGTCGGGGACGGCTTATTGGATATTCGCAGCTAACCGGCATCACTGGCGGCCATCCAGTTATCCGCCACCCACTGGCCCACCAGTAGCCTAAAGCACGACCACGATATAAATATAGGTATATATATACAAATTAACGAGTATCCTTCATTAAAGTTATATTTTTATTAACTCTCCTCGGTAGTTCCAAATTGAAGTGATTATTAACTTAAACTTAACTTAACTCTTAAGCTTAATTTTATATAAAGGAAACTGCTTTGTTAGCAGTTCCCACTGCATCCGCGATACCTACGCTGACGTGCCTTTCATAGCGGATGCGCAGATCATAGTTGCGCTGACGTGCCTATCATAGCGAGTGTGGATCATGTTGCACATCGTAGACGTGTTGTCAGCAGATTATGGCAGGTGAATGTGTGAATAAATTAGGCGATTGTGTTAATTTCCCCCCCTCTAAATATCTGCGCCCCGCAGATTTGTTGGTGGATTCGACGGACTCTTGGGAGTATCGGCAACTAGCTTTGGAGCGTCAGGCCGAGGTACCTCAGAGAGGTTGATACTTGCTGTTATCTTTCTCCAAATTGAAAAGCAAACCACGGCTAAGATCAAGAGAAAAAATGCGTCAACCGCCAAGGAGAAGTGAAAATTCTGGCCGTGTTTTTGGAGGGGATCAATGTTATTAGTGCTTAGCTCGTGAATGTATTCAAGGTTTGGTTTAACTCCCTGATTCGTTACATTGATTAGGGCCGACGTTAATGCTTGTGAGCTCTTTAAGGCTCTGCTAGTGAAGGTTTGATTCTTCACCCATATAGTTTCATTGTTAAGTTGGATAATGAACGTGCCGTTGAGGGTTCTCGTGTGAGTAGCGTCACGAACGATCCCTTGGAAATTTGTCAGAACGAGCATGTTGTCATCGATTAGTTCTATCATTTCCCTGGATTCGGGTTCGAAGTGACACTTGGCGTCCCCTCCTTTCATTAAGCGTGCTGCACATCCTTCTTCGGGTAACTTTTTCAGATGACCTTCTTCGCATATCGTAGAGTTATTAATTGAAGGGCATTCATTTATTATGCCATACGTTTCATCTGTCCTGACTAACATCTTGGTATACCTCACATCTGCCTTCTTTCCGGCGTAAGTGGTGGTTATCGTTAGCAGCAAGCGAAATTTATCTGGTTTGACCTTAGGAATCGAAAGTACGTAAAGGAGGAGAGTGCCATTTGAGAATAGCGAAGGCTTCGCATATTCTATAGCTTCGATTGTGTTCTGGTATGGTAGGGCTTCTTCTTCGTTGATTAGTTGCTGCACTTCTTCCCGATTTAGGAGGTTGGTCTTGACTATACCCGTTTTTGCTACTTGGCATGCACGTATTACCTCGTTTATTTCTTCCTTAAGAATCTAGACTCGGTTGAGTAGCATTACCTCAGAGTTCTCAGAGTTTTCAGTGCTGTCCTCCTTCCCGATAGCATTCACGTAGTGGATCATTTGGTTCATATGGTTCATTGATTCTCGAGTGGCATTGAAAAGTTGCTCATTGATTTTAAATTGCCGGTTGTTACCGTCGATGATGCTGTTCTGGCTTCTAAGGATTGTGTCCCAATCAGTTGCGTCGGGTGAGCCAGCGACCCACTTCCAAGCTGAGCCAATCCAGTTGATTGATCGAGTTTTACGTGCTTTTGTTCCCCGTAGTTAGGCAAGGCGTTGTTCCATCTGACTTAAGTTGTAGTTGACCGAGGATTTCGTGACAGTATTCCTCATGATATTTGCGGAGTTCTCGAACTTCCTTAATGCTGTGACAAAGAGATCTAGATAGATTTTATGAATTAATTTGAAAAGACCATTCACGATCCAGCCATCACCTAGCTGTATTGTTACCAGGGGGGCATCATAATTGAAGATGCCGAATCCGCTAGCGCTGGAAATCATCAGTAATCTAACTCGTAATATTAAAAATTGTAAAATTAACAAATGTGGAGTACCCTGTATTAAATTTTACGTTCACTCATTTCCCGCTATTCTTCTTTGAACTACTTTTTCTAGTAATGAGCTTTTGATAACAGTTAAGCATTCTGTTCCTCTTGCTCACTCTGTCGACATTATACTTAGCTCAGCCTACTTTCATCTTTTGTAAAACTAATCTTAAATAAATTAAATAAGTTCCTTTAATATTGATACGAGATAAACCTATAATTCCAAAATTGGTGACCCTTACGACAGACGTGGGATATCACACATTTTTTACTGCTTACGAGTGTATCGTTGGTTTTTTCTTGTCACAGAAACCAGCGGTTTCTAGAAATTTTCTGCTAATCTCAAAATGGCGAAAGCGGATAGCGGAATTTCGTTGCCACAGACAGGCACACAGCCTTCAGCTGGTACGTTCAGTAACGGTGCAGGTAACTCCAACGCTAGCATAGCTCAGACCATTCCTTTTATGACCAGCTCTAATATTAAAGCTTGGTTTATATCAATGGACTTCTGGTTTACTGCCTCTGGGATAACTTCTGATAAACAGGAAACAGCGACAGTTTTTGGAGCACTCGATCCCACCGTCATTAGCCAGCTAGCCGATGTCATTGCCGCAATGCCCCAACTAGACAGATACGAGTACGTGAGAGAAAAATAATCGAAATATTTCTCTCCGAGTTACCACTAGGCGATAAAAGGCCTTCGGAACTATTCTTTGAGATGAAACGCGTCGGGGGAAATACTTTAGACGAAGCAGCTCTTCTCAAGGGATTATGGACAAAACGTTTGCCTGATTTCGTCCAACCAGTTGTTGCTGCATTTACTGGCACAGCCGCAGAATTTACAATGATAGCCGACACCGTAGTTGATGCAGTCTCACCACAACAAGTAAATCGTGTTCGATCTGAAGCGGCAGAAATAAATGAACTTCGCACAGTCATTGAAGATTTAGGAAAGCGATTCCACAGATTTTCTGTGCGCTCACGCTCTCGATCTCGTCGACCATCCGTCTCACGAAAGTCTGCTCGAAGCGAACATCGCCCTGACGTAAGAGGAAATAAGCCAGGACCGTCATCTAACTACGAGTGTTGGTATCACCAAAAATACGGTGCCAGCGCCCGCAAGAGCCGCAGTCCCTGTCGCCATAGACAGCAGTCTGTGCATACGGTGGCCGCAGACAAACAACAAAATTGACTACAAGAGCGCTTGGCAGAATCCTGCGAACATTTTGTCACAGAGCGCAAAATTTTTCGCCTCCAGGTAAGGGACAAGTTAACAAATACGACTTTCCTCATCGACACTGGAGCCGACGTATCTATTCTTCCGCTTACCATGTAGTCGTATGACATTCGACCGAGCGCTATAAAACTTTACGCTGCCAATGGGGCAGCAATAAAAGTGATAGGAGAAAAACGTATTAATATAGATCTGGGCCTTCGTCGTGACTTTGTCTGGTCATTTCTCGTTGCTGACGTCACACAACCCATTATTGGCGCTGACATTAGATTTTACGACCTTCTTATCGATATGCGACGAAACAAACTTATCGATAACGTCACATCTCTAGCCACAACTTTATCACCATTCGTTAAAAGCAGTGAAATTTCTATCAAAACATTTACGGCAGGAGAACCATTCGTAGAAATTTTATCAGAATTTGCGGATATTACGAAGCTAGCACCGTACGGATCAACGACTAAATCAACGATTTTTCGTCGCATCAAGACAACTGTGTTTTCCAGGCAACGCTGCCTGTCGCCTGATAAGTTGCAAGCAGCGAAAGGTGAGTTTGACTTTCTCCGTCAAGCAGCAATTGGTCAAGCCCACTTCACATGGTCAAGAAAAGTGATGGCACTTGGAGGCCGTGTGGCGACTACCGGACGCTCAACGCACCTGATCGGTATCCGTTGCCATATTTGCTCGATTTCACTAACATTTTGCGAGATATTTTCGAAAATCGACCTGCAAAAAGCTTTCCACCAAATGCCAATTCTCATGAGTTTCAATTCATGACATTCGGCCTGTGCAACGTTGCACAAACCTTTCAACGTTGCACAAACCTTTCAACGCCTCATTGACGAAGTGCTACGTGGCCTCGAATTTGTTTTTCCGTAAATCGATGATATTTGCGTAGCCTCATCTTCCATCAAGCAACACCGTGAGCATTTACGACTTATTTTCCAAAGGCTCCGCGATAACAACCTAGCCATTAACTGCTCGAAGTGCGAATTTGTTAAGACTGAAATCAAATTTCTGGGACATCTCGTCGATGCAAAAGGCATAAGGCCATTACCAGAAAAAGTTTCGTCTCTACTAGAGTTTCCCAAACCAACAGTCGCTAAAAATTTGAAGTTCTTCCTAGCAATGATGATTTTTTACAGAAAATTTTTGCAGCATGCCGTTGTTAATCAATCGAAATTGCAACAACTCATTCCAGGCAATAAAAAGGATGACTGAACACCGCTAGTGTGGACAACAGAAACCGAATACGCTTTTGAACGCTGTAAAGAGGAGCTAGCCAATGCAGCTTGCTGTGCTACCAAGCAGCAAATGCAGAACTATCCCTGCATGTTGACGCTTCAGATTTCGCTGTTGGCGCTGCATTACATCAACTTATCAATGGAGAATGGGAGCCTCTTGGCTTCTACTCTAAAAAATTAACACCAGCTCAGTTGTATTTGCACTGAGATGGTGTTAATTTTTTACACCAGCTCAGCTCACTTACGACCGTGAGCTGACCGCTATGTACCAAGCTGTTACACATTTTCGCTACACAATTAAAGGCCGAAAATTTCATATACTTACTGATCACCGCCCACTAATTTACGCCTTTTACCGCTAGAAAAGACTGCGCCTCGGAGAGCACGACAGCTCAATTTCATCGGCCAATTCACGACTGATCTTCGTCACATATCTGGTGAGGCAAACGTTCCAACCGATGTTCTTTCTCGGATACAGTCACTCGACCAGGCTATCGACTACAATAAAATAGCAGTTGCAGAACATCTTGCGCGCAGGTATAAATTTGAAATTATCATTAATACTCAAACCCTTCATGCATGCACGAACGTACAGCTTATCTGCGATACGTCAACCTCGCAAGTGCGTCCATACATTCCAAAAGAGTTTCGATAGTTAGTACTTTCAAAAGTTTATAACTTATCGCACCAAGGAGTCCGTGCTACTACCAAATTAATGACTACGCGATTTATTTTGAAAGGCATCAAAAAAGACGTTGCGCATTTCGTTCGCTGCTGCGAGGAATGCCAACGTTCAAAAATTCATCGCCATACGAAGTCGCCGTCTGAAAAGTACGTACCGCCGCAAAAGAGGTTTTCGCATATCAACATTGATATCGTCGGTCCCTTTCCATTATGCGTTGGACAAAGACACTGTTTAACGATAATAGATCGCTTTACGAAATGGCCGGAAGCTGTGCCTATTCCCGATATGACAGCTGAGACCGTCACCAAAGCCTTAATGCAGCACTGGATATTCAGATTTGGTGTTCCAGCACGCATAACATCCGACAGAGGCAAACAATTGTAATCGTCGGTATTCAGAAAGCTTGTTTCCGCGAGGAGGCCTGGGGGCGTAGGACACAAGGTAAAGTTCGTGACAGTCGCAGGTGCGTCCATGGTCGATCCTTGCGCTTCTACGTTTCAAGTCGACACACAGCCTCCTCGTGGCGTCCCCTGGATAGCGATCTGATATCCCTCAGTGAGTTAACTAATGTGTGCGGCGGGCTTCTCCATGGCCTTGAATGAATGGTTGTGCGTCGGGCTTGGAACCCACCACGTTAAAATACCCACCAATGAATCCTCAAAATAAGCCTCGGATAAAGAACCCCTCTAATGTTGACGACTCCCGCAAACGCCCAAAGGACAACGATTTGCGGATATGCACCTGGAATGTCCGAACCCTCTACAGGGAAGGTGGTCTATCCAGCTGGTGGATAGACCAGAGCTGACATCACCGCTATACAGGAAATGCGATGGACCGGACAGGGTTGCTCCAAAAGAGCATACTGTGATATCTACTACAGCTGTCATGCGTCGAGACACGAATTTGGTGTTGGATTTGTGGTTGGGAAGAGACTGCGTCATCTAGTCTCGAGGTTCACGGTCGTGAACGAGCGCCTAGCCACTATCCGCATTAAGGCAAAATTCTTCAACATCAGCCTAATTTGTGTACATGCCCCGACGGATGGGAAGGATGAAACGACCAAAGATGACTTCTACGAGCTCCTCGACAAAACTTATGAGCATTGCTCCCGCCACGATGTTAAAATCGTGTTAGGCGACTTTAATGCCAAGGTGGGCAAGGAGAGTCTCTTTGGTCCGACGATCGGAAAATTCAGTCTCCACGACGAAGCCACCGATAACGGTATGAGACTGATCGATTTCGCCGCCGCACGAAACATGTCAGTTAGTAGCACCAGATTTCAACATAAAGATATCCATAAGGCCACTTGGCTGTCCCCTGATCAAAACACACGAAACCAGAATGATCACGTTGTGATCGACGGAAGGCACGCTTCCAATGTACTAGACATACGCACAATACGTGGTGCAAACATCGACTCATACCACTGCCAAGGTCTGCACCGAGAAAAACAGATCGACACCCATCATCTATTTGTCGATTATAAAGCCGCCTTCGACAGCACGACTAGGTATCACTTGTACGCCGCAATGTCTGATTTTGGTATCCCTGCAAAGCTAATTCGTATTTGCAAAATGACACTGACCAACACCACCAGCGCAGTGAAAATTGGGACAGATTCTGATACCAAAAGAGGTTTAAAACAAGGTAACTTGTGTATTCTTTAACCCTATGGTGGAGAAAATAATTTGTTCTGCGAACATCGACATCTCTGGTACTATCTTCTACAAGAGTGTCATGCTGCTAGCATACGCTAATACCCTTGACGGCACCAGAAGTGGTTTGTAAGGAAGAAATTGTCTTAACGGTTGTACATTTTCTTTTGCCATAAAAACTTACAAATGGAAGTGCTTGTATAAAATTGTTACTTCGAACTTTATATTATTTTTAATAACTTGAAAGCTTATACATAAGTTATTTATTACAATCTTATTGTTTAATGCGTAAATTTTTTCTTGTCCCAGCTTTTATATTTTATTAAAATCAAATTCTATCAAATTCTTTTAAGTAAATTTTAAAATGTTATCGTAATAAGGGTATTCAAATTATTCAAATTAATGTACGTTAGTTTTGTACCTTTAAGTGATCGTGGAGGAAGGTGGAGTGAATAAAAGACAAACGTTATTTTATTTACTTGCGTATACATTTTTCACTTGTGCCTTATGGATTTTTTTCCCTTGGTTTGTGGTTGCAGTTACTCTGTTATTCCTTCCTATAATTTCCTTTTTATAGATTGGTTGCTCTTTTGCTTTTATTTGTTTATTCCTTACATAAATCACGTCCCCTTGTTCATATTTTTATCCTCGCCCCTATTTCGGTTCACGCGCAAATTACGAATTTCTTGGTTTTTCTTAATTTCCTCCCTTATTTCTTCGAAAACCTTTTCGCGGAAGTTAGTCTGATTCTGATTATATTCGCTGCGTTCTGTTGAAAAAAATATCGCTCGGTTTATTCTTGGAGCGATCGACAGCTATGTACAACAGTTGTTTAGGAGCCGTGATGCTTACCTCTTTTTGCAGGCAACGGTATATTTCCAAAATATATCCTCTGGATTGGAGTATGGTAAAATCGAATACCTAGAGCCCTTATGTAATTAGCGACAACAGGGCTCACAAAACCTCCCTCGGTGTCAGTAACAATCATTTGAGGCGCAGTGAAATAGTGGATTATCTTTGCGAACTTACCCCGTAAGTGCATCGCGGACCTATCCTTTAAGTGGAAAAATTTCGCAAATTTTGAAAATTTGTCTAAACAGCTCAGGAATTTTTGACCTTGAATTTGGAAGATATCTATGTGCAAAATATCGCAAGGGTTAACTGGAACAGGAGTGTCTTTCAGCTTTGGCACAAAAGGATGCCTGTCATACTTAATTTCCCGGCATACCTCACATGCCTTGGTATTAAAGCTTTATTCTATTTGCCATTTTGGGGAAATAATAGCGCTAAGATTTGCGTCTTGTTTTCTAAAGGGTTCCTATGAGCTCTTTTGTGCTCTCCCTCAATTATTCCGCAAATCCTCTCTTCGTTAAGAACATCCTCGACTAATCTCTGTGTTATTCGTATCTTATAATACCGAAAATGTTCAAGGTACACCTCTTGAAGCAGTTGAAGTTTGTCTTCGGGTGTCTTGATGCCATTTATCACATTCGGCCTCAAATGCTTCTTCAGGACCCTCGTTAGTGTTTCCCAATCAATTCTGTTTAAGGTAACATAATGACGAGTGTAGCCGTTATGTGGGCTTTCTACGCAAAAAAGCTCTGTACCCTCCCTAATCACAAATTGGTTCTTGAAAACGTTTAAAGGTGCTTCCACATGAATAATTAAGTCAGACGCATCTTGCTCGGCACTGTGCATTGTTTTACCTTCACTCCCAGCTTCGGTAGGAGGACTATTCTCGTTCTCCATTGCCATCAGGTGAAGTCCTATTTGGTGTGTAGGTTGGCACTTCATTCTTGAAAAGGCGTCTGCCACAAAATTGGATTTACCTGGTGCGTAAATTAATTCGTGATTATATTCTTCGATAGAGGCCTTCCACCTTTTCAATTTTGCATTATAGTTTCTATTTCCTAAGGCAAAAGTGAGAGGTTGATGGTCCGTATATATTTTAAAGTTTTTAGCACCATATAAGAAAGAACGCAGGTTGTCCAGCGCCAATACGATAGCCAACATCTCTTTTTCGTTGGTGGCGTAATTTTCTTCAGTTTTACTTAAGGAACGAGAGATGTATGCCACTGGTTTGTCCTTGCGTATTCTCCTTGCGACAGGACAGCGCCTATCACGTAATTAGAGGCATCAGGGGTCAGGTTGAAAGGTTTTTCGAAGTCGCGAAAGCCAAGGATATCTGAGGAAACAAGAAGCTCTTTAAGATTAACGAACGCCTCGAAAGCTGCGGCGTCAAGTTCAATCTTAACCTTCTTGGAATGTTTGGCTTTTACCTGAGTATTCTCCCCTGATACTCTTGTGGATAGCCCTATAGATTGGTTTCATCCCGACTATCTTATAATCACCCAAAATCCCAATGTATCCAAGAGACGTACTCCGCCAGATTCCCTTCGAATACCTGCAGTTATCAGCAGCATCGGGGAGTTTCCCTACATCCCTCAAATCTTCTTCCGTGCAATGTTCCCGTAATGGAATTTCAAAGGGAACATGTCGGGTGTTGGCTTGCTCAAGCTGATGAATGCGGTTCTCCGCTTTCTTCATCTTGGCCATCAGCACACCAACAAAACCGGTCAGCTCCGTCACAGATTGAGCTAGGGCGTCCATAAGGCAAAATAAATAAAATGTTTTTGACTCACCACTTTTTTAGATTGTTGGATGGTTTTTTCCTCACTTCCTCCTTTGGGCACTTTTACACCATTCACAAAAATATTTTTTGTTTTGAAATTTCTTTTTGTTTCAAATGATTTACAATATTTTGTTTTCAATATCTTAATAATTTCTAAACTTACAAAATTATCATAGCAGGGTATTAATTTCACCCTGCATGGAAAGGAAACAGTCATTATTCAATTGATAACCTTCACATCACCTTAGATTGTGTATTATCATTTTTGTTCGATGGATTAGGCCCGGAAGGGACGCGCAATCCTTTTTAGTAGTCTGTAATCAGATTGCAGGCCACTGACTCAGGGCACTTTCTTCACAACAACGTTTTGAGCCTGATGAAACATCACATGTGTTCTCAACTGAACGTTGGAATGTTGCTACCGTGGCCCAGGAATAGTTGCCGTGTTCCCATGTGAACGACAAAGTGCACCCATTTACGACGTACCTGGAACTCATACGGTAGCTATCGCAGGACGCAAAAGTTGTTAGCCATTTCCAAGAACTTGAGCACGTACACTTTTACGAATCCTGGCAGGGAGTCGAACCCCGGCACCACATCTGAGATGCGAGTGCCCACTAATTTTGCCAAGGATTACGTTTTAATTTGTGACACTTCACTTAATTCTTTTCGACGTATTTTATTATGTGAGGTTTTTTTCTTTTTCAATCGATTTACTATTTATTTATTAAAATTTTTCATTTTCATTCTTTTTTTTATTTTCTTTTTATTTTTGTTTGTTTTAATTATTTATAGTTGGATGGTTGGGTGGATGTGAAGAAAGCCAAGAACCTGACCTACGAGTGCAGGACAGTTCCTCAAGCACTCAGGCTATGTAGCCCAGTGTACTTAAGGCCTAGGAAAAGAAGAAGGGGTACCAGTAAGTAAGGGGTTAGAGAAAAAGAGGGAAAAAGTTGAAAAAGGGGTTATAGGGGTACTATTTTCTCTTCCGCAAATTTTCCGGATTCTCTCACAAATCTCAGAAGATCGCAGAAGGGGAAGGAGTGAACTTTGTCCATTCCTGTGACATCGAAACCCAAAACGCGCCATCTCGTTCTGGCAAAAGTGGGACATGTGCGGAGAAAATGCTCTGTGCTGTCCACCTCCTCCAGACAAGATGTGCAGGTCGGGTCCTCGGTGATGCCGATGGTGGTCATATGTTGGCATCATGGATTATGTCCTGTGATGAGTCCCACCATCCGGCGCAGGTCCTTCCTTCCTAATTTAAGAAGGAATTCTGCTGCCTTCCTGTTTGGACAAATCACAAAACACTTAGCCGTTTTACAGATGTTTAGACTGGACCAGCGTCTCTTATGTAAATCATTAGAATACGATTTTATCCAATGCATAGCACCTGCCAAACTGGTCCCGACTATTGGCTCTGGTCTCGAAGGCATGTTCTTTGATCCACAGTTGGCCAACTTGGCTTTCTCATTCCCAGGAACCCAGATAAGATGGAGCTGATTTAGTCTTGCGACTGATCTAAGTTTCCTCTTACACTCTTGGACAATCTTTGAAGTAATTCTCGCGTTTTCCAGAGCCTTAAGTGCAGCCTGACTGTCACTACAGACACCTATACGTTTCCCGCGCCATTTTCTTTCAATTATCCATTCCGCTATTTTAAAAATGGCGAGAACTTCTGTCTGGAAGACATGTCTGGAAGACCGTTGCCAACCCACCCAAGGAATATTAGCAATTGACAACTTCGTTTAAGTGCCATTCAGCTCCAGTACCTTCATCGGTCTTGGATCCGTCAGATTCTCCAGCACGACCTCTGGATTGCTCCATTGTTCACGCTTCGGGAAGCTAACTTCATATTTTCTAGCGAAAGTAACCACGGGTATGAGGCAATCTTTCGGGGCCAGTAGCAATGAATGACCCGAAGTTCTGTTATCGAGCCAATTTCCATAAGAGTATAGCCGACATGTCGCCTTCATCGCTTCTTGTTGGATCTGTATGTCCAGTGGGAGCAAGTCAAGCATGGCGTTAAGAGCGTCACCAGAGGTGGTACTCATGGCGCCCGTTATGCCAATGCATACGCTTCTTTGTAGCCTGTTCAGCGCTAAGACTGAGGATTTAACCATAGTTCGGCTCCACCGAAGCATATGTGATTATCGGTCTGATAAGTGCTCTCTGATAAGTCCTCAGGACTCAGGTCTTACCAAAGGCTCGACGACATTGGTGGAAAACCTTCAATGCACGATCTAGCTTCGTTAAGACGTGCGTCTTCTATGTTAGTTTCCGATCTAGGGTTACACCCAGATATTTCACTTCCATGGCAAGACTGAGGGTCACACCTTTCAGTTCAGGCAGTTTTAAACACTCCAGCTTCCGCTTCCTAGTAAATGGAACAAGAGTCGTTTTACTAGGATTGACAGAAAGACCTTGGCCAGTGCACCACTCATTAATTTTGTCCAGTATTTACTGCATTTTAATACAGACCATCTGCAAGGATTTTCCAGATGTGAGTGCACAGACGTCGTCCGCATACGCTTGGACGTGAAATCCGAGATCTTGCATTTCCGTTAGTAATGAGTCAACAACGAAGCATCACAGTAGAGCAGAGAGAAAACCCCCTTGGGGGCAGCCCTGTCTAACCTCCGCCGTGACCGAATCGTCGCCCTCGCCAACGGTCAGCAGTCTCTCGGAGAGCATAGAGTAGATCTATCTAGTTAAGTTTTCACTCGCTCCATGCCTTCTGGCAGCTGAGCACATAGAGTCAAAGGCAGCGTTGTCAAAAGCCCCCTCAATATCCACAAAGACCCCCAGAGTGTACTTGCCCGCTTCCAGTCCAGCTTCTATCTTGCTTACAAGATCATGCAGCGCTGATTCGCAGGATTTTTATGCCTAGTAGGCATGTTAGTTATTACTGTGAGGACACACTGGCAGTACCTTTGCCCGAATGTGCTTCTCTACCATTCGTTCTAGGCTTTTTATCATGAAAGAGGTCAAGCTAATCGGCCTGAAACGTTTATCCAGTTTGTAATCATCCTTCCCTGGTTTAGGAATAAAAAATACTCTGACTTGTCCCCAAAGAGATGGTATGAAGCCATGGGCAAGACAGGCCGTAAAGATCTTTTCCAAGGCCCCTACCAGTCTGTCTACACCTCATTTTAGCATTATCGGGTAAACTTTGTCAGGTCCTAGGGACTTTTCAATAGTTTTCAAAAGAGGAGAAAGAGAAATTTATTGCCTCTTCTGTCACTACTTCCGACGTAGAATACCAATTGAGCCTGGTGGTTCTACCACTCGTACCATTGACCCCACCACTAATCGTAGTGGGTATAATTCTGCTTCCCGGAAAGTGGGTTGCTAGGAATGTTTATAGGTCTCTGATCTGAAAGTGGTAAAAGTACCATCAGGCATGCGAAGAGAATCAACCTTAACTGTTTGGTCTTTCTGCAGAACCCTACACAGTCTTGCTGATTCCTTCATTCCCTCCACCTGTGTGCAGAAGTTTCTATAAGAGTCAAGTTTGGCGGACTTCTCTTTATTCTTATACTCTTTCTGAACAATATGGAAACTGGTCCAGTCAACTTCCTTTCGGGTTTTTAGGGCCCTATTCAGTAGTTTTCTAGATCGTTTGCGAAGCTTCGAAAGTTCCGCATTCCACCACGGGACCGCCTTGCCTTGTCTGCTCGCTCTAAGCGGACACATCTCCTCGTAGCAGCCAATCAAAGTTCCTTTCAACTTGCAGCATAGCAAATCGGCTACTGCAGTAGGCTTTTCCTAGGAAAAGGTGTAGAGATTTATTTGGCCTGATTTCCTGGAGAAATTATATCGCCATAACTGATTATTGAATTGCTGCTTTTTCTTTTATATTGTTAAATTTTTTTTTTTTTTAGTTTATTTGCCGTTGTTTTTGTATATTTGTGATAAGCTTTTATTATAGCTTTTGGGGGTTTTTTTTTTGTTTTATGTCATATTTATGTCCATAAGGCCACTTGGCTGTCCCCTGATCAAAACACACGAAACCAAATTGATCACGTTGTGATCGACGGAAGGCACGCTTCCAATGTACTAGACGTACGCACAATACGTGGTGCAAACATCGACTCAGACCACTACTTGGTTGCAGCCAAGGTCTGCACACGTGTATGTGTAGCAAATCGCGTACGGATAGGTACAAAGAGAAAGCTGGATGTCGAAAAGCTGCAATCACAACAGACAGCCAAAGTCTTTGCCAACCAACTTGCACTTCTCCTTTCGCAAAACACCCCTCAACTTGATGATATATGCGCACAGTGGACGCACATTTCCCGCTCTATGCGTACGGCTGCCGAAGAGGTGCTAGGCTACCACCGTCGACGGAGAAATATGTGGTACGACCAAGAGTGTCGCGATGCTACTGAAGCAAAAAACGCAGTATACAGAGCCACCCTGCAGTCAGTTGCAACGCGAGCTGCTAAGGAGCGATACAGAAAGTTGAGGAGGGAGGAGAAACGTCTTTTCAGGCGCAAGAAAAGAGATGAAGAAAGACGTGAGTTCAATGATATCGAAATGTTGCGGGACAGGAACGAGATCCGAAAATTCTTTGAAAGAATAAGACGCCTGACTCTTGGTTTGAAGACCGGGGCCTCTTCCTGCAAGGATGAAGATGGAAATCTGGTGACAGATATCCAGGGCATAATGAGATTATGGAGGGAGCACTTTTCGCAGCTGCTTAATGGCGAAGACGGCAATAATCCCGCCACTGCGGAACCCACTCCGGAAACCCCAATCACTGACGGCGTTGAAGTACCGCCGCCTGACTATGAGGAGGTCTTAACAGCCATTGCTCGGCTGAAAAACAATAAGGCTGCAGGTGCAGATGGCCTGCCTGCTGAGTTGTTTAAGACCGGAGGCGAAGAGCTCAAAAAACGCATGCATGAGCTTCTATGCAGAATATGGTCAGATGAAAGCATGCCAAGTGATTGGAATCTCAGCGTACTCTGCCCAATCCATAAGATAGGTGATTTCACGATCTGCGCCAACTACCGTGGGATCAGCCTTCTTAATATTGCATATAAGGTTCTATCGAGCGTACTGTGCGAAAGACTGAAGCCCATCGTCAACAAACTGATTGGACCTTATCAGTGTGGCTTCAGGCCTGGTAAATCCACCATCGACCAGATATTCACACTACGCCAAATCCTGGAAAAGACCCGAGAAAAACAGATCGACACCCATCAACTATTTGTCGATTATAAAGCCGCCTTCGACAGCACGATTAGGGATCACTTGTACGCCGCAATGTCTGATTTTGGTATCCCTGCAAAGCTCATTCGTCTTTGCAAAATGACACTGACCAACACCACCAGCGCAGTGAAAATTGGGACAGACCTCTCCGCACCATTTGATACCAAAAGAGGTTTCAGACAAGGTGACTCCCTATCGTGCGACTTCTTTAACCTTATGCTGGAGAAAATAATTCGAGCTGCGAACATCGACATCTCTGGCACTATCTTCTACAAGAGTGTCATGCTGCTAGCATACGCTGATGATATTGACATCATTGGCAAAAACGCTCGAGCAGTCAGTGCAGCATTCTCCAACCTGGAAAGGGAGTCTCGTCGTGTGGGTCTAGTGGTGAACGAGGGCAAAACGAAATACCTTGTGTCAACAAACAAAGAGTCACGGCGTCTTGGACAAAATGTCACTGTTGACAACTACACTTTTGAAGTCGTCAAGGATTTCGTTTATCTAGGATCCAGCATAAACACCAACAATAATGTCAGCCTTGAGATCAAGCGGAGACTAACTCTTGCCAACAGGTGTTACTACGGGCTCAGTAGGCAATTGAGAAGTAGAGCCCTCTCTCGACCGACGAAAATAACGCTCTATAAGTCCCTTATCCTTCCCGTCCTAATGTATGGCGCAGAGACGTGGACGTTGACCATCAATGATGAGAGGCTGTTGGCTGTTAGGAGCGTTCGAGAGGAAGATACTCCGTAAGATCTACGGTCCAGTATGCGTGGACGACGTGTATCGAATAAGATGGAACGATGAGCTGTATGAGCTGTACGCCGACACTGACATAGTCAAGCGTATAAAACTCCAGCGGCTTCGCTGGCTGGGTCATGTTGAGCGAATGGAAGAAAGCGCTCCGGCTAGAAAGGTGTTTTATTCGAACCACGGTGGAGGATCACGCAGAAGGGGACGTCCTAATCTCCGTTGGAAAGACCAGGTGCAGGGCAACCTGACTGCACTTGGCCTTATCAACTGGCGCCAGCGCGCGCATAGCAGAAGTGACTGGCGAAGCTTTGTGGAGGCGGCCAAGACCGATCATCGGTTGTAGCGCCAGCTAAGTAAGTAAGTAAGTCATATTTTATTTTATTTTTAGTTTTGTTATTTGGGTAGTAAGCTAATAGTGAGGCGATTTTCCTAATTATATTTACAGCGAACCTGACAAGGAGTTAAACCTTGATGACCCGCTACAACGCGGGGCATCCACCCATTTTGCCAAAGGTTTCACTTCATTATATTTTATATTTTATGAGTCACTTTTAATCTTTTTTATTTCACAGGAGGGTACTTCCAAAGGTAGGATTCGTTGTGTCTTTCAATTTAGAAAATTTTTTATATTTTTATTTATTTATTTCACTTCACTATTCACTTATTATTAGGACTCCCATATGGGAGTCTATCCAAAGGAACCCGTCTTTTTAGTACAGGTCCCTGCTCGCGCGCTTATTAACGAGTGTCCTTCAGGACACTCGAAAAAATTAAGGATGCAAGCCTGCCACTGGCTCGTTTACTCACACTGTAAATAAATGATTCTTGTTTATGTTAAAGTTATCTCCTCGGTAGTTCCAAAATTGAAGTGATTATTAACTTAAACTTAACTTAACTCTTAAGCTTATCGCACATCGCAAGCGCGTTGCTTACCGCTAAGCTTAATTCTACCTAAAATAAACTGCTGCGTTAACGGTTCTCACGGCAGCAGCGATAGTTATGGCAGGTGAATGTGTGAATAGATTAGGCGGTTGTGTTAACTTACATATATATATATAGGTATTAAAAACAAAATTAAATTAGTCTATTTAATTCCTCTACTACGAGGTTTCAGAAGTTTTGCTTGACCAATCTTTTGAGGCTAAGTTCGACAATCTTGTAAAAAAATTTGCACAGTTCAAACACAATCAAATTTTTCATACATTATTTTGGAACAAATTGACTTGTTTCATGCTTTCAATTGTTTCTATACTTCTCCAGCGTATCAACTAGGATACCGCTCAAGAGTTGTCACACTTATTAAAACTATCAAATTTCCCTTTCGCATTTTGATCAAAAATTGGATAAGCAAATCTCGAATTTGGCATAAAACTGTAGGTCTCTTCCATTCATGTACAAAAATGAAACAAGCCCAACATAAGTGGATGCGAAAAGTTCGGCCTAAGCCCTCCATGGGTTGTTGTGATATTAAAAGAAGAATATTCATCAAAATACATTTATACATTATTCTTAATTTCACTTAATTTGAAAATAGTATTAAATATAAACTTGCTTATTTTTGCTTTTACTCTTTCAACCAAGACTTTTCATGAATTAATAAAATTTTTAAAAATTTGCATATATCATAAATAACCTGGAGTACCACACTCGTAGCACCAGTGATGATCAGAAACACCCCTCTGCAGCTTGTTCAGTGTAGAGACTGTAGGCTTCATAAGGACTCGTCGTCTATGTATATATGTGGCATATGTGGCAATAGGCCTGATTAGGGCTGTGTGCAAGTTTTGCTGAAAGTTCTGAAGCACTGCCAGAAAACTAAGTGGATACTTTTTGCTCGACATGGATTTTCCACTACAGTTTTGATTCTAGGGATAACTCTAGGCACTTCACTTCCGAGGACAGAGATCCTTTCAGAACCGGGAGTTGAAACCCTTCTTGTCTGCGTTTCCTAGTAAAGAGCGATAGGTTACTTTTATTTGGATTCACAGAGAGTCCATGCCCACTGAACCATTGATCGATCCAAGACCTTCTGTATCATGATAACTGTCCTTCTGTATCGTGAGGACTGTCCCGATACAAGTGCACACACATCGTCCCCGTAAGCTTGGTTACATGTCACTTAGAAGTCAACAACGAAACACCATAGACGAAGAGAAAGAACGCCTCTTTGGATACATCCTTTCACCGGAACGCTACCGCCATCGTCAGTTCCAGCCGTGAGCAGTCAATTGGATAGGAGGGAGTGAATTCATCTTAGAACGACTTCTTCAACACCATGTCTTCTAGCTGCGAAACAGATCGAGTCAAAGGTCGCATTGCAGAAGGCCCCTTCGATATCAAAAATACACACAAAGTGTACTGTTTTGCTTCCTGCCCCTCTTCGATTATGCAATCACAACGATTCACATGACGGCCCACTATGTAATGCATGTTGCTGACTACTTAGATGGTTTCGAAAGAAGACTCCTGTACTGGTGGCTGTATGCCAATCCTGCCTTATGATAATTACACTCTGAACCTGAGATATGATGTCTCCCCCTGGTGCGACTATCCTGCAACCTGGGAAATCTATTTCAAGTATTACATCATTTACTTCCGATTTTGTGTTGGTAAGTGAACCATTTACATCCCCCAAATAAACTAAGTGAACCATTCGGCTTACGAAGGGTTCCAGCATAGCTGAGCAATCCTTTTGGATAACGTTGCATAGCCTATCGGAATATCCTTCAAATCTGTCACCTCACTACAAAAGATTCTATAAGAGTAGTCCAGCTTTGATTTATGGTACATACCTTCTTCTTATATTCCTGCTGAGTAAGGTGATAAACAGTGCAATCTTCTTCTGTATATACTGGCTGCTACCAAAGCTGCTACCAGAATCTGATCGCCGGCCGATATTTCAGGATATTCACAAGCAACTACGTGTGATATTGTTGCTACTTCCGACTTTTCAGATTTCGACGCTAATTTGGATTTCGGATTAATCTTCCTTCGTTTCGCTTTCCTCCAATCGGTGCGGTCTCCTGAACTTCCTCTGGATCCTGAAATTCCATCTTCTGAACGTTATTGAAACACTGAGCCATCGCGTCTTCATCAACTGTGGTTCCAGTATTTATAGGGACTACCTGCACCTTCCGAACCTTGGCCAACTCCGCCATGGCCACTTCATTGACGCTAAGTAGCACTCTCCCCAAGAAATCCCATCAAGGGACAGGGTGGCTTCATACACCGTTAGTAGTTTGCTTCCTCCTATGCTCCAGGTAACCTAGGTCTTAAAGAGTAAAGAGTTTAGGGCCTGCATACCCTGACGGTGGCATTGCCACAAGTGTGTTGAAAGCACATTTTGGTTTTCAATCTTTATTCATACTCATACTCTCCAATGGGCTAGATTTGGAAAGGAGCAACATTTAGTTCTGTGCTCGTCAAAACCTGTCTGATATAGTGGAATAACTTTACCATCAACATTGTTTCTTGAGTCTTTACACAACTAAGCTTCCACACAACGGTAAGGTGGTTGCTGTAGCGTAGAGGTAGTGCGTTGAACTGTTGCGCAGGGTGTCAGGGGTTCAAATCTCGGCACAGGCAAAATAAAAAAAATAAAAAAGCAACAACATCAAAATTTAAACACGGCACCACCTCTTGGCAGGCAATGGCATACCTACAAGAGTGAAAATTGCTTATGAAAAACTTTTTACTTCGCCGTTCGGACTCGGCATAAAACTGTAGGTCCCTTTCATTCATGTACAAATATAACACGCACAACATGAGTTGATGCGAAAAGCTTGGCCTTTGGCGCTACATGCGGTCATAGTCGACACTGACAAACTGAAGTTCATTGTGGTAAAGGCACACCATTTGCCACAATGGCTGTCTATGTCTTTATCGGTGTCCAGTGTGATTGCATTCCCTCTCTCAATCTTCGTCCCACCAATCAATCTTCCTCCATTCAACACAATGCTCTGCATTCATAGGGGTACACCCTGTGTGTTAAATTAATCAATAAAAAAAGGTGGCTACTCATCTTGGATGTACTTAAATAAAAAATATACTTAAAGTTGATGACAATTTTAAACAAAACCAGTTCAATTTTTATCGATCAACTTTCTAGTATCTGTCAACAGTTTTTGGCACATATTATAAAATTATTATTAAATAATTAAAATACCCACCTCTGCACAATAATATTTTGAAAGACATAGAGAATAAATAAAATCAAATAAAAAATAGTACGAAAATCTTTTATTCTTAAACTTACGCTTTGAAAAGCAACTAATAATTATTATTGTCAACAAGTTGATGGGGTACGTAAGACAGGCTTAAATCACAATGGCAACAATTGGCACCTGAGACAAAATTGTTGTTGTTTCCCATGTAAAATGAAAAAACAAAAGAAATAATTTAGCCCTAAATATACATTTATGTTTTTCGAATGTTAATATTATTATTTTAATGATTTGCAGTTCAAACTGAGCATTGTCAACTAGTAACAGAACTAGTCGCTTTCTCCATAAATTTTTTGTTTGGAAAATAATTCATTTGTACATTTTGTTTAGTATACCAAAATGCTGAGAGAACAGAAGATACACACAATACTCTACCAATAAGTATCAAAACCTAACAGCATCTAAACCAATAAGACAAGCTCTATATACATACTTCAGTTATTTAAAAACATTCAAACAAATTTAAAAGTCATTTGATGAATGATTTGGTAAACTTTTTTGTAAAGAAGCAATTCTTCACTGGTTTCAGTAGCTACTTTGGATTCCCTGCAACAAAAAAAAAAAAAAAAAGTTACGCTTTTTGACTTTGCCGTAAGTTATAAATTTTTGATTTAACAATTGACTTCGTAACAATGCTTCCGTATTTTTGCCGGCATCTCCTGGTAAACATGGCTGTTTTTCCGCACCCCTCTAAAGTCTCTCATTTTGTGCTCCCACGTAATCAAAAAAACTCATAAGCAGCCGCAGTATGTAGCATTTAGTTCAGTGTCGGGCAATCTAATGCATAGACTAGCATGGTTGTGTGTGTATCTGGGAGAGCGACAGCGCTGCTTCATGAATGCTGAAAGTCAACTAACGAGATTTGACAAAATTTTTCTCAAACTTTGATCGAATTCCATTGTTCATCAATAGTTCGTAAGTCTCACGAAGAAGTTTGTAGTGTACGTGTGACGTGTGAGAATGTTAGCCTATTCACATAAGTTGAAGATTTTGCATGGTTAAATGCACATTTATAATAGCATTAATAGCTAAATGTTCTAAATGCGCATACTTAAACTCAGCATTAGTTACTCGCGACAGATTTGCACATATTCATGAGTACAGAACACATTTGCCACCGATACAAGCCTTGCCAGGTAAAACCAACCATAACATCAACAATGTCGATCAATCGGTTTATGTTGAAACGTGATGGTTACACAGCAATAAAGATTGTTTGATTGTATTGTAGATTGTCAATCATGCTTGTTAACTCTTATGTACGCCATTACTATTAACTTTGATTACCGGAAACTCGGACATGATTACTCATCAAAGTGTTTCGTCGACAAGAGCAGGGTCTTTTTGTTTTACCTCTTTGGTTACGGCTATCATTTAAATCACATGTGAGTATCGTATGCTCTTAAAAAAATATCGGTTGCCTAAAGTATCTGGTTTGGATGTCGGGCGGTAATGATAAATTATTTTATCAGTAAAAAAGTTTTAGGAAAAGTTTATCAGTAAAATAGTTTTTGTGAATATAAGTGATAATTTAAAACAATTTTGCTGCCGTTTATTTGTGTTCAAATGACATTTTGCTCTAAAAATGCTACAAGCTATAATTTCAAAGAATTATCAAAATACTTGGGTTATGTGGACGATTTTTTAATTCGGTGCGAATGTCACGGTTTTAAATGTTTAGGAGCTTTAACATAACTAAGAAATTAACTACGAAAACCCCGTTGTTAGTGCAAACTGTTTATATAGTCTTCGCCCATTTGGAAACATTTTAATATCTGTACTGATTTCGGTTTTTCTAAAATTGCTTATATATTTATAGCTATGTCACGAAAAATGTAAGAGACAAAGAAAAACTGTGTCGCTAACAACGTTTATAGTGGTGAAGCTTTGATTTTTTGTTAATTTAAATTGACATAATTTCAGAAATGTGGAAGTTAATTGTAAAACATTTAAATTTTTTTTGAATATTGTTAGACAAGCTAAAAATTATACATAAGGTGTCGCATATATGACTTCTTTCCAATTAACATTAAATTTCGATTGTTTTCATATATAAATTTTAAAAATAAATCAAGCAACATTTCCAAATATAATCGGTTTGTTACATTAAGTGTACTTAAACTATTAAGTTTTTCTATGTACAAAAAAGGCATATACATTTATTAGCACAGCAGTAAATAAAATCGTTTGGTACAGAAACTTAATCTTAGTGTTAGTCAATGTAATGAGAATCTAAATCTACAAAAAGATTTGTATTTCAGTTGGTTTAATTTTATGTACGTAATAGGTACATCAAGAAATTAATGGCTGATTCTGAAAAAATACCTACGAAACCAAGTTCAAGAATGTTCATAATATAGTTTTGCGGAAAAATTTACACTGATATCGATGTCAGTGTTTAATTTCAATATTTCTAAAAATCAACCTTAAAATTTCGATCATCTTTTAATGTAAACCAAATACGATGTAAAAAATTATGGCTAGTTTTATGACCAGGATTGTGATTACATATTCCGGAACAATTATTATTCATTCCTTTGTAAGTGTTTTGGTTCGTTCTCTGTTGACAAATTAACTTTCAAGAAATTTCCATTAAGAAAATGGCAGCATTACAGTAATACCCGTAATATGCCATACAGAAATCACAAACAAGAAGTAGAAAAACAATTTCGAACCTAATTGTCCACACTGTTTAAATATTTTGGGACAATAATATTGATGTAGTCCTTTATCACTAGTACATCGGCCATGGTACATGCTATCATCTTGAATTACATTCATTTTAGGTTCGTAGTTGAATAGGACAGTTTCTATTGGCTTATTAGCAACGTTATAATTTCCTTCTCATAATCATAAATAACTCGCTTTCGTAAGGCTTCACCGGACTTATTTGCAGTCATTATCTCTTACCATTGAAACATGCTTTCGTATACATTCTACATTAAAAAACAAAACAAAATTTAAAAAATTCAAAAAATATAAATATAATTTTGTAATTATTAATATTAAATAAATAAATATAATTTAGAATTTGATCTATACAATCGTTGAAAAATACTTAATAACGATGCTCAGTAGTCATTGTATGTATTTTATTCATTGAAATCGTTGGAATTTCTTACAGCTCCATTTAATAAATTTAAAATACCATAGTTTTAAACAATATCAGTCTTTTAAAAAAATAATATAAAAAAATAGATAGAAAAAATACTAATATAAAAATACTGTAATAAAAAGAATTTTTCAAAATCAACCTGGAAAATATCAGAAATGAAAAGAATTATGAAAAATGTGTAAATTTGGCTTTGTTTGCAAAACCTTTTTATTTTTTTATCACAGCTGAACAACGACGTTGCATCGATTCAATTAAGTCTCTGCATCGTTCAACAGTAATGGATTACCAGCTGCCTTGGCTCTTTGGAATAATTGGTTTGAATCCTTAATGTTTTGAATACTGAGAGTATTCTTCACGTCATTCCACAGCTACTCTATTGAATCGAGAATTCTGAAAAAAAATTTCAAGAGCAGAGAGATGTGTTTAGATTCATTGTCTTTTTGGAATCTCCATATAACCGGCATATTCTCTTCGAACCAATGCAATATCACATTCTGGAGTAACTCAACATACTTTACCGCATCCATATTACCTTAAATTCGGTATATCGGGCCAACTCCACTCCAAAAGAATCAACCCCACAACATTATTGAACCGCGTACATGCTTTCTACCATCTGGTCTTACTATTAATCTTCGTTTCATCACTAAAAAGTATATAGCGCCACTGATTTTGAGTCCACGAAATGTGTCTGTAAAAATTCAACTCTTCGAATTCGTTGCGTTTCATTGACTAACGGTTTCTTGCAAGCCAAACAGCCATGAAACCCAGCTTTAGGCAATCAAAAATTCTTTTTGATATTGAATTCTCAATGACAACTGAAATTTCGCGATGAAATTACCATAGTAGCACTCTTTTGACAAACGAACAATTAATCAGTATAATCAGTAGTTTTTTCTTCTTGTAACGTTTTCAGTACTGGCTAAAATGTTTAAGAGCATTGAAAACTCTTGTCAAGAACATTTTAATTAAGTTGCGATAATTGCATTGCGTGTAGCGGTTGTGGAATTTTTCGTCTTAGCCATTATTTAGTTGTCACAACTAAAAAATGTATGGTCAGAAAATTTAAAAGAAAAACATATTTGCTCAAACCCACCAGGTAATGTAAGAAATTCAACCAATATTTTTTCAAATCTCAATCGTGTTTAAATATTTTGCCACTAAAAGCATATATTTTTTAACTATATTGCAAAATTTTAACGGAAAATTTAAATGCTAAAACTCAAATGTTCTCAAATCTAATGAAAAAAATCATAGCAAGCAAAGAGATGTGAAAAAGTATCGTTATCGCATGTAAGAAAGCGTATATTTACATGCATGTGCTGGATAAGGCATGGTTCTTAAGTATTTTTCAACAACTGTAGGTACATACAGTGGCGAGCATTAATGGATACATGCTGGTCATATTTGCCTTTGAGTATCTGTAAAACCTATAAAAACGCACCAATCGAATTGGAACTTTCGCCGTTAATTTCTTTATTTATATTTAAAAAAGGAAAATTATAAACCATTTTTAAAATTATAAAGTTAATGTAACTTTTTGTTTGCAATGAATAAAGCCAATGTATCTTCTTTTGCAAGTTTCGTTTGCTCTATATGGCAACACTAATTTTTAAAACAAGAGCAAATTAAATTTGGGGATTCCCTACGAAGTAAACCGTTTTCTAAAATATTGTTTACTTGTCGCAGAAAACATTGCGCGACACGTTTTGGTTGTTTCAGTAACTCGTTTTAACATTTTCTATGAGAATCTCCATTTTCGAGCAAAAATGAAGAAAATATCTAAAAACTTGGAAAACCAAATTGTTCAAATGACAAAAAACAATGATTCAGCATGAAAAATTGCTAAATCACTAGATATTTGCCATCGTACAGAGCTTCAAGTTAGAAAAAGACGCAATATAAGCCACCTGAAACCAAAAAATCACGACCACGATTGCTTACCGATAGGCGTGCTCGAAATATGGAGCGCCTCATGATGTCCAAGCAGAAGACAACACCAAAAGAAGCTGAGCGGCCATAAACAAACCCGTTAGTGAGTGGACAGCACGTAGAGCGCTTCAGAGAATCGGACTAACAGCGTCAACAAAACAGAAAAAACCAGCACTGTCAACGAAAAATATTACGGCGCGTCTGAAATTTTCCAAGAATCACAAGATAGAAGATTGGAAGAGAGTAATTTAATCAGACGAGACTAAAATTAATAGGTTTCAGTCCGATGGAAAGGAATACTGGCACCGTCCTCATGAAAAATTGCAAAAGCAACAATTGAAAGAAAGCATGAAGCATGGTGAGATGTAGCCTGATGGTGTGGGGCTGCTTCACTTGGTGGAATGTCGGGCCATTGATGAAAATCGATGGTATCATGAAAAATTTCAAACAATGGCCTGCCTAAAGCCCAGGCCTAAATCCAATTGAAAATTTATGGGCTCTGCTAAAAAAACGATTGGCACGGTACGGCAATGTACCAACAAATTTGAACGAGCAGTATTCCAAACCAACTCATAGAAAAATTAGTAGGAAGTGCCTAAACGAGTAAAGCTTGATATTAAAGCGACTTAAAGCATTGGACTAAATACTGAAAATATTATTTCTTTTTTGGATTGTCTTACACGTGCAAATGTGATGTAACTAAAACTTACATCAATTTTATAATTTTGAATATTATTTTCCTTTTTTTAATATAAATAACGAAATTAACGGCTAAAGTTCCAATTCGATTCGTGCGTTGTTATAGGTTTTACAGATACTCAAAGTCAAATATGACCAGCATGTGTCCATTAATGGTCGCCACTGTATACACATATTCAGAGAGTCAAAAAAATTAACGTACACCTCTATTTATTAAAAAAAATCCTATTAACCATCTCAAAACAATGAAAACATTTAATTTTGTGAAGTTTATTTTAAATAATTAATATTACACAACAAATAATACTCCAAGCCATTAAATTTGTGTTTAAATAAAAGGAAAAAATTTAATTAAAACAATAAAATGCAATGAAATTATATCAAAAAAGTTTACATTAATAAAATTTTTGGTAAAAAAATATCTAATTTAATATTTTGTCGGACCTCCTTTGGCTGCAATAACTGCTTGTAGACGTCGGTGCATACTTTTAACTAATATTTTGGTATCATTTTCCGTTAATTTTGCCCACTTAGTCATTAAAGCAGTTTTAAGTCCTTCCTTGGAGGTTATCTGATGCTTTCGGATCCGTCGTTCCAATGAGTCCCATATATGATTAATGGGGTTAATGTCTGGAGATTGTGGGAGAGTATGCAGTTGCTTGCAGTTGTATATAAGCTATTCCTTGACGAGATACGACGCATGTTTGGGGTCATTGTCTTGTTGAAAATAAAAGCATTTAGTATCAAGACCCAGTTTGGTAACACTAGGACGTCGATTTTTTTTCAGAATGTCATGTACTTGTCCATTGTATCAGTTATGAACACAAGCTCACCAACTCCAGCCGCAGACATACACCCCCAAACCACAAACATTTTTTTTGTGTTTTCTCATAATCATTTTGCGTTAATTTTACATCATATAATCTTGGGTTTTGTGCAACTGCGGTGACGCTGGTACGTTCCTCACGTGGAGTTAAGATCTTTTATCTGCCCGATCGTTGTTTTACATGCAAATTTCCACTGTTTAAATATAAATTTATAATAGTTTGCACACTGGAATGAGATTTACCAATTATTTTGCCGATTTCTCGTGAGGATTTATTTTCCAAATATAATTTTAAAATCAATTTGCGCACTTCTAACGAAATTTCTGAACCACGACCCATCGAAACTAACTCCTTCGCAATTTGAACTGAAAATGACATTATTGCGTAATTAGCTATGCAGAAGATCAGTACTTATATTCGCGATGAACGAAACGGGTTAAAAGAGAGAGTTATTACCGTTATTTTTGCAAAAACAATGCACGCGGTTAGAGTTGTAAGTAAACTTTTTTGACTAGTTACTCATTTTTTTTTCGCTTTGGTCGTGTTGCGATGCTTAAAAGTAACGGGATTTAAATTGTGTATCTAATTAACCATTGTGTTGTGTGTTAGTGTATAAAAAAAAGTCTTGGAAAATTAAGGTTAAAAGTCATTTAAGCATAGTTTTAATAAAAAATTTAGGATGTACGTAAACTTTTTTGACTCTATATATGTATGGTACTTAAGTATAATTTTCTTTCAATGTGGTTTTTAGTATTCTAAAGTACAATCGTTCCGGTTAATTTTGGAGCACTATTTCATTCAAATGACTTCGTCAGTTGGCTTTGTTGTACCCAATACGATCAACCCAATTTTTTTTATAAAATTCAACATAGGATGTACCACTATAAATGCAGACCAATCTGTTGATTGGCAGGAAGATTGATAGGTGGGAGAAGGAGGGTGAAGTAGTTATGAGCGTTTGCTTTAAATTTGCAAGGGTCATAATAATCGGGGAAAATATTTGTAGGTAGCATATTCCAAATATGCGCGTACTTTCTCTGTAATGAGTATTGCGGTGGAACACCGTGTCTGCATGGAAGGCGTGAGTTCCGTTCAGAGAGAGCTGTTCTTGACCCGTGACTGCAATCATTTTGCCTTTAGGAGCCTCAATCTTTGCTGGATGGTTAGCGTAACACTGATCTTTAATGGTCCACCTCTAATAATATTCCAACGTAGTCAAATGGCTACTGCGTGCACATCACCAAAATGGTTAATAACGCGCTTTTTAAGCCATAGGAGCACGAGAATGTGTCTTCTACCTAATTTTGAATGTAATTTTTTTACACTTTTGGTAGAAGATTCACCATTTTGCAAGTAAATTCTTAGTATTTCACATTGTTCAAGCGTATATCACCCATTTTGTATAACCGCCAAAATAAAACTAATTTCCCGTCATAACACGAACGATAAATAGAATAAAATTACATGACACTAATCTTAATTAACGTAATTGCTTTTTAATTCTACGTAATATTTCAAAAACAAATGCAAAGGGAATAAAAGATACTTAAATATTTATTTTATAAAGTAAATTTTGTATTTAAATGAAACAATAATTCAGATATTGGGCTAAATTTATTCCAGATTTAGTACACAAGAATGGAATTCGATATCTCTCATATGACCACTGCAAGCACCTTTGCAGCGATTGATTCTTTAAAGCCAATTTTCCACCACTCTTGTTCCTGAGCTCTTCTAATGTTGTCAACGACTTAACGTAACTCCATAAAATGAAATCCAACGTCATTAAATCGCATCAGCGATTCGTCCGAACCATTTCTCAAGATTACACGATTACCGAACTTCCCCTTCAATTGCTAGACCAGCCGTATGGGTTGTGGTACCAAGTTTTTGGAACATGACATGCCATAACCGTAACTTGGTGATAATTTTCATTGGCGAAAAAAAAATCGCACATATTTGTTGCTGTCCAATAACATATATTTTCCTTGTTGACAAAGCCATTACGGCAAAACTGAGCTTCATTGCTGAAGATTATACATTTGTACACGTAAAATTGATGTTAAATCCATAATCCTATCCTTCAAATTTTCCTGTGCATAATAAATTTATGATTTATAAAAATAATAACAATAAATTAAATTTTAAGAAAAAAAAAAAAAAAAAAAAACGAATGAACAGCAATGAGCACAACTGTGGAAACGATTATATCTTTAAAACTAAAATTTTCGCATATTTTCCATTTAAGCATATGTAAAATATTTATTTTATTACCAAATATACAATTTTTATGTCACAAGATTCATCAGGTCCTTCTTCGATTCATTTCTTGACATTGTACGTCAACTTGCTTCTTTTCCATTAACATATCACTCTAGCTTTTGATTAGAGTACCCTCACCTGCTGCTTCGGTAAATTGTGTTACACATCGCTCTATAGACAGCCAATACAGTGGTACTTGTATGATCACGTCGTTTTTGCTATAGTTAATTGGCAATCTGAAGGCTTACCATGCAGATTGTTGAATAGTTGACAAAACAATATGGACCACAGTTTTATTTTGTTACCGTAATTATCACAACTAAAACATGGTAATATGACGTGGGCCGTCCAACAATAAGTGATTTATTTTTATGTTGAAACAACAGGGGTAGTATACACCAACGATGTATTCTAATTTCAGCCTTAATCATGGTTGCCAACCGTCCCATTTTTTTAAAATATTTTTTAATAAAATCTATCAACAATAATTTCAGTATTTTACTTATACTAATTTAAGTACAAATATTTGTTCTTTCATTAGAGACAAGCATAACATTTATTAAGCTATACGGTAGTTTTATGTTATTTATTGTTTTGTTCATATTAATTTAATTCTTTTTATTAAAAAATATATATAGTTTTATAACTTATTTTACTTCGCCTTGTTGATTTAGTTTTATCTGCTATCGACTATTTTTTTCAAATAACTGTTTTTAATTCCTTTCAAAACTTTTGATTTGTATACTTACATTTACATATATTGTTGATTGCTGTGGAAATGTGGATGCGCAAATACAAATTGCTTGTGTTTAATTTCTGAATTTACTCTTTTTTTTTGAAAAAACAAATAAGTAAAAAGGTATTAAAACTCTAAATTTAAAGGGAAGTCGTATGGTTTACGTAAGAATTTCCGCAATTATTTCAGATGGCTTTGTGTTTTTAAATCTACCTGTGGGGTGAAGTGGTACAGATATCTCCCATCTGCCTCATTGCACAAAATATTGCTGCTCTTTTATTATTCCAGGAAATATTTATATGATTTGAATTACTGGCTTTCAGCACAACTTTAGTTGTGACGTCAAATAATACAGCTAATTTCACCTTTTTTACATACCATAAATCGTCGAACTCTTGGTCTAGGGACATCATAAGTTTCTCTTGTGCCCTTATGACTTTATTTTGTACATCCACAAGTGCCTTGTCATTTTCGGTGATTAAATCGGCATCAATAATCGTTCCTGTTGTTATGGTAGCCCTAGCATATAGACTAACAACATATCTTATGCCATGCATAGTTCCATTACGTATTTCTAATGTATTCTATTTTACTTTTAGAAGTGGAGGAAATGTCATCATATTCATATTCCATGCCAACTAAAGGGTGATTTTTTTTAAGAATTTGGATTTTGAAAAGGAAAAGAAAAACAGAAATTTTACAAAAGTGAAATAAATTTTTATTTGGATCGGTAAATCAATTTCTGGCATTTACTTTTTAAATATAATTTCACTTATATGTTGCCCGCGGCTACGCTTCAAGTGTACCATTCTGAAGGTCCAATTTTGGCACATTTTTCACACATTTCGGCCGGAATCTCACCAATGACGCATTCAATGTTGGCTTCCAAAGCAGATCGTCACACGATCTTGGTGGCCAATTGACTACACCAAAACGTGAGATTAACTGCTCACCAAATTCGCCTCTCAATTTATGCATGGTTTCGCGTGCAGTGTGGTATGTGGCATCGTCCTGTTGGAACCACATGTCGGCCGAGTCCTTTTTCTAGCATTTTCGGCCAAAAAAAGTGTTATAATCTACCTTACCGTTGCAGCCTTCATCGTCTTTGATGAACTACGGCCCAATGATGCCGCCTACCCATAAATCACATCAAAAAGTGCAATTCTGCTTATTCACGTATCCATTCAGCCAAAAATGAGCCTCGTCGCTAAATGGACGTAGCTTGCGAAACAATTTTTTCACAGCGCATGAATTTTGATAATAAATTTCAATAATTTGCAAAACCTTGTTCAGGATTGTCTATTCATTATGAAATGGCAAACCAAACTGAGCATAAATCAAGTGACAGCTGTCAAAAAGACCAACTCCGAAAAAAGTATTGCCAGATTGAAAATCACGCTAACAATATATTTTCTTCATCTATGAAACCTAATTCGTTTGATGGTGTAGAAACATCTTTATTAGCTCTTTACTCATCTTGCCGCTTTTGTTTCTTTAGTTGTCTAGTATGTTCAGGAACATCGGGCAAGCCATTTTGATGTGACCCAATAAAACGTATCTTGTCCCTCTGGCCTTTAATAAAAGTGTATGTAACCGAACTCAGAGCACAGAATAATTTTGCAATTAAGGATGTCAAAGCTTGTTTTTTTTCTATCAAGGGATATATTTTTGGCTTGATAACAGTTCAGTTAGATTTTCTTTAGATAGTCACGGGTGAACTATTTGTGTGATTAATGTAAGACTTGATGTTGAGTAATTTCTAATATTATTACTTAATATCTCGCAAAGTTAGGAGCTATTTGTATAGTACTTTTAAAATTTTGTGAAGAAGGTTTAAATTAAATTAATAAAACAAATAAAGATATTATATTTCTTTGGCAAAAATCTTTTAAATTAATTTAAAGTTTTTCGATTTTCCGATCATTCGACGATTTACCAAACAAAATAAATTAAATATAAACAACCAAAATATGTTCACAATTACCAAAGCCTTCTGCAGATTTTTACAACAATGTGTGCCATTATAATTCAACAGATGTGAATGTTATTAAATAATAGTATTTGCATTATTTGTAATCGAATCAAAATGAAAAAATAATTATATTTAAGGTGTATTTGTAATTATTTCACTCACTGGTAGATGGATTGACTTGTTTGATGATGAAGTGATATCCATTTACATCTTGCTAGAAGATGACCGGATATTGCAGTGCATCGTATGAGCGATGTGTTTCCGTTACTCTTTGTAATTTAGCATTCCGGCTTTGGATGATTATGTCACGCCATTCAAATTGGTCACCAACGGTAACAATTGCAATTTCACCAGGGACATGTTTTATCTATAGCGCTCGTGAACAACCGAACCAATTTATTGTGCTCATGAAACAATTTTGCAGTTCGGCGATTATTCGATGTTTTGTTTGGCACCCGGATTGAATATCATCGATATCAGTTCACTTGCCAATCCTCCTATTCTATAATCTGATAACAAAACAATTGAAAATATCATATGATATATATAAAGTTGTTCCTACTTCTTGTATTCATTGGAGTAAGCAGAAATTTTTCTGGGCGGTTATTTCACGATTTGTAAACATTCTTGGTCAATTACCATGTCCCAAAAATATCCTTTTACTTGATAATTTTGTTGAGTCAATATAATTGTCTTGTCACCTTACGCCAACATCCTAATAAAATTGTACATTTATCAAACCTTGATAAATGTTTGGTTAGAAAAGGATTTTCAAGAAATTTTTAATTAAAATTCTTTAGACATTTGTCGGGGTTGTTGTGAGTGAGTGAGATATTTATTTTTAGTAGTTTCTTCAATATAAATTCGGATTTTAAATAAAATTTAGACACTTAGTGCAAAGTGCACTAAATGAAAAAACTCATCAAAAAACAGTAATACGTTGCAAGAATTATTCAAAAGTTTTAATGCATCTTTTTTTATTAATCATTTATTATCGATATATCAATAATAATCGCTGTGGCGTAGTGGTAGTGCGTTGGACTGCTGCGCAGAGTGTCCGGGGTTCGAATCTCGGCACAGGCAAAATAGTTAAAATTTACAACTTTTTTTGTTTTTAGTTGATAACTTTTGAATGAAATAATAAAATGGGTTAGTTTTTGTTGATATACTTACTTTACTTTTAATGGCACAACATCCCATGGAGGACCTAGGCCGAGCTTTTCGCATCCACTCATGCTGTGCGTGTTATATTTGTATATGAATTGGAGGGACTTACAGTTTAATGCCGAATCCGAACGGCGAAGTGAAAAGCTTTTCATAGCAATTTTTACTCTTGTAGGTTTGCCATTGCCTGCCAAGAGGTGGTACGTGTAGAAAAATTATTTTTTCTACTTTTTTCTACGAACCCCGGACACTCTGCGCAGCAGTCCAACGCACTACCACTACGCCACAGCGACCACTTTAGATGTCTCAGTGTGTGTAAATTTATTTTTCAGTTTAGAGCCAGATATTTTGAGTTATACACTTATTGATGAGAAATTAAGGAAAAAGGGGATAAAAAGAGATTTTTTTTTTTGGTTTTTTGTTTTTTGACATTCTTATTCCAGGTGATTTCTATAGGTACAACACTATCATAAGTATTATACATCAATTTAAAAAGCTGGACGGGCAGGTTTTTAGAAATCGGGGACTCTCCGACTAGTTAATAAAGTAACTCAAACTTTGCTTTTGCGTTGATACCTTAATAATATGTAAATAATAAACATTCACCAAAGTAATTTATAGGAATTTTAGAATTTTTCACCCCCAGAAAATTAACCTGAATTTCTAGCACGGTGTTATTATTAGGCGTATCCATCTGCAATTCCGCCTAAAATCGGAGCCGTACAGGAGCCTACGTCTTATTTTTAATTTTAAATAACAAAATTTTCAAAACAATACTGAAAATATTAAATCTAAATCGGCGCTTTTTTTGCATTGATTTACTGCTGTTGTTTATAACCCATGTTTATTTTTTTTTTTTTTAGATATTTTTGTACGGTAGACTCGTAAATCCAGATAAAATGGCAGAAATGGATGATCATCATTTCGAGACTGGAGATTCTGGGGCATCTCAGACCTTCCCAATGCAGTGCTCAGCTTTACGTAAAAACGGATTTGTAATGCTGAAAGGTCGACCATGTAAAATTGTTGAAATGTCTACCTCTAAAACTGGAAAGCATGGACATGCTAAAGTTCATATGGTTGGCATTGATATCTTTACAAACAAAAAGTGAGTATTATAATAAAATTATGTGTTGCTTATTATTTTTCAATTACCATATTATGGTATGCAGAGTATTTAAAAATCTGGAATACCCATGTAATTGTCATGGAATTTAGAGTGTCCTGGCAATTTTTCAACACCTGGGATTGAATTTTTTTAAGGCAAATGTGCTCTTCCGTCTTGATCGTGTGTAAATCTATTGCGAGGGCCTAAATACTCTATCCATATACTTTTGTTGGTTTTTATTTTTTTTATTTTAATTTTCCATGGGAACTATTACAATTTTGGATAAAATTACACTTAAAATTAAAATAAATTGAAGTTTAATTCATTAATTAAACAAAATAATTGATATCTTAATGGTATTTGGTATAATGATTTAATTTATGATAATAATATTGTTTTAAAACTACAAGTATGTAGATGCCACGATAGTGTTGTTTGGTGCCGGAGATTCATATTTGACGTTTATTTTACGGTAAAATTTCACGTAAAGCCCGTTTCTATAAAACGCATACTCAGCTTACTCTACAATATTTTTGTGTACATTTATAATACTTTAATTAAGTAAATTGGAAGTTTTAATCGTTTAGGAGGTGGATCACTGTTTTTAGTTGCGCGATTGTGCGAATAATTGTAATGGCTGTCAGAACTAGTGGTCGCTGTGGCGTAGTGGTAGTGCGTTGGACTGCTGCGCAGAGTGTCCGGGGTTCGAATCTCGGCACAGGCAAAATCAAAAAGTAAAAAAAATAATTTTTCTACACGGGCATCACCTCTTGGCAGACAATGGCAAACCTATAAGAGTAAAAATTGCTATGAAAAGCTTTTCACTTCGCCGTTCGGATTCGGCATTAAACTGTAGGTCCCTTCCATTCATGTACAAATATAACACGCACAACATAAGTGGATGCGAAAAGCTCGGCCTAGGCCCACCATGGGCTGTTGTGCCATTAAAAGTAAAGTAAGTCAACACTATTTTCACATGTACGAAGCAATGTAAAATAGCAATGTACGAAGACTTATTTGGGCCAAATTGTACGCCTGGGGGCGTAGGTCACAAAGTAAAGTTCGTGACAGTCGCAGGCTCATCCATGTTAATTTCTTTCACTGCTATGTCTCAAGGCGGCACACAGCCTCCTCGTGGCGTTCCCTGGATAGCGATCTGACACCCGCCAGTGAGCTAACTAATGTGTGCGGCGAGCTTCTCCGTGGCCTTGAATGAATGGTTGTGCGTCGGGCTTGCAACCCACCACGTTAAAATATTCCCAATGAATCTTCAAATGAAGCCTCGGATAAGGAACCACGCTAATGTTGACGACTCCCGCAAACGCCCAAAGGACAACGATGTAAGGATATGCACCTGGAATGTCGAACCCTCTACAGGGAAGGTGCCTCTATCCAGCTGGTCGATGTCTTCCAAAAATAAATAAAGCTGACATCACCGCTATACAGGAAATGCGATGGACAGGACAGTGTTGCTCCAAAAGAGCATCTTGCGATATCTACTACACCTGTCATGCGTCGAGACATGAATTTGGTGTTGGATTTGTGGTTAGGAAGAGACTACGTCATCTAGTCTCGAGGTTCACGCCCGTGAACGAGCGCATAGCCACTATCCGCATTAAGGCAAAATTCTTCAACATCAGCCTAATTTGTGTCCATGCCACGACGGGTGAGAAGGATGAAAAGACCAAAGATGACTTCTACGAGCTCCTCGACAAAATATTAAAATCATGTTAGGTGATTTTAATGCTAAGGTGGCTTTGTCCGACGATCGGAAAATTCAGTCTCCACGACGAAGCCACCGATAACGGTATAAGATTGATCGACTTCGCCGCCGCACGAAACGACAGTTAAAAGCACAAGATTTGAACATCTCGATATCCATAGGGCCGCTTGGATCTCCCCTGATCAAAACACAAGAAACCAGATTGATCACGTTGTGATCGACGGACCATTACTTGGTTGCAGCCAAGGTCTGCACGCGTCTATGTGTAGCTAATAGTACGGACAGGAAGTAATAGAAAGCTGGATGTCGAAAAGTTGAATTACAACAGACAGCCGAAGTCTTCGCGAATCGATTCGCACTCCTCCGATCGAAATGTGCGCAGTGGATGCACATTTCCCACTGTGCGTACGAGTGACGAAGAGGTGCGGCTACCACCGCTGACGGAGAAATATGTGGTACAACCAAGAGTGTCGCGATGCTACTGAAGCGAAAAACGCAGTTTATAGGGCTACCCTGTAGTCACTTGCAACGAGCTGCTAAGGAACGATGCAGAGGGTTGAGGAGGGAGGAGAACTCCGAGTTCAATGACATCGAAATGTTACGGGACAGGAACGAGATCCGAAAATTCGTTTTTCTTTCTTCCCATATTTTTTATTTATACATTCAAACACCCTTATGAATGCATAGCATTGTGTTGAATGGTTGATAGGTTGGTGGAAGGAGGGGGGAGAATGAGAGAGGGAATGCAATCACACAGGACACCGTTAAAGAGACTGATTGTGGCAAGTGTTATGCATTTACCACAATGAGCTTCAGGTTATCGGTGTCGACTATGACCGCATTAGCGCCAAAGGCCGAGCTTTTCGCTTTTTCCTGCAAGGATGAATATGGAACTATGGTGACAGATATTCAGGGCATAATGAAATTATGGAGGAAGCACTTTTCACGATGGCGACAATAATTTCGCCACTGTGGAATCTACTCCGGAAACCCCAATCACTGACGGCGTTGAAGTACCGCCGCCCGACTATGTGGAGGTTTTAACAGTCGTAGCTCGGCTGAAAATCGATTAGGTGCAGGTACAGATCACCTGCCTGCTGAGTTGTTTAAGACTGGAGGCGAAGAGCTCACAAAATGCATGAATGAGCTTCTATGCAGAATATGGTCGGATAAAAGCATGTCAAGTGATTGGAACCTCAGTGTACTCTGCCCAATCCATAAAAAAGATGATTCCACGTTCTACGCCAACTTTCGTGTGATAAGCCTTCTTAACATTGCATATAAGGTTGTATCGATAGTACTGTGCGAAGAACTGAAGCCCACTTCAACAAACTGATTGGACCTTATCAGTGTGGCTTCAAGCCTGGTAAATTCACCATGAACCAGATATTCACATTACTTTAACTTGGAAAAGACCCGAGAAAACATCTATTCGTCGATTATAAAGCCGCCTTTGACAGTACGATTAGGGATCACTTGTACGTCGCAATGTCTGATTTTGGTATTCCTGCAAAGCTCAATCGTCTTTGCAAAATGACACTGACCGACACCAGCGAAGTGAAAATTGTGAAAGACCTTTCCGCGCCGTTTGATACCAAAAGAGCTTTCAGGCAAGGTGATTCCCTATTGTGCGACTTCTTTAAGCTTATGCTGGAGAAAATAATTCGAGCTGCGACCATCGATAACTCTGGCACTATTTTCTACAAGAGAGTCTGGAAAGAGAGTCTCGTTCCACTAGAGTGGATCTAGTGGTGAACGAGGACAAAACGAAATACCTTGTGTCAACAAACAAAGACTCTCGGCGTCTTGGACAAAATGTCACTGTTGACAACTATACTTTTGAAGTCGTCAAGGATTTCGTCGTCTATCTAGGATCCAGCATAAACACCAACAATAATATCAGCCTTGAGATCAAGCGGAGACTAACTCTTGCCATCAGGAGTTACTACGGGCTCAGTAGGCAATTGAGAAGTAGAGCCCTCTCTCGACGGACGAAAATAACGCTCTATAAGTCCCTCATCCTTCCCGTCCTAATGTATGGCGCAGAGACGTGGACATTGACCATCAATAGTGAGAGGCTATTAGGAGCGTTCGAGAAGAAGATACTCGGTAAGATCTACGGTCCATTATGCGTTGACGACGTGTATCGAATAAGATGGAACGATGAGCTGTATCAGCTGTACGCCGACACTGACATAGTCAAGCGTATAAAAATCCAGCGGCTTCGCTGGCTGGGTCATGTTGAGCGAATGGAGGAAAGCGCTCCGTGTTATTCGAGCCACGGTGGAGAAATATGCAGAAGAGGACGTCCTAATCTCCGTTGGAAAGACCAGGTACAGGGCGACCTGACTGCCCTTGGCCTTATCAACTAGCGACATCGCGGGTGTCGCAGAGGCGGCTAAGACCGATCATCGGTTGTAATGCCAGCTAAGTAAATTTATATGAATCTTCAGTGAAATTTTAACCATATAAACCAATGAACTTTAATTCCGTATATCTCAAAACAAAGACCGTTCCGTGATAATTTCAGAAATTAGTTTTCTATTTACGATACAAGCTTTCCAACATGCCATCATTCACCTTACCGAGAGTATACGTTTAAAACTGTCACACATTGTTATTAAATAATAGTTTTAATCATCATGTGAAATTTATGGAAAACCTGGGATTTGGTTTAGGGTTTTCCTTTAGGGTATATAATATTAAAGGAGTCATTTATAAAGTGTTGCAGTGGCATAGCTGGTAGCACGTTCGGCATTAAACTGTAGGTCCCTTCCATTCATATACAAATATAACACGCACAACATGACTGGATACGAAAAGCTAAGTCCTCCAAGGGCTGTTGTACCATTAAACGAAAGAAGATAAAATGTATTTATTCAAAATTGATGTAAAATTAAAAAAGTCTAATACTATTTGAAATACGTCTAATAATGTCCAATAATAATATGGGACCATTTCTTGTGCCATGATGAACTTGTGAATTTTTTAGTGCAAAGAAATACTACAGATTGTTATGGTAAATCATAATGTCCTTTATAGTGTCGTCAACCTAATGAATAAGGAGTGAGATCGAAAAAATCGGATAACTTTGAAAGACCAAACAGTAGGCTTTGCCTATTGCGTTGGAGAAATTCTGATGAAATACAATCACATGTTTTTTGACTTGTGAACTTTCAGTTGAGTCATGGCATCGGAAGTGGAAAGACGCGATTTGGTTGTTGAATTATTTCGAGAAAATCCGTAGTGGAGCCAGAAAACCATTGCAAATAAGGAGAAAGTTGCACTGTCTCGATGATTCTTAAAAAATGTAATACAGACTTAACAGTTGCTTGAAAATATGGTTCTGGAAGGAAATGCGGTTTCGTATCTCCACAAAAGGCGAAGAAAGTCGTTGCTGTCTTAGAGAAGAATTCAGCGTTGTCTAATCGAAAATTGGCGGAAAAAGCGAGTTGCAGTGAGTTTTTAGTTCATAAAATTAAAAAAGTGTGTATGGACGATGAAAAATACGTGTTGTCTAAATTTTCTCAATTGCCTGGTCAAGAGTTTTACAACGCAACGAACGCAAGGAACGAGGAGGAGTTGAGGAAAGATTTAGGACAAAACAAAAGTCCAAGTTCCCGAAGAAGTTTCTGGTATGGCAAGCGATTTGTAGTTGTGGGCTAAGGAGTAAAAGTTTCGTAACAAGCGGCATTGTTAACGCCGAAATTTATGTGAAGGAGCGGCTCCAGCAATCTATGAGATTGCTGCCCTTCATTAGAAAGCACAATGTATCTATTTTCTTTTGGCATGATCTAGCCTTCTGCTACTACAGTAAAGTAACCTTTAAATGGTTCGAAGACCAAAACATCAAATTGATACCAAAAATCGCCAACCCGATATTGGGCTCTAGTGAAAAGAACAAATAAAGAAGCTAAATCCATGGAAGATTTTAGAAATAAGTGGAATACTGCCGCCAAGAGAGTCTCAGAAGTGACAGTAAAGGCGCTAATGGCAGGCATACCGGAAAAGCTGTCCGAATTCTGTAAAAAACAACAAACAAATTAGTTTTATTGATCATTTTATCAGAAATTAAATTTTCTTTTTGCATAAGGAATTTCAATGCTAGGACAATTTAAAATTAACCGATTTTTTCGATCTCAGTCCTTATGTTATATTACGCAAGCAATAAGTTATGTTGCCGTTGCCCATTTTGAACATTTAAACAGATCATACAGATTTTTTTAACAAAAGTTTATGAAAATTTATTAAAAATAAATTTGAAAATTAAATTATACATACGTGGTAAGTGTATACAACAGTTTTGAACATAAAAAATTATTGTAATTAAAGACGAAAAACAGACTGAAGAGAAAGATAACAAAATGCATAAGTAAAAGCATGTTCAGCCGGTTTTGAAGTGACCAACCTTGGCACAAATATACAGCACCAGACGCTTGCTGATTTTGGCGATGTTGAATGACAAATTATGGTCCAGGAACCTCTGTTGACCAGTTCAACAGTAAACAGTAAATTTGTCATAAGGAGTGAGATTGAAAAAATCTTAACACACGTTTTACCTAATAATTTTTTTTGGGTGTAAAATTTAAAAATTTCTTTGATCTAGTGATCTTTGATATGTCAATTATTTTTAATGACAAACAATGTTGATTTATTGCGAGTTTGATCAAAATTATTGAAGAAAAAGAAGTACGTCATAAAATTATTAAAAATTTAAGAGAAAATCCAAATTGGTCCTACAAAAAATTGGCCAAAGAATGGAAGGTCTGCCGTCAAACTGTTTCCAATGTTATTAAACAGTTTCAGGAGAATTTGACCATAGATAGGAAACCTGGTTCGGGAAGAAAACAAGGACCACACACCATATTGGGAAAGCCAAGAAAATAGAAAGCATATTGAAAAGATCTCCAAACACATCTGCTAGAAAAGCTGCCCGGTTAGCCCAGTGCTCTGACTATTTGATGCGAGAAGTTAAAGCCAATGCAGGTTTGAAATCATGCAAAGTCCAAAAAGTTCCAGACAGGAATGCTGCAAGAAATTTAGACGCCAAAAGTAGGGCTCGGAAATTAAAAGCGAATTTAATGCAAAAATATTCATCTTGCATAATGGACGACGAAACGTATGTACTGGCAGATTTTAGGCAGCTTCCGGGTCAAAATTTTTATGTTGCTGATGCTCGAGCTCGAGGAAATGTCGAAGAACAATTTAGAATCCAAAAGCAGACAAAATTTTCTAAAAAATTCCTGTTATGACAAGCTATATGCAGTTGCGGCAAAAGAACCAAGTCATTTGTTACAGTGGGCTCTATAAATACCGAAATATACATCAAAGAATATTTGAAAAAAGGCTTCTTCCTTTCATAAGAGAGCACAATGTGTCCACATATTTTTGGCCCGATTTGGCATCATGTCACTACGGGAAGAAAGCTCTGGAGTGGTACCAAAGTAATAACATAGTTTTTGTACCAAGAGAGGCCAATCCTCCAAATTGTCCGGAGCTAAGACCAGTGGAGAGATATTTGGCTCTTGTGAAAAGAAACTTGAAGAGCACAAAAAAGGTGTCCCAAAATATCGAAGATTTTAAAAGGAAATGGGCAAACTGCTTCAAAAAGGTGTCTGAAACAACTATCAAATCTCTAATGGAAGGCTTACCAAAAAAGGTCCACGAGTTCATAAATAGTGGTTAGAACTATAAAAGTTATATTTTTCTGTAATTTGTAAAATATTATCATATAACCATTTAAAAATTATTAAGTTTTATATATGTTAAGATTTTTTCGATCTCACTCCTTAATTTGTATACAATTTTACTTTTTATTAACCTATTTTATTTACTTACTTACTTAGCTGGCGCTACAACCGATGATCGGTCTTGGCCGCCTCCACAAAGCTTCGCCAGTCACTTCTGCTATGCGCGCGCTGGCGCCAGTTGATAAGGCCAAGTGCAGTCAGGTTGCCCTGCACCTGGTCTTTCCAACGGAGATTAGGACGTCCCCTTCTGCGTGATCCTCCACCGTGGTTCGAATAAAACACCTTTCTAGCCGGAGCGCTTTCTTCCATTCGCTCAACATGACCCAGCCAGCGAAGCCGCTGGAGTTTTATACGCTTGACTATGTCAGTGTCGGCGTACAGCTCATACAGCTCATTGTTCCATCTTATTCGAAACACGTCATCCACGCATACTGGACCGTAGATCTTACGGAGTATCTTCCTCTCGAACGCTCCTAACAGTCTCTCATCATTGATGGTCAATGTCCACGTCTCTGCGCCATACATTAGGACGGGAAGGATGAGGGACTTATAGAGCGTTATTTTCGTCGGTCGAGAGAGGGCTCTACTTCTCAATTGCCTACTGAGCCCGTAGTAACACCTGTTGGCAAGAGTTAGTCTCCGCTTGATCTCAAGGCTGACATTATTGTTGGTGTTTATGCTGGATCCTAAATAAACGAAATCCTTGACGACTTCAAAAGTGTAGTTGTCAACAGTGACATTTTGTCCAAGACGCCGTGACTCTTTGTTTGTTGACACAAGGTATTTCGTTTTGTCCTCGTTCACCACTAGACCCACACGACGAGACTCCCTTTCCAGGTTGGAGAATGCTGCACTGACTGCTCGAGCGTTTTTGCCAATGATGTCAATATCATCAGCGTATGCTAGCAGCATGACACTCTTGTAGAAGATAGTGCCAGAGATGTCGATGTTCGCAGCTCGAATTATTTTCTCCAGCATTAGGTTAAAGAAGTCGCACGATAGGGAGTCACCTTGTCTGAAACCTCTTTTGGTATCAAATGGTGCGGAGAGGTCTGTCCCAATTTTCACTGCGCTGGTGGTGTTGGTCAGTGTCATTTTGCAAAGACGAATGAGCTTTGCAGGGATACCAAAATCAGACATTGCGGCGTACAAGTGATCCCTAATCGTGCTGTCGAAGGCGGCTTTATAATCGACAAATAGATGATGGGTGTCGATCTGTTTTTCTCGGGTCTTTTCCAGGATTTGGCGTAGTGTGAATATCTGGTCGATGGTGGATTTACCAGGCCTGAAGCCACACTGATAAGGTCCAATCAGTTTGTTGACGATGGGCTTCAGTCTTTCGCACAGTACGCTCGATAGAACCTTATATGCAATATTAAGAAGGCTGATCCCACGGTAGTTGGCGCAGATCGTGGAATCACCCTTCTTATGGATTGGGCAGAGTACGCTGAGATTCCAATCACTTGGCATGCTTTCATCTGACCATATTCTGCATAGAAGCTCATGCATGCGTTTTTTGAGCTCTTCGCCTCCGGTCTTAAACAACTCAGCAGGCAGGCCATCTGCACCTGCAGCCTTATTGTTTTTCAGCCGAGCAATGGCTGTTAAGACCTCCTCATAGTCAGGCGGCGGTACTTCAACGCCGTCAGTGATTGGGGTTTCCGGAGTGGGTTCCGCAGTGGCGGGATTATTGCCGTCTTCGCCATTAAGCAGCTGCGAAAAGTGCTCCCTCCATAATCTCATTATGCCCTGGATATCTGTCACCAGATTTCCATCTTCATCCTTGCAGGAAGAGGCCCCGGTCTTCAAACCAAGAGTCAGGCGTCTTATTCTTTCAAAGAATTTTCGGACCTCGTTCCTGTCCCGCAACATTTCGATATCATTGAACTCGCGTCTTTCTTCATCTCTTTTCTTGCGCCTGAAAAGACGTTTCTCCTCCCTCCTCAACTTTCTGTATCGCTCCTTAGCAGCTCGCGTTGCAACTGACTGCAGGGTGGCTCTATAGACTGCGTTTTTTGCTTCAGTAGCATCGCGACACTCTTGGTCGTACCACATATTTCTCCGTCGACGGTGGTAGCCTAGCACCTCTTCGGCAGCCGTACGCATAGAGCGGGAAATGTGCGTCCACTGTGCGCATATATCATCAAGTTGAGGGGTGTTTTGCGAAAGGAGAAGTGCAAGTTGGTTGGCAAAGACTTTGGCTGTCTGTTGTGATTGCAGCTTTTCGACATCCAGCTTTCTCTTTGTACCTATCCGTACGCGATTTGCTACACATATACGTGTGCAGACCTTGGCTGCAACCAAGTAGTGGTCTGAGTCGATGTTTGCACCACGTATTGTGCGTACGTCTAGTACATTGGAAGCGTGCCTTCCGTCGATCACAACGTGATCAATTTGGTTTCGTGTGTTTTGATCAGGGGACAGCCAAGTGGCCTTATGGATATCCTTATGTTGGAATCTGGTGCTACTAACTGTCATGTTTCGTGCCGCGGCGAAGTCGATCAGTCTCATACCGTTATCGGTGGCTTCGTCGTGGAGACTGAATTTTCCGATCGTCGGACCAAAGAGACTCTCCTTGCCCACCTTGGCATTAAAGTCGCCTAACACGATTTTAACATCGTGGCGGGGGCAATGCTCATAAGCTTTGTCGAGGAGCTCGTAGAAGTCATCTTTGGTCGTTTCATCCTTCTCATCCGTCGGGGCATGGACACAAATTAGGCTGATGTTGAAGAATTTTGCCTTGATGCGGATAGTGGCTAGGCGCTCGTTCACCGCTGTGAACCTCGAGACTAGATGACGCAGTCTCTTCCCAACCACAAATCCAACACCAAATTCGTGTCTCGACGCATGACAGCTGTAGTAGATATCACAGGATGCTCTTTTGGAGCAACCCTGTCCCGTCCATCGCATTTCCTGTACAGCGGTGATGTCAGCTTTATATTTTTGGAGGACATCCACCAGCTGGATAGAGGCACCTTCCCTGTAGAGGGTTCGGACATTCCAGGTGCATATCCGTAAATCGTTGTCCTTTGGGCGTTTGCGGGAGTCGTCAATATTAGAGGGGTTCATTATCCGAGGCTTGTTTGGAGGTTTCATTGGAGGGTATTTTAACGTGGTGGGTTCCAAACCCGACGCACAACCATTCATTCAAGGCCATGGAGAAGCCCGCCGCACACATTAGTTAACTCACTGACGGTTGTCAGATCGCTATCCAGGGGACGCCACGAGGAGGCTGTGTGTCGACTTGAAACGTAGAAGCGCAAGGATCGACCATGGACGCACCTGCGACTGTCACGAACTTTACCTTGTGTCCTACGCCCCAGGCCCCCACCTATTTTATTTAGTTTATATAATATATGATTTGAGTTTTGTTTAGACCGCTGATGTTAGATCAAATGATTGAAGTGGGAGCTGCTGGATTTATACCGTTATTGTAATATTAATTATAAAATTAATATTAATTTTTCTAAGGTCATTACTGTAAAGGTATAATTATTATTTATAAAAATATAATATTAAATATAAAATAAGTATTAAGTATTTAGATGTGTATATATATAATTTTTCAAAATCTTTTTCATGTTTTTAGTTCGTTTAGTATCGTTTTCGAGTATGTCACGAAGGTAGGTCATCGCAGTAAGTTTTCCAGAAGTTGAGTGAGGAATGCTCACTCACTGAAACCTTAATTAATTTTGTAATAGCGACCAGCTTGATTAGTTTTTTGCTTGTTCAAGGTTTTTTTTTTAATTAAAAGTGAACCGTTTCTTGCACGATTCGACTTCGCTGCGGAATACATAGTCTTCCCTGGTATATTGATCGCTATGGCGTAGTGGTAATGCGTTGGACTGCTACGCAGAGTGTCCAAGGTTCGAATCTTGGCGCAGCCATAACCAAAAAAAAAAAAAGTAGAATAAACAAATTTTCTACACGGCATCACCTCTTGAAGGGCAATGGCAAACCTACAAGAGTAAAAATTGCTATGAAAAGCTTTTCACTTCGCCGTTCGGATGCGGCATTCCCTTCCATTCATGTACAAATATTACACGCACAACATGAGTGGTTGGGAAAAGCTCGGCCAAGGCCCTCCATGGGCTGTTGTGCCATTAAAAGTAAGTAAGTAAGTATGTATATGCTTATACATATGATTATTTAGTGGTCGCTGTAGCGTAGCGGTAGTGCGTTGGACTGTTATGCAGAGTGTCAGGGGTTCGAATCTCGGCACAGGCAAAATAAAAAAAAAAGCAACAACATCAAAATTTATACATGGCACCCCTTCTTGGCAGGCAATGGCAAACCTACAAGAGTAAAAATTGCCTATGAAAAGCTCTTCACTTCGCCGTTCGGATTCGGCATAATAAACTGTAGGCCCCTTCAACACGCACAACATGAGTGGATGCGAAAAGCTTGGCCATTGGCGCTACATGCGGTCATAGTCGACACTGATAAACTGAAGTTCATTTTGGTAAAGGCTTGCCACAATGGCTGTCTATGTCCTTATCGGTATCCTGTGTGATTGCATTCCCTCTCTCCTTTTCGCTCCTTCCTCCCACCTATCAATCTTCCTTCCATTCAACACACTTCATTCATAGGGGTACACCCTAGGTGTTGAATGTATCAACATAATAAAAAAAGTTAACAAATATATAAAATAAATGAGAAAAAAGGTATTATAAAAACCCTCGAAATACAAACAAATGCAATGGGAACAAAAGATAATGCAGTTTTTACTACTGAATTTTTTTGTAGAAACGAACTTATCTACATCATTTTAAACTATCTCTTATAGTATTAGCTGCATTTTGCATTAAATGTCTAAATTTTAATAAAAACCGACTTTGGTCAGATTATCGGTTTATATTAGAGAAACTACTCAAAAATTAAGAATTCAAACTACACAAACATTTAAGTGCAAAATTTAATTCATTAGGAGCTTGTTCTGACTAAACCAATTATCAATGCTTGTATGTTAGATTTGTTATACTAGCGTATGCTAGATTTCGTATGTTCGTATGTTAGATTTTGACCAGGTAGTGATGAATTTGAATTTTGTATCTTCGAACTCCATTAGTTTAGAGTTATTATTTTTTACAGCACGATGTGGTTTATTGTTTTTTTTTTGTTACTATTGTACTACTGTGGGCAAAAGTTAGTAAGACTTTGTTCATAATTTCAAATTTTTTTATTCATTCTTCCAAATCTATTTCGTCCCATTCAAAGTAATCTCCCCCGGCCCCAATACACTTGTGCCAACATTTTTTCCAATTCTCGAAACAGTTGTTAAAGTCAATTTCCGAAATAGCCTTCAATGCGCTTAGCGATTCATGTTTAATGTCTTCAATTGACTCAAAACGGTGTCCACAAGCGGTTTTTTGAGTTTAGAAAATAGCCAAAAGTCACACGGTGCTAAGTCAGGCGAATAGGGTGGTTGCGGAACGATATCAGTCGAATTTTTGGCAAAATGGTCTCGTAAAACCAATGCAGTGTGAGTATGATTTTGGAACCAATCGTGCATTCACTCTTAGGCCCAAATGACCCAAATGATGTTTTAAAATGGTTTTCACTGATCCTTCCGATATTCCAACGATGCCAGTAAGGTCTCTGACTGTTAATCTTCGATTCTCGAGCACTAATTCCTTGATTTTATTGACGTGTTGATCATCAGTTGATGTTGATGGCCGTCCTGGACGTGGTTCGTCGTCAACGCGTTCTTGACCATCTTTGATTTGTACCAATCAAAAACACTTGCTCGCGACATACAATTATCACCGAAGGCCTTTTGCAACATTCTGAACGTTTCGGCACCAGAAATTTGATTCCGCACACAAAATTTAATGGAATTTCTTTGATGAATAATTTCACTCATTGTGAAAATCGCCGAATGCACTTTTTGTACTTCAGAAAGACAAGCGTATACTAAACACTAATGATTATTTTGATGTGTCATTTGGCACAAATGTCACCGACAGTCATACCAACCTTAAAAAAATAATATTTTGATGAATGGGTTTCCGCGCGAAATTTAAATTAAAAAGTCTTTGCCCACAGTAGTATGTAAAACGGTGTGTTGATAGTGTCGCATTGCAAGTTGTGGCATGGTTGTTGAGTAGTTACTGCAGGCAAAGACTTGCATATTGTTATTTTTGTCGCTTCTTTGCAGTCTTGTAGAGGCTTGTAGGTACGTGCACATTTAGCTTTCCTAGGGATACCGAGTAGATAACATCTATAATATTTACAATAGAAACTGGAACATTAAATGGTATTTAAATAGAAAAGTTAGCTGAACGATTGGTAATTACTTAGCTTTTCTTCATATCGTTTAAGTATAAGGTCGCAGGAAAAAAAATTTCGACAAAGTGATTTAGATAGTCCTTAATAAGAATAATTTATTTTGTCAATTCTTTTACCCCCTATCAAAACGGTATTTCCCAAATCTTGCTCCACGACTTTCTTGACACCCAAATTGTCCAATAATCAGGAATACTTGAAATTATCGTGGACTTTTTTCAGAACCTGTAGTGTTTTGAGATCTAGCATTCCCACAATTTATATCACTTGAAAACAATGCGCTTGCGCGATAATCTCTCCTGCGTCTCTTTTCGCCTTTAGACAATTCTGCGAATTTGCAGAAACAAAACAGAAACGTTTTATTTTTTGTTGTTTTTTCGTTATGTTGCAATAGAAAATGAACATTATTTCAATTCCAGACATCCAAAAAGGATAATAATGAGATCAGTGAATAACTTCATCAGAGTGTTAACAATTAGTGATGAACAATTTCACTTGATCAATAATTTCCACAAAAAAGCATAGACAAGAGGCTTTGTTTGTTTTAGTCAATTTGAAAAAAAATATTTTTCGAATTTTTGGCAAGTTTATGGTATTATAGTATATTCTATGCATGAATTTTATACAGGCTTCCATGAACATTACGTTTCACATAAGAGAATAACAACAATGTGTATAGAACAGGCAGATTATAATATCGTTTCGGAACCAGCCATGATACCTCATCAATGATCTTAGTGGCATTTCTTTGTGTTTTCAATAAACTTTATAAGTTACTAATATTTGAAAATGTAATATACATAGAATTTCCATATACTAAGTATTACAAGACTTTCTAATACTTATAAGTATCATTGATGAGGAATCATTGTTGGTTTCGAAACGATATCTGCCTGTTCTATACACATTGTTGTTATTCTCTTATGTCAAACGTAATGTTCATGGAAGCCTGTATAAAATTCATGCATAAAATATACTATAATATATATATTATATATATACATGTATGTATACATATATATATATATATATATATATACATATATATAAATATATACAACTTTGTTCTATATACTTATTTTCGTCGTTAATCTCAAGGTGGACATTATTGTTGGTATAAATGCTGGATCCTAAGTAACCGAAATCTTTGACGACTTTGAAAGTATAAAAGTATAAGTATGTGAACAGTAACATTTTGTCCCAGACGCCGTGACTCTTTGTTTGTTACCACAAGGTATTTCGTTTTGTCCTCGTTCACCACTAGACCCACTCGACGAACTTCCTTTCCAGGTTGGAGAATGCTCCACTGAGTGCTTGCAAGTTGGTACCAATGATGTCAATATCATCAGCGTATACTAGTAGCATGACACTTGTAGAAAATAGTGCCAGAGATGATGTCGATGTTCGCAGCTCGAATTATTTTCTCTAGGTTAAAGAAGTCACACGATAGGTAGTCACATTGTCTGAAACCTCTTGGTATCAAATGGCGCGGAGAAGTCTGTCCCAATTTTCACTGCGCTTTTGGTGTTGGTCAGTGTCATTTTTTAAAGACGAATGGGCTTTGCAGAGATACCAAAGTCAGTCATTGCGACGTGCAAATTATCCCTAATCGTGCTGTCGAAGGCTTTATAATCGACGAATAGATATGTTTTCTCGGGTCTTTTCCAGGATTTAGAGTAGTGTGAATATCTGGCCCATGGTGAATTTACCAGGCCTGAAGCCACACTGATAAGGTCCAATCAGTTTGTTGAAGTTGGACTTCAGTCTTTCGTACAGTACGTTCGACAGAACCTTATATGCAATATTAAGAGGGCTTATCCCACTAAAGTCAAAATCACGTTTCTTATGGATTGGACATAGTACGATGAGATTCCAATCACTTGGCATATCTTTATCCGACCGTATTCTGCATAGAAAATCATGCATGCGTTTTTTGAGCTCTTCGCTTGCAATTTCAGACAACAACTTGCAGTCATATTGTTTTTCAGCCGAGCGACGGTAAGACCTCCTCATATTCAGGCGGCGGTACTTCAACGTCGTCAGTGAATATGGTTTCCGGAGCAGATTCCGCAGTGGCGGGACTATTGCCGTCATCGCCATTAAGCAGCTGCGAAAAGCGCTTCCTCCTTAATCTCATAATAATCTGGACATCTGTCACTAGATTTCCAGGAAGAGCCCGGTCTTCAAACCATTAGTCAGGCGTCTTATACTTTCAAATAATTTTCGGACCTTGTTCCTGCCTCGTAACATTTGGATATCATTGAACTCTGGTATTTCTGCATCTCTTTTCTTGCGCCTGAAAAGACGTTTCCCCTCCCTTCTCAACTCTCTGTATCGCCCCTTAGCAGCTCGCGTTGAAACTGACTGCAGGGTGGCTATTAAAATATATAAATAAATGTATATATCCAAAAGATTTACTACATCGATTTTTTATTAAAAAGAAAAATTCCATAAAACTTTCAACACAAAGATTATACACTAATACAAAGAGCAAACTGGACAAATGCGAAAAATCTGACGTTATATACAAAATAAGGTATGGTGGTTGGGGTCCAACGTATGCAAGGAAACATACACATGTGCTTATATGTGTATGTTTACAACAAAATATGAGCTTACAACAAAATCAAAACTAAAAATGACGTTACAAAAACGTAAAAAAAGATCTCTAGCCGACTCATTGTAGTGCTATCGTTCGCACTCCAGATTTTGACAATGTAGAGTTTAACAACAAAAAGAGACCAACTACAGAAAACGGAATGGTAGAGATGCTGCATATTATTAACACACTAAATGAAGAGAATGAACTTCAAAACTGATAACTGCGCTCACAGATACAGACATATAACATAAATGTTATAATAAATGAGTATCTTGATGTTATAATTATAGTTACATATGTATGCACACTTACGTTGGGATATTCATAACATTACTGTAAGTTGTTTTTATTACTGGTTTTTCTTGAATATTGTATGTTTTTTAAGTTGAATATAATTTATAGTGTGGGTCTGGGGGTGTAGGACACCCCCTGGGGGTGTAGGTAAAGTTCGTGACAGTCGCAGGTGTGCACCTTGTCCTGCCATAAGTTCTGTTACAATTTGAATATAGTGTAAAAATTAAAGAAACGCGTTTTTCTAATGTGTTGTAATTTTTATTTTGATATTATTATAGTGTTTCTGAAAATCAACATCTTATTCAAAATGTCGCCTCTCGCTTTAATGCACGCTTTTAGACGATCAGGCCATTAGGCTATAGCGGCACGATGGTTTCGATGGGTATTGATGACGCTGCTGAAATAAGAGCTTTCTTAAGACTCTCCAAATTTCGGTGGCGAACTTTGCAGGCCACACTCTCTAGCTCTGACCACTATTTGTAATCAAGGGGATTCAAATCTCGGCTTCCTGAGGGCCAATCTTCAGCACTAATAAAGGCTGGAATATTCTGACGTAGCCACTCTTGAGTTGTTTTGGCTTTGTGTGCCGGTGCAGTCTTGTTGAAAGACCCAGTGCTCTCCATTAAAGAGGGTTATTGTCAAGTCCACGCTTTCGAAGACATCTTGTTGGTACACTTTTGCTCCAGTTTTAACGTCCTTTTCACAAAAATGCAAGGAACTGACGCCTTTAGGGGATACTCCCCACCAGACCATACCGGATGTTGGATGATGACCTCTCTGAACCCTTGGCACAATAAATTTAGCTTCTTCAGATGTTCTCGCATAGATTTTGTTGTTTTGCTTATTAAAAACTTCCTCCACCGTAAAAATTTTTTCATCCGTAAAAAGGATATTTTCATGACCGTTTCTTGCGTGCCAATGAAAAAGCTTCTTACTTCTTTCCAATCGTATTTGTTTTAGCCGTGGAGTTAAAAGATGGCCTGTGCACCTGCAAAAGGCCTTCATGTGGAGGTCATCACGGATTAGTCGTGACATGGATCTGGAAGACATATCCATTTCTCTAGCCATGATCTTTTCTTTTCTTAAGGGATTTCAGCGAATCCGCTCCCGCACAGCTTTTATGACTCCACTCGTACGAACAACGAGAGGTCTACCTACCTCTTCTCAGGTTGTCTTCCACTTGAGACGACTCCAAGAAACAATCGATGGTACGATAAATAAACATTTTCGATATGTCGAGTTTTTTAGCAACGTGAATTTTTGACTTGCGATATTTCCGCATTTGTGCAATGCAATCAGCGCGATGCGATTTTCGTTATTGCCCCACTCCATATTAATTACGCAAAATTTGAAACCAAACTGATTTGAATTTGTTTTGCAATAGAACATTGTACAAAAAAATGCGAATAACGGGATCATACAATTTAAAATTTCAAAGCCTTCCACTTTGAAAAGCTTGTAACAGAACTTATGGCAATACTAGGTATATGTTCGATCCTTGCGCTTCTATGTCTCAGTTCGACACGCAGCCTCCTCGTGGCGTCCCTTGGATAGCAATCAGACACCTGTCAATGAGCCAACTAATGCGTGCGGCGGGCTTCTCTATGGCCTTGAATGAATGGTTGTGCGTCGGGCTTGGAATCCACCACGTTTAAATATTCACCAATGAATCCTAAAATGAAGACTCGGATAAGGAACCAAGCTAATGTTGACGATTCCCGCAAACGCCCAAAGGACAACGATGTAAGGATATGCACCTGGAATGTCGAACCCTCTACAGGGAAGGTGCCTCTATCCAGCTGGTGGATGTCCTCCAAAAATAAATAAAGCTGACATCACCGCTATGCCGATGGACAGGACAGTGTTGCTCCAGAAGAGCATCCTGTGATATCTACTACACCTGTCATGCTTCGAGACATGAATTTGTTGTTGGATTTGTGGTTAGGAAGAGACTACGTCATCTAGTCTTGAGGTTCACGCCCGTGAATGAGCGCATAGCCACTATCCGCATCAAGGCAAAATTCTTCAACATCAGCCTAATTTGTGTCCATGCCCCGACGGATGAGAAGGATGAAACGACCAAAGATGACTTCTACGAGCTCCTCGACAAAACTTGAGCATTGCCCCCGCCACGATGTTAAAATCGTGTTAGGCGACTTTAATGCCAAGGTGGGCAAGGAGAGTCTCTTTGGTCCGACGATCGGAAAATTCAGTCTCCACGACGAAGTCACCGATAACGGTATGAGACTGATCGACTTCGCCGCCGCACGAAACATGACCGTTAGTAGCACCACATTCCAACATAAGGATATCCATAAGGCCACTTGGCTGTCCCCTGATCAAAACACACGAAACCAGATTGATCACGTTGTGATCGACGGAAGGCACGCTTCCAATGTACTAGACGTACGCACAATACGTGGTGCAAACATCGACTCAGACCACTATTGGTTGCAGCCAAGGTCTGCACACGTATATGTGTCGCAAATCGCGTACGGATAGGTACAAAGAGAAAGCTGGATGTCGAAAAGCTGCAATCACAACAGACAGCCAAAGTCTTTGCCAACCAACTTTCACTTCTCTTTTCGCAAAACACCCCTCAACTTGATGATATATGCGCGCAGTGGACGCACATTTCCCGCTCTATGCGTACGGCTGCCGAAGAGGTGCTAGGCTACCACCGTCGACGGAGAAATATGTGGTACGACCAAGAGTGTCGCGATGCTACTGAAGCAAAAACGCAGTTTACAGAGCCACCCTGCAGTCAGTTGAAACGCGAGCTGCTAAGGAGCGATACAGAGAGTTGAGGAGGGAGGAGAAACGTCTTTTCCGGCGGAAGAAAAGAGACCAGAGTTCAATTATATCGAAATGTTACGGGACAGGAACGAGATTTGGAAATTCTTTGAAAGAATAAGACGCCTGGTTTTTCTTCCTTTTTTGTTTTGTTTTTATTTATTAATTCAAACACACAGGGTGTACCCCTATGAATGCAGGGCATTGTGTTGAATGGAAGGAAGGTTGATAGGTGGGAGGAAGAAGGAGGGAGAATGAGAGAGGGAATGCAATCACACAGGACACCGATAAAGAGACAGATTGTGGCAAGTGTTACACCTTTGCCACAATGAACTTCAGTTTATTTGTATCGACTATGACCACATTAGGTCCAAAGGCCTAGCTTTTCGCTTTTTCCTGAAAGGATGAAGACGGAAATATGCTGACAGATATTCAGTGCAATATGAGATTATGGAGGAAGTACTTTTCACGGCTACTTAATGGCGATGACGGCAATAATCCCGCCGCTGCGGAATATACTCCGGAAACCCCAATCACTGACGGCGCTGAAGTACCGCCGCCCGACTATGAGCCATAGCTCGGCTGAAAAACAATAAGGCTGCAGGTGCAGATGGTCTGCCTGCTGAGTTGTTTAAGACTGGAGGCGAATAGCTCACAAAATGCAAAAAGCATGTCAAGTGATTGTACTCTGCCCAAACCATAAAAATGGTGATTCCACAACCTGCGCCAACTTTCGACTGATAAGCCTTCTTAATATTGCATATAAGGTTGTATCGATAGTACTGTGCAAAGAACTGAAGCCCACTTCAACAAACTGATTGGACCTTATAAGTGTGGCTTCAAGCCTGGTAAATTCACCACGGACCATATATTCACATTACTTTAAATCGTGGAAACGACAAGAGAAAACATCTATTCGTCGATTATAAAGCCGCCTTCGACAGCACGATTAGGGATCACTTGTACGTCGCAATGTCTGATTTTGGTATTCCTGCAAAGCTCAATCGTCTTTGCAAAATGACACTGACCGACACCGCGCAGTGAAAATTGTGACACCTTTCCGCGCCGTTTGATACCAAAAGAGCTTTCAGGCAAGGTGATTCCCTATTGTGCGACTTCTTTAAGCTTATGCCGGAGAAAATAATTCGAGCTGCGACCATCGACATCTGGAAAGAGAGTTGGATAAAATGTTACTGTGGACTATTGAATTCATATTGGAATACTATTGAATTCATCAAGGATTTCGTTTAAATAGGATTCAGCATTAATACCAACAAAAATGACAGCCTTGAGATCAAGCGGAGATTAACTCTTACAAACAGGTGTTACTACGAGGTCAGTAAGCAATTGAGAAGCAGAGCCCTCTCACTCTACCGACGAAAATAACGCTTTATAAGTCCCTCATCTTTCCCGTCCTAATATATGTAAGCGTGACGTTGACATTGACAATCAATGATGAGAGACTGTTAGGAGCGTTCGAGAGGAAGATACTCCGTAAGATCTACAGCCCAATATGCGTGGACGAAATGTATCGAATAAGATGGAACGATGAGCTGTATGAGCTGTACGCCGACACTGACATAGTCAAGCGTATAAAACTCCAGCGGCTTCGCTGGCTGGGTCATGTTGAGCGAATGAAAGAAAGCGCTCCGGCTAGAAGGGTGTTTTATTCGAACCACGGTGGAGGAACACGCAGAAGCGGACATCCTAATCTCCGTTGGAAAGACCAGGTACAGGGCGACCTGACTGCACTTGGCCTTATCAACTGGCAACATCGCGCGCTTAGCAGAGGCGACTGTCGAAGCTTTATAGAGGCGGCCAAGACCGATCAGTGATTGTAGTGCCAGCTAAAAATGTAGGTATAATTTAATGTTATATTGTCCTGAAAATGGCTTCTAAGGGGCAGACCAGAAAAATATTAAAATGTTTACGTATCCTTCATACACAATTGTCATGACTAATCGGCCCCCGTTATCTTCAAGTGAAAGTATCTATAAATAGTGCAGTTTTTTCTATATTAGTCATTTTCATCTTGGATCTTCTGAAGTCAATATGTCGAGCCAACAAGAACAGCGCCGCAAATATATACTGGACATTTACTTGACAAATCCTCCCAACTGCCCGGAACTTCGGCCTATTGAAATATATTGGGCTATAATGAAGCAAATCCTAAGAAAAACAAAGAAAGTTTGCAAAAATTATGTAGAATTTCGAAATCGATGGAATTAAGCCTATGCAGTAGTCACCGAACATACTGTCCTGTCTCTAACTAAGAACGTTAAGAAAAATTTTAAACAATTGTGCAACTGCTAATAATATTTGAGTTATATTTGTGAGTTATAGTTTAAAAAATGCTTAATAAACTGAAATTTATTTGAGTGAAATCGGGCTGTTGGCTGGTTTTTAATGTCTCCGCATTAATTATACAATTTTTCTGGTTCAACCCTTAAGTCGCGAAATATTGATAAAATAAACAATAAAAGCTAAAATTGGTTGCACAGTGTTAGTGTTATTAAAGAATATATTAATGAATGTTTGTTAAACAAATATTCGACTTTAACTTATCACTTTAATTTAATTTTATGACAAAACCTGGAAATTCCTGAAATTTGGTTTTGGGACTTCATTAGATACCCTGCTGTCACTGGAACTAAGAATGGTTTCGTCTGTAATTTTTTATATTTTTTTATATATTTTATATTTTTATATTATTTTTATTAAGCTTAAAAATTGTACGTGATAATAAAAATATACTAGCGGTATTCACTATTTGTTTGACATAAAACTACAAAATAGTAACATTTATATATGGTAACTACATGTTTGTTAAAACAAATATTGACAAGTTTATTATTACAAGTATAAATTCACAATTGTAGAAAACGGCGAAACGACATTAAATGATTTTTTTTTTACAATTCTGTGATACAATTTCCATACAATTCACATATTTGTAAGTTGTTGGCCCGTGGAGTTTTTATGAATGTAAGTACATATGTATTAATATGCAATATGTGTACAATTATCATTTTCAGATATGAAGATATCTGCCCATCTACTCACAACATGGATGTTCCACATGTGAAAAGAGAAGATTATCAATTAACCGATATTAGTGACGACGGGTTTTTAACATTGATGTCTGACAATGGGGAAATACGTGAAGACCTTAAAATACCAGAGGGTGACCTAGGAAATTCCTTACGATCTGATTTCGATAATGGCAAGGATCTTCTAGTAAGTAAAAATTTAATACCTTGTTCCAAGTGGTTAAAACTAACATTCACCTCACCTCTGGTCTTAAAAGTTTGTTTATACATAAAAGTGGTTTAATGTAAAAATATGTATGTATATGTGCCAGAGCTATTTCTATTTCAGCTTATTAACTTTTGAAATAAATAAATTTTAGCCCATTTTACATCGAAAAAATGCAATTTTTAGCACTCTTCTTAACTTAAACAAAATATAAAACGGAGGAAGAAAGTATTTTCTATTTTGATTTGATAACTTAACTGTGAGGCACCCGAACTTCTCTTTCGCATTACGGAACATCAGTAATTTCAAAAATATGGAAATTTTACACTTTAAAGTGGAAAAAAAAATTTCGGCAAATAAAGGGCATGAGCTACAATCTTTGTTACTTTATAATGAGGAAAGCTAATGCATACACACCGATTTACTGCGTATCTTTATACGCATTATACGCACCAATATGAATCCGACGTTTTGAAACTACAATCGCACAAAGTAAGTAAATATTGCTGAAAGAAAAGAATAAAGGTCTTTATTATATAATTTTTACATGAGCTGGTCAAACCGCTAAAATTGTCGCTTAGTTGCAATTTTTATCTTTGCTAAAAAATCACTTTTGAGAAACACTTTAGTTACAGTGTTTTGTCAAGTGGAAAAACAATATTTTCTGAAGGATTCCAGTCCGACAGTCACCTCTGCTAAGAGAGGCGCTGGCGCCTTTTGATAAGGCCAAGTGCAGTCTGGTCGACCTGCATGTTCATCCACCGTCACTCGAATAAAACAACATTCTAACCGGAGCGCCTTCTCCCATTCGCTCAACATGACCGAATTTCATCATTGGTGGTCAATATCCCCATTTCTACGCATTTATATTAGGAAGGGAAGGATGAGGGACTTATAGAACGTTATTTTTGTCGACCGAGAGAGGGCTCTTGGTCTCAAGACTAATATTATTGTTGATGTTAATGCTGGATACTAGGTAAACGAAATAATTGACGACTTCAAAAGTGTACCATAATTGTCAACAGTAACATTTCAAGTCCAAGGTGTCGTAACTCTTTGTTTGTTGACACACGATATTTCGTTTTGTTCTAGTTCACCACTATAGGTAGACCCACTCATGACACTCTAGTAGAAAATAGTGCCAGAGATGTCGATGTTCACAGCTCGGATTATTTTCTTCAGCATAAGGTTAAAGAAGTCGCGTTTGTCTGAAACCTCTTGGTACGAAATGCGGAGAGGTCTGTTCCAATTTTCACTGCGCTTAAAAGCGACTTTATAATCGACGAATAGATGTGGGTTTGGATCCGTTTTTCTAGGGCCTTTTCCTGGATTTAGCGTTGTGTGAATATTTGGTCGATGGTTGATTTTCCAGGCCTGAAGCCACACCGTCCAATCAGTTTGTTGACGATGTGCTTCAGTCTTTCTCACAGTACGCTCGATAGAATCTTTTATGCAATATTAAGAAGACTAATCACACGGTAGTTGGCGCATATCGCATCTCACCTTTCTTATGGATTGGGCAGAGTACGCTGAGGGTCAAATCATTTGGCATGCTTTCATCCGACCATATTCTGCATAGAAGATCAAGCATGCGTTTTTTGTGCTCTTCGCCTCCAGTCTTAAATAACTCAGCCGCCAGGACATATGCACCTGCTGCCTTATTGTTTTTCAGCCGAGCAATGGCTGTTAAGATCTCCTCATTATCGGGTGGTGGTACTTCAATACTGTCCGTGATTGTGGTTTCTGGACTAGATTCCGCAATGGCTGGATTTTTACCGTTATTGCCATTAAGCAGCTGCGAAAAGTGCTCCCTCCATAATCTCATTATGCCTTGAACATATGTCACCAGATTTCCGTCTTCATCCTTGCAGGAAGAGGCCCCGGTCTTCAAACCATCAGTCAGCCTTATTCTTTCAAAGAATTTTCGGACCTAGTTCCTGTCCCGCAACATTTCGATATCATTGAATTCGCGTCATTCTTTATCTCTTTTCTTGCGCCTGAAAAGACGTTTCTCCTCAATCCTCTGTGCCGCTCCTTAGCGGCTCTCGTTGCAACTGACTGCTGCGTGGATTTGTAAAAAGAGTTTTTCGCTTCAGTAGCATCGCGACACTCTTGGTCGTACCACATATTTCTCCGTCGACGGTGGTAGCCTAGCACCTCTTCGGCAGCCGTACGCATAGAGTGGGAAATGTTCGTCCACTGCGCGCATATATCATCAAGTTGAGGGGTGTTTTGCGAAAGGAGGAGTGCGAGTTGGTTGGCGAAGACTTCTGCTGTCTGCTGTGATTGCAACTTTTGGAAATCCAGCATTCTCTTTGTACCTATCCGTACGCGATTTGCTACACATATACGCGTGCAGACCTTGGCTGCAATCAAGTAGTGTTCTGAGTCGATGTTTGCACCAAGTATTGTGCGTACGTCTAGCACATTGGAAGCGTGCCTTCTGTCGATCACAACGTGATCAATCTGGTTTCGTGTGTTTTGATCAGGGGACAGCCAAGTGACCTTATGGATATCCTTATGTTGGAATCTAGTATTAAGTACTAACGGTCATGTTTCGTGCAGCGGCGAAGTCGATCAGCCTCATACCGTTATCGATAGCTTCGTCGTGGAGACTGAATTTTCCGATCGGCGGACCAAAGAGACTCCTTGCCAACCTTGGCATTAAAGTCGCCTTACAACATTTTTATATCGTGGCGGGGGCAATGCTCATAAGTTTTGTCGAGGATTTCGTAGAAGTCATCTTTGGTCTTTTCATCCTTTCCATCCGTCGGGGCATGGACACAAATTAGGCTGATGTTGAAAAATTTTGCCTTGATGCGGATCGTGGCTAGGCGCTCGTTTACGGGCGTGAACCTCGAGCCTAGATGACGTAGTCTCTACCCAACCCCAAATCCAACACCAAATCCGTGTCCATAGCATTTCCTGTATAGCGGTGATGTCAGCTCTATATTGTTGGAGGACATCCACCAGCTGGATAGTGGCACCTTCTCTGTAGAGGGTTGGGACGTTCCGGGTATATATCCGTAAATCGTAGTCCCTTGGGAGTATGCGGTAGTCGTCAACATTTGTGGGGTTCCATATCGGAGGATTCATATTTTAACGTGGTGGGTTCCAATCCCGACGCACAACCATTCATTCAAGGACATGGAGAAGCCCGCCGCACACATTAGTTAGCTTACTGACGGGTGTCAGATCGCTATCCAGAGGACGCCACGAGGAGGCTTGAAACATAGAAGCGCAAGGATCGAACATGGACGCACTGTTTGCAACAAAATATCTAAAAACATCTAGCCGAAAATACAATATACATATATGTTTTTTATTGAGACAACTTATTTGAACAATTCTTAAGAAATTTTTCTACTAATCCGGTACTATTTAGTGAAAATTTAGAATGTTATTGGCAGTTTAAAGTAACAAGTCATAATGTGAAATTATTCCACATACATTTAGGTTTTGATTTGCTTTGTATTGAAAGAATAAGCACTATGAGCGACGAATAAGTAAAAGATTCAATAAGTAAAAGTGCGTTCAATTTAGAAGGGAAGATCCTATGTGGAAAGAGGTAGTTAGACAAAAGACCACAGATATGTATTACTAAAATGATTAAAAATACTTTCCAGATTTTGTATTCTTAATTTTAATCCAACTTTATCGATAATATCATTTTAACAAATTTTAAAATTTTTACGGAGACATTAATTTAAATTATTTTTTGCAAATTTTGCTTTCTTAGTGTTTGCTTCATTATAACCCAATATCTTTCAACAGGCCGAAGTTCCGGGCAGTTGGGAGGATTTGCCTTTTTTGGGACCACTGTCACATTATTTTCCTTATATCATTCCATAGTTGACCTGAAGCAATGACTTGTGGCTAGCTCTGGCCAAGACAAAACGGTTCCTTTGTGCTGTCCAATAAATGGTAGAAGTTTTTGCAGGCATTCTTCTATATAAATTCTGGAGTTAGTTGCTCCTGTCGTAGTGAACGCATTGCTCCGTAGGCCGCAGGTGCAAATAGCTTGCCAAACCATGAAGCGTTTTGGAAATTTGGTTTATTTTACTTCAGAGTATTTTCTAGGTATTGCATCCCTATTCTTTGTTGTGAAATAGGCAGAATCACGTAATCGAATTTGGTTAGGTAATTGTCTTACAGCTTTTGGGCACGCGTCTTCGCTACTTTTTTCTTCGCTTCCGACTGGTCAGGTACTTTCTGCTGTTTGTCGCATTACAGTGGATTGCGATGTACCAGCTGTAGCTGCAACATCTTGTTTCAACCTTTTTCAGCACTTCTGGGTTACTTGGACCTTTTTTTTCTGCCTGATACTTTGGTTCTGCAGATGCAGTTTCCAGCGTTGTAGTTGTTTATGACGTTATAAACCGTCACAAAACTCGCTGTGTTTTCCTTTGCAATGCTTAGTGTAGACTTCTTCTTATCAGTCAAGTAAATGCCCAGTATTAATTTGAGACGCTCGTTTTTGTGGCTCGACATGTAGACTTAATTAGAACCGAAATGAAAATGACTAATATAGAAAAAACTGCACTATTTATAGATACTTTTACTTGAAGATAACTTGGTACTAACTCTTGGCAATTGCGTATAATGGATACGTAAAGATTCAATAATTTTTCTGGTTCACCCCTTATATCTAAAATGTTTAAAAGTACATCTACATTTAAAAATTAAATTTATACCTCTAACTTTTTGATCGTTAAATTAAAACGCTGAGTATTTCAAACTTCTTCATGGAGATTTTATTTGGAAATCTACATACAGCGAACGGTAGGAATTTTGGGACATTCATATACTTATGTGCCTGCCACTTCTCAGCAACGTTTTGGCCAAGACCTAAAAATAAACAGGCGAAATAATGTGGTAGGATGGTGGCTATGTTCGGATCTTTTCGACTGTTCCCCATATTATGCACACAACCGGCAACTTACTGTCATGATTTTGGGAGTGGTGAGCAATGAAGGACATGTTATACCACCCCATCCTTGGGACTTGGTTTTGGAAACAGTTATGAAACCCTGGAGAATGAATCTCTGGTAATCCATATATTCGCGGGGCTGGATGCTACGTTAGATGTTAGTTGCGTTTTTTCTTGTTTATTATGTTTTGTTTGTGCAAATTGTTTGCAATAGTGTTGTTTTTCTATTGGAGTTTGTTGGTAAAGTCTATCCTAGTGGTTTTATATGTTGTTTTGTCATCAAGTAACTCACCCATCTTATTTTTATAGTCCTTTTACATAATCATAGTCGCATTTTCTTTGTCTGTGTTGGTTACAATTATATCTTCTTTACCATATGTATTGTATATTTAAGAAGTGTTTAGTTGCCTATTTGTATGCTGTTGCTGTTGTTTTTGTTGTTTGAGTGGTTGTTTTCGTCCATAATTAATTAACATAATTAATGCAAAGCACCGTTTTAATACCACATTCCACATTTGTTGTTATTCAATTGTTGGTAAAAGGTGAGGTCGTATTTAACGTAAGTCTCAGGATCTGAACCTCAAAGAGCTATGTCCACTTTGTGAAGTTCGAGGCTTTTTATCTTGATTTCTGAGATTTCATTAATATTATATTTTGGAGGAATGCCTGCTGTGGCACATAAATAGTGAAAGAGACTTTCCGCTTCTCCCTGTTCCTGGCAACTACGACAGGAAGTATTGAATGGAAGATTAAATGTTGCTGCATGTTCTACCTTCCATTGTCATGTGAGAACAGCGGTAATGCGAGAGATTTTGGCACGAGAACACTTATCAGTTGTTTTGTCCTGAGATCATTATATTCTTATCACGTTTTCTTAGTCAGTCACTTATGTTATGGCTGTGAGTGGCCTTAACACTGCTAAACGAAATTGCAGACAGATTCCGGAGCTCGTCGTTGTAGAGCTCCGTAGGGAAAATACAAAAAAACTCAAGTTTAGGGTAGGTGTATAAGCAATGTAGGAAGTGTTGATGTTGTGTAGTAATGGACCCTGTAGGAGTATCTTGTTTTGGCTGTATGTTCTCATGGTCCAGCTTCCTACTTCTTTGAGTTAGACTGCTCTGCATGAGGCAATTGATTTTATGTGGAAGTCTATTGATATAAGTGAGTAAGTTAAGAGCCTTAGCTGGACTAGTGCTACGTGCTCTTGTAACGAGAATACAATCTGATCTTTGTATTCTACTCAGTTTAGTTTGTTTGTACTTCTCAGTTACAGCCGGCCACCAGACCAGGGTTGCGTGCGTCAGAATTGGCTGTGTATTCATCATGAATAGACTTACTCCTGAACAATGTTTGCAAATTATTGAAATTTATTATCAAAATTCGTAAAAAATATGTGTTATCGCAAAATTGTTTTCAGCGACGAGGCTCATTTTTGGCTCAATGGATACGTGAATAAGCAGAATTGCCGTATTTGGAGTGAATACCAGCCAGAGGCAATTCAGCAGCTACCAATGTATTCCGAAAAATGCAGTGTTTGGTGCGGTTAATAGGCAGCGGCATCATAGGGCCGTACAAAGACGACGAAAGCCGCAGCATTACGGTCAATGAAGAAAGATACCGTTCGACTATAACACTTTTTTTTGGCCGAAAATGCTAGAATTGTACTCGGCCGACATGTGGTTCCAACAGGACGATGCCACATACCACACTGCACGCGAAACCATGCATAAATTGAGAGGCGAATTTGGTGAGCAGTTAATCTCACGTTTAGGTGTAGTCAATTGGGCACCAAGATCGTGATATTTTTTGTGGGGCTATGTCAAGTCTCTTTTCTATAGGGACCAGGCAAACACGATTACTGCTTTGGAAGCCAATATTGAACGCGTCATTGGTGAGATTCCGGCCGAATGGACCACTTGAAGCGTAGCCGCGAGCAACATTTAAGTGAAATTATATTTAAAAACTAAATGGCAGAAATTGGTTTATCGATCCAAATAAAAATTTCATTCTCGTTTGTAAAATTTCTGTTTTTTTTTCATTTTCAAAATCCAAACTCTTAAAAAAATCACCCTTTATAAAATAAAATCCTGAAGAAGCTGTTAATAACTTCCTAACGTTGGAGATAAAACCGAAGCTGATTTGCGTGTTAATAAAAGTCAGAGATGCGAACCAAAGAAAAATAAATTGAATTTGATGATATAAAAAGGACATTCAGTTCATTACTTTATTTAAAAATTTTCTTTTATTTTATCTGCACTAAGTTCTTAATTATAAGCTCTAAATTAAAAATGTGATGAACAAATACAATATATTATATTTTATAAAACAGAAAAATAATAGTGGGATTCATGTACTAATTTTTCAAAGTTAATTCTATTTTATTGTTCCACGAAAATATTTGTCAAACTTATAAGTATGTATAGATATATGGATGTCGAATATTCGCCCTTATTATGGTTGGCGTCATCGACACGAATAATATTGACAGCGCCTAATTGGCATCGCTGTTGTCGATTTCGATAACAACAACTATTGACACATCGTTGGTATCGACTAAATCATATACCTTTGACGTCGACTAGAAATTACACAATTTGAGTAGACACAATTTTTGCGACGAATTGAACAACATTTTTTAATTAAACTTTTTTTTATTTGTTTAAATAAATCACTCACTGAATTATAAAATGAGTTGTTCCTTATTTCATAAAGTTTTTAACCTATGAAGGCTACTGAAAAATAAAAAGACTAAATTTCAAGAAATCTGTTTTTTTTTTTCTCGAATTTCCGAAGCTTCAAAATTTTGCATATTTTCTGAGTTATCTATTTCAAAATTATCTTCGCTAAATTCGCTATTATTTATTGCTGTGTTGTTATTTGCAATCTCGTTGTGAAATTTAATGCATATGTTATGCAACGCAGACAAAAGCTTACGATTTGAGCTGTTTTAAAAGGCTTATATTGCAGTTGACGAGCGCCGAGTAAACAACGAAATCTATTTTATAAAACACCAATAGTTCTTTCTATAATGTTCCTCGCTTTTGCGTGTTTACTATTGAAAATAGCATTTGGAATTCCTTTTGCTGCGGACCGATAAGGCGTCATTAAACATGGCTCCAGAGGATAACCAGCATCACCCGTACAAAATTTAATTTTGGTATAATATAATTTTTTACGTTTATAAATACGTACCTAAAAGCCAACAGTTTCTTTCACCAGCAATTATTTCGCAATGCTTATGTTCGAGGGAATCAAGTCTGTATATCTAGCATCTAAAAATCTAATAACAATCTTGTGATCACAAATCTGACAGTAAATTCATTAAAGTTGATAATTATAATTCAAAATAACTAATCCTTTTAACTTACATTCATTGTGTTTAGGCTAAAAATCCTTTCCTGTTGTGATAGAATTTCTTCTGCCTTACTCGGAGCCAAGATCTTTATGTGCGTTCCATCTAACTTACTTACTTTTTCCATCTTCCGATCTTTTTCCATCTACACATCCAATAACCTCAGGAAATCCAGCCTTCACAAAAAACTCCAATTTGGCTTCAGCTTTCTCATCTTACTTATTTAAAATTTTATGAAAAGTAGACATATTACCGCTTCCTTTAAACGCCGATTTGTTTGCGAAAAAAGTTTCGAAGTGATTCTTAACTTAAACTTAACTCCTAAGCTTGATTTTATATAAAAGAAACTGCTGTGTTAGCAGTTCCCACGGCAGCAGCCATAGGAAGGCCATAGCTACGCTGACGTGCCTTTCATAGCGGATGCGCGTGCAGATCATATTGCACATCGCAAGCGCGTTTCTTAACCCTAAGCTTAATTCCACCTAAAATAAACTGCTGCGTTAACGGTTCTCACGGCAGCAGCGATAGTTGCGCTGACGTGCCTATCGTAGCGGATGCGCGTGTGGATCATGTTGCATATCGCAGACGCATTGTCAGCAGATTATGGCAGGTGAATGTGTGAATAGATTAGGCGATTGTGTTAATTTCCCCCCCTCTAAATATCTGCGCCCCGCAGATTTGTTGGTGGATTCGACGGACTCTTGGGAGTATCGGCAACTAGCTTTGGAGCGTCAGGCCGAGGTACCTCAGAGAGGTTGATACTTGCTGTTATCTTTCTCCAAATTGAAAAGCAAACCACGGCTAAGATCAAGAGAAAAAATGCGTCAACCGCCAAGGAGAAGTGAAAATTCTGGCCGAGTCTTTGGAGGGGATCAATGTTATTAGTGATTAGGACGTGAATGTATTCAAGGTTTGGTTTAACTCCCTGATTCGTTACATTGATTAGAGCCGACGTTAATGCTTGTGAGCTCTTTAAGGCTCTGCTAGTGAAGGTTTGATTCTTCACCCATATAGTTTCATTGTTAAGTTGGATAATGAACGTGCCGTTGAGGGTTCTCGTGTGAGTAGCGTCACGAACGATCCCTTGGAAATTTGTCAGAACGAGCATGTTGTCATCGATTAGTTCTATCATTTCCCTGGATTCGGGTTCGAAGTGACACTTGGCGTCCCCTCCTTTCATTAAGCGTGCTGCACATCCTTCTTCGGGTAACTTTTTCAGATGACCTTCTTCGCATATCGTAGAGTTATTAATTGAAGGGCATTCATTTATTATGCCATACGTTTCATCTGTCCTGACTAACATCTTGGTATACCTCACATCTGCCTTCTTTCCGGCGTAAGTGGTGGTTATCGTTAGCAGCAAGCGAAATTTATCTGGTTTGACCTTAGGAATCGAAAGTACGTAAAGGAGGAGAGTGCCATTTGAGAATAGCGAAGGCTTCGCATATTCTATAGCTTCGATTGTGTTCTGGTATGGTAGGGCTTCTTCTTCGTTGATTAGTTGCTGCACTTCTTCCCGATTTAGGAGGTTGGTGTTGACTATACCCGTTTTTGCTACTTGGCATGCACGTATTACCTCGTTTATTTCTTCCTTAAGAATCTAGACTCGGTTGAGTAGCATTACCTCAGAGTTCTCAGAGTTTTCAGTGCTGTCCTCCTTCCCGATAGCATTCACGTAGTGGATCATTTGGTTCATATGGTTCATTGATTCTCGAGTGGCATTGAAAAGTTGCTCATTGATTTTAAATTGCCGGTTGTTACCGTCGATGATGCTGTTCTGGCTTCTAAGATTTGTGTCCCAATCAGTTGCGTCGGGTGAACCAGCGACCCACTTCCAAGCTGAGCCAATCCAGTTAGGTAAGGCGTTGTTCCATCTGACTTAAGTTGTAGTTGACGAAGGATTTCGTGACAGCATTCCTCATGATATTTGCGGAGTTCTCGAACTTCCTTAATGCTGTGACAAAGAGACAATTAATTTGAAATGACCATTCACGATCCAGCCATCACCTCGGTGTATTGTTACCAGGGAGGGCATCATCGTTGAAGATGCCGAATCCGCTAGCGCTGGAAATCATCAATAATCTAACTCGTAATATTAAAAATTGTAAAATTAACAAAGTTATTCAAATATTGTTGAAAAGCACATGTTTTTGACAGTATGGTTTTTAGTTATCCGCCCAAAACGGTTCCTTCCTTCTGTTCCTGTGTGGTTCTTAGGTAGCTCTTCTCGAGTCCAAGAGGGATAAAACCCTTGGCGGAACCAGAAGTGGTTTGTAAGGAAGAAATTGTCTAAACGGTTGAACATTTTCTTTTGCCATAAAAACTTACAAATGGAAGTGCTTGTATAAAATTGTTACTTCGAACTTTATATTATTTTTGATAACTTGAAAGCTTATACATAAGATATTTATTAGAATCTTATTCATTAATGCGTACATTTTTTCTTGTCCTAGCTTTATATTTTATTAAAATCAAATTCTATCAAATTCTTTTAAGTAAATTTTAAAATGTTACCCTAATAAGGGTATTCAAATTAATGTACGTTAGTTGTTGTACCTTTAAGTGATCGTGGAGGAAGGTGGAGTGAATAAAAGACAAACGTTATTTTATTTACTTGCCTATACATTTTTCACTCTGTTATCCGTTCCTATAATTTACTTTTTATAGAGTGGTTTCTCTTTTGCTTTTATTTGTTTATTCCTTACATAAATCACGTCCCCTTGTTCATATTTTTATCCTCGCCCCTATTTCGGTTCACGCGCAAATTACGAATTTCTTGGTTTTTCTTAATTTCCTCCCTTATTTCTTCGAAAACCTTTTCGCGGAAGTTAGTCTGATTCTGATTATTTATTCGCTGCGTTCTGTTGAAAAAAATATCGCTCGGTTTATTCTTGGAGCGATCGACAGCTATGTACAACAGTTGTTTAGGAGCCGTGATGCTTACCTCTTATTGCAGGCAACGGTATATTTCCAAGATAGTGGAGTGAAGTATTTCAACTTGACCATTTACTTCGCTCCTGTGGATTGGAGTATGGTAAAATCTAATACCTAGAGCCCTTATGTAATTAGCGACAACAGGGCTCACAAAACCTCCCTCGTTGTCAGTAACAATCATTTGAGGCGCAGTGAAATAGTGGATTATCTTTGCGAACTTACCCCGTAAGTGTATCGCGGACCTATCCTTTATGTGGAAAAATTTCGCAAATTTTGAAAATTTGTCTAAACAGCCCAGGAATTTTTGACCTTGAATTTGGAAGATATCTATGTGCAAAATGTCGCAGGGGTTAACTGGAATAGGAGTGTCTTTCAGCTTTGGCACAAAAGGATGCCTGTCATACTTAATTTCCCGGCATACCTCACATGCCTCGGTATTAAAGCTTTATTCTATTTGCCATTTTGGGGAAATAATAGCGCTAAGATTTGCGTCTTGTTTTCTAAAGGGTTGCTATGAATGCAAATCCTCTCTTCGTTTAGAACATCCTCGACTAACCTCTGTTTTATTCGTATCTTATAATACCGAAAATGTTCAAGGTACACCTCTTGAAGCAGTTGAAGTTTGTCTTCGGGTGTCTTGATGCCATTTATCACATTCGGCCTCAAATGCTCCTTCAGGACCCTCGTTAGTGTTTCCCAATCAATTCTGTTTAAGGTAACATAATGACGAGTGTAGCCGTTATGTGGGCTTTCTACGCAAAAAAGCTCTTTACCCTCCCTAATCACAAATTGGTTCCTGAAAACGTTTAAAGGTGCTTCCACATGAATAATTAAGTCAGACGCATCTTGCTCGGCACTGTGCATTGTTTCACCTTCACTTCCAGTTTCGATAGGAGGACTATTCTCGTTCTCCATTGCCATCAGGTGAAGTCCTATTTGGTGTGTAGGTTGGCACTTCATTCTTGACAAGGCGTCTGCCACAAAATTGGATTTACTTGGTGTGTAAATTAATTCGTGATTATTTTCTTCGATACGGGCCTTCCACCTTTTCAATTGTGCATTATTGTTTCTATTTCCTAGGGCAAAAGTGAGGTTGATGATCCGTATATATTTTAATGTTTTTAGCACCATATAAGTAAGAACGAAGGTTGTCCCTCATGTACATGTTTTTCCTTGGCACCATGACCGTATTTCGTACGTTAGCGCCGTGTATCGGGTGACTTCTGAAATTTAGATTCTGAATGTCAAGACATGCGGTATACGTCTCTTGTAGGGTCTTTGGCTTTGTACCACTATCATCTTTGATAAGTCTCCACTGAGTCCTATTATAAAGACATCCAATGCCCTATTCCTATATGTTTTCATTAACGCGTTCACTGTCTCCACAGAATAGTCATCTGTTTTTACTTTGCTGATAATCAAGGAGAACTGATGATTCACTCTAGCGTAAAATTCATCTAATTTAGAGCTTCCTTCAATAAATTGCCCCAACTGATGCTCAAGGGTACGAATGTCCCTCTTGTCTGCATAATGCAATGAAAGGCAAGCTTTCATTACGGGCCAATCGCTTTCTAAAATATTATGCGAAATAAGGGCTGAGGCGCTACCCCTAACTTTTCCCCTGATACTCTTGATATAGATTCGTTTCATCCTGACTATCTTATAATCATCCAAAATCTCTTCTACACAATGTATCCAAGAAACGTACTCCGACGGATCCCCTTCGAATACCTGCAGTTCCCTAACAGCATCGGGGAGTTTTCCTATATCCCTCAAATCTTCTTCCGTGCAAGGTCCCCGTAATGGAATTTCAAAGGGAACATGTGGCGTGTTGGCTTGCTCATGCTGACGAATGCGGTTCTCCGCTTTCTTCAACTCGGCCATCAGCGCACCAACCGAACCGGTCAGTTTCGTCACAGATTGAGCTAGGGCGTCCATAAGGCAAAGTAAATGAAATGTTTTTGATGTTCCTCCTTTAGGCACTTTCATACTATTCACTTGAGCACATACACTTTGACGAATCCTGGCAGGGAGTCGAACCCCGGCACAATATCTGAGAGGCGAGTGCCCACTAATTTTGCCAAGAATTACGTTTTAATTTGTGTCACTTCACTTAATTCTTCTCGACGTATTTTATTATGTGAGGTTTTTTCTTTTTTAATTTATTTATTTACTATTTATTTTTAAAATTTTTCATTTCCATTTTTTTCTATATTTTTTTCATTTATTTAAAGTTACTAATTTGGCCCGATTTCCTGGGGAAATTATATCGCCATAACTGATTATTCAATTGTTGCTTTTTCTTTTATATTGTTGTTAACTGTATTTTTTTTTATGTTCGTTTCTTTAATGTTGTTTTTGTATATTTATGTATAAGCTTTTGGGTTTTTTTCCATTATATTTGGTTTTTTCTTTTCGTTTTGTTTTTTTTTTTTACTTAGATAACAGTGAAACGATTTCTTCCTTATATTCACAGCGAACCTGACAAGGAGTTGAACCTTGATGACCCGCTACAAAGCGGGGCATCCAACCATTTTGCCAAAGGTTTCGCTTATTATATTTTATGAGTCACTTTTAATCTTTTTTATTTCCCAAAGGTAGGAATTGATGTTTCTGTCAAAATAAAAATTTATTTTATTTATTCATTAAGAAAATCGATAAGAGACCCTTACCACGGGTGGGGGGATCTCCTAGTTTTCTTTAATGTTCACGTGTCTGCAAAGCCCCTTACCACTGATGGGGGAATCTCTAAGTTTCCTTGATGTTCCTGTGTCTGCGAAGACCCTTGCCACTGGTGAGGGGAAGCTTGCAGCACAGGTTTTTTTTGTTTTTTTTTTATTTTCTTAAATTTATTTTATTTTTTTTTTTTATTATTATTTTTTCATTTATTTATTTCACTTCACTGTTGACTTATTATTAGGACTCCCATATGGGAGCCCATCCAAAGGAACCCGTCTTTTTAAAACGGGCCAATTAACGAGTGCACTGCAGGCTACTCGAAAAAATTAATGATGCGATTGTTTAATTCAGAGTTATATTTTTATTACCTATCACCTATCCTAGGTAGTTCCAAAATTGAAGTGAACTTAACTCCTAAGCTTAATTTTATATAAAGCGAACTGCTGTGTTAGCAGTTCCCACGCCACAGCGATAGCTACGCTGACGTGCCTTTCATAGCGGATTCGCGTGCAGATCATATTGCACATCGCAAGCGCGTTGCTTAACCCTACGCTTAATTCTACCTAAAATAAACTGCTGCGTTAACGGTTCTCACGACAGCAGCGATAGTTGCGCTGACGTGCCTATCGTAGCGGATGCGCGTGTGGATCATGTTGCACATCGCAGACGCGTTGTCAGCAGATTATGGCAGGTGAATGTGTATGTGTAATGTGTAATATATATATAATATATATAATATATATAATATATATAATATGTATAATATATATAATATATCTCAACGTCGACATCAACAGCACGTCAATGCTAATTCGGTATTTACTAAGGATGTTGTGTTGTCGTCGACATGTTATGGTATCGATAATTGAAGATAAGTAAACGTCTCAAAATTTTTTGTGTCAGCTGTTTCATTTTGTTTACAATTTGTGTCGAGAAATGTTTTTTATTTCGGATTCAAGTGAAAGTTAAAGCGATGAAGCAAGTAAAAAAAATTTGCAGCTTCAAAGAAAAGTTATGAAGATCAGAAACGTATGATTTACCGGATAGTAAGTACTTATGTACAAGAATCTGGCATGGTAGTGGCCAATATGGCTTACTTTGTGCTTATTAAACGCCGATTTGTCCAAGTAAGTCATACATTTCCGATCTTTGCTTCATAACTTTTCTTTGAAGCTGGAAATTTTTTTTACTTGCTTCATCGCTTGAACTTTCACTTGAATCCGAAACAAAAAACATTTCTCGACACAAATTGTAAACAATGAAACAGCTGACACAAAAAATTTTGACGTTTACTTTTCTTCAATTATCGATACCATAACATGTCGACGTCAACACAACATCCTTAGTAAGTACCGAATTAGCATTGACGTGCTGTTGATGTCGACGTTGAGATCGAATTGGCAACGACGTCGACAGCGCCAACCATAATAAGGGTGATTATTTTAGATTGAGATTATACTAGTCCAAAGAATAAAAAACTCAATTTGAATGACTCCAACTGCATATGCGAATATGTATTAAGATATATTTTTATTTTTATTTTCAGTGCACTGTTCTCAAGTCATGCGGAGAGGAATGTGTTATTGCTATTAAGACCAACACTGCTCTTGACAAGTAGACATCTATAATATAATCCGACTTCGTCTCGTTGCTGCAGATTTCTGTTGCATTTCCGACTAAATGTAAACAAAAAGATTGTTTTGACGTTTGCTATAGTAGTGTCTGATCCTTCACTATTATAGGCTATGTCGACTCATCTTGATATACTTCTCAATTTTTATTTCTATAATAGAAGTAATATAACCAGAAATTTGAAGCACATAGGATAAAGAGTTCAATAACATAAATAGATTTTTGCCAATAAAAAATTTTTTACTTTAATAAAACTCTTTTTAATTTGAAATTGTTATTTATAGGAAGAAGGTTGAGTTTAATTCAAGCAAATACATGTTCCCACCGATTCCAAATTGCGCAGCATGGTTTCGGCTGGAACTGCATTGAGATACTCCATTTCGGCATATAATGCCAAATGAAGCAACGGAAATATGGAAATGGAGTTTCAACGAAACTACGTCGAAATTAAGTAAAAAAAACAAAATACAACCGTGAATTCAATCAATGAAATAATATTGAAATGAATTTGCGTTAATATTTGATTGATTTTTAGTATCACATGTATTTTAATTATTTATATACATGGCTATTCATTTTGTGGTTTTAAAAGCTAACGTAAATAAAAGAAAATTAAATTTTTCTTAATTTTTTTATTATTAAGTTTTGACCTTGAAATTATGTGTTATATCATTTAAATTGCCGCTATTGCAACAATCAATCCTTTTGAGGTAATTTTCAACCACTTTTTTACACATTTAAAAAAAAATTGGGACGTTGGACAACGTCAAATGCTGTGAACGTCGGGGAATTGACAAATTCGGTTCTTCGGCCACACTTAAACTTACAGTAGCATACATTACAGTGATGCATATGCCTTTGCACATCCGTGACGTTCCTGTTTTTTAAAATATTTCTTCACTATCATTCCAATTGCTTGTTCAGTAGGACGATGATTAATGCCATAAACTCCCCTAAAGCGAGAAAAGTGGCTACGAGTGATTCACTTTTGTAGTAGATTTTAACAATTATAACGCATTGTTCAGTGCTTAAACGATACATTTTCGTAAGTGTCGGACAATAGAGTAATAAAATGGCAATTGGAATGACAGGTATGTTTGACATATCAGGGATGCCAACACTACGGTTATGAAACCACAAAATGGATAACCCTGGCATCTTCCAATACACTCTTTGCTACCATAAAAATGTGACATTAAAATATAGTGATGTATGTTAAAAATATAAAAGTGTATAAATGCAGAATTGTAGAATTGAAAAATTCAGCTATTTTTTATATAATTTATATTACTGTTTACACAGGGTGTACCCCTATGCAGAGCATTGTGTTGATTAGAAGATTAGAAGGTATGACCTTTAATAGATAATAGAAGAAAGAGGTTCTTAATCCAATTGTGCGTTTTTTTTTTTAATTTTCTATGATCAATAATAAAATTAATATATTCTTTACTTAAAACTAATACTTAAATGCAATAATTTTTACTTATAATTAATTTAATTTTGAACTTAAAATTAATTTAATTTTGAACTTAAAATTAATTTAATTTAGTTCTTATATGTATCTATAAGAGTAAATATACATTTTCAAACTTTAAATTAAAAGAATAACATCAACGGAGGTCATCAAGCGCCTGCTGTCTTCATCGATGGATCATAGAGTGCAGTAAGTGGTCTTAATGTTACCGGGGTAATCCTGGACACTTCTTGGCAATTTTACTATAAAATGCTTAATTTGAACTGTATTCCCAAACCGATTGTACTATTAGAAAGAGTATGTTCATAATTCAAAATGGCAGCAAGTACGACCGAAAAAACGCACAAGAAAGTGTCTAGATCGATTTCAGTAATTCTGGACACGACGGGGTAATTATAGACACAAAAGAGTAATATTGGGGAATTTTTATTTGTTATTTTTATGCATGAAAAAACTATTCAAAACATAAAAATGACGGCAAATGCTCGAACAAGTGAAATAATGAGCCGTTTTTTTTCATTTTTTACAACTTATTGAGTTTGATTTGGTCTGTTTAGGCGTTTAGGAGTGTCAAAACAAAACAAAAATAATAATGGAATAATAGGCTAACATATGCCGTCATGTGTCCATAATTACCCTTTTTATTCAATGTTATCGCAGTTGCATAAAACCATGGGAATTTTTGTATGGAATGAAAGGTAAAGAACCAAACTTCACTTTCCGGTATTATGGTAGTTGTTGCAAAAAATATCAAAATCAGAAAACCAAAAACACAAAAATTTCAGAAAATAAAAGAAATTTTTTTCGATCCACTTAGAGAGTTACGGGAAATGCGTGTACACTGTCCGTGTCTTCAAGAGCATATGTTTTTTTTTTCATGAGAGTAACGAATTGACTTGTTACAGACTTCAAAGAGTACGAGAAAGTGTCAGTCCAGAATTAGCCCGTGTCCAAAATTGCCCCGTTCTACCCTATATATTTAACATAAGAACATCACAACTAAATTAGAATAATGTATTAATTCACAATTATTTTGAAACCTATAAATTGCTAATACACTTTGCGAGTGATAATATGTAATTAAAATTTAGAACATAGTAACAAAAATATTGAAAATTTCGATATATAATTTCAAAACACTTGGAACGCAAAGATGTAGAAATTTTTTTAAAATAAGAATCCTTGTTTTGTTTTAATTTCTATTTATATGTTTTATTTTAAAATTTGAAATATGAAATATTTCTATGATGTTTTGTTTGAATTGAAAACATTATATATTAAAACAAAAATAACCTGAAATGAATTGAATTATAATTTGTGATGAGTAGATAGACGACATAGACAAACGCACGGATTCACGGACTGACCTAGAAATGATCATGAGCTTACACATATTTTTTTTAAATTTTTTTTAAAATTTTGTATGGTTTACCACATATTCCACAAAATGTCTTACTTATTTAATTAACTGGCACTACAACCGATGATCGGTCTTGGCCGCCTCTATAATCTTCGCAAGTCGCCTTTGCTATGTGCGCGCTGGCTCCTGTTGATAAGGCCAAGTGCAGTCAGGTTACCCTGTACCTGGTCTTTCCAACAGAAATTAGGACGACCTCTTCTGCACCGTGGTTGGAATAAAACACTCTTCTAGCCGGGGTGCTTTCTTCCTTTCGCTTAACATAATCCACCCAGCGAAGCCGCTGGCTTTTTATACGCTCGTTCCATCTTATTCGATACACGTCAAAAAACCTGAAAGTGCAACTTCCTCCAAAAAGCCCATCCCAGCCATGAGCACAGCCGGACCAATGAAGGCAGGAAAGATATGGTCTTAGCCAACATTCGATCTTTTGGGAAGTTTGAAAATCGCGTTATTGATGCAGCCATCGGTTAAATACAGCTCCATACAGTCGAAAATGTACTGGAAAATTGGGTTGATCGTCTGGGTACTGCAAGGCCAACCGAGGAAGTAATTTGAATGAGATAGTGTTCCACAATTAACTGGAAGGATTGAGCTTTTGAATAATAAAAACGAGATTAAAAAAATTCGTTTCTTATTTACACTAAAAATTACAAATTATAAATAATTGTTTTTGAAAATGAAAAAGAAATTTTACAAAACAGAATGAAATTTTTATTTTGATCGATAATTAAATTCTTGCCATTTACTTTTTAAAGATAATTTCACTTATATGTTTTCCGCGGTTATGCTTCAAATGGTCCATTCTGAAGGTCCAATTTTGGCACATTTTTTCACACATTTCGGCCGGAATCTCACCAATGACGGGTTCAATGTTGGCTTCCAAAGCAGCAATCGTGTATGGCTTGTCCCTATAGACAAGAGACATAACATAGCTCCACAAAAAATAGTCTAACGGGGTCAAATCATACGATCTTAGTGGCCAATTGACTACACCAAAACGTGAGATTAACTGCTCACCAAATTCTCCTCTCAATTGTTGCATGGTTTCGCGTGCAGTGTGGCATGTGGCACCGTCCTGTTGGAACCACATGTCGGCCGAGTCCAATTCTAGCATTTTCGGCCAAAAAAAAGTCTTATCATCGAACGGTATCTTTCTCCATTGACCGTAATGTTGCGGCTTTCGTCGTCTTTGTACGGCTTAATGATGCCGCCTGACCATAAAGCGCACCAAACAGTGCATTTTTCGGGATGCATTAGTAGCTGCTGAATTGGCTCTGGCTGGTCTTCACTCCAAATATGCATATTCGCGTATCCATTGAGCGAAAAATGAGCCACAATTTTGCGATAATACACATTTTTCACAGAGCATGAATTTTGATAGTAAATTTCAATAATTTGCAAACGTTGTTCAGGCGTAAGTCTGAATGATGAAATGGCAAACTAAACTGAATTTTTTTTACTTTGACACATGTGAAGATTCACGCGTGAACTGTCAGAAATATAAACGTCAAAAACCAAGTAGCAAAAAAATCACCATTTATAAGCCCACATTTTTCCTAACTAACAACTTTAAAATTTTTATGCTCAACGCATAAATTGTTCTATTGAATGTGCAAATATTTGATAAACATAAAATTATACAGAATGAGAATCACATTTCATGCAGTAAGAAATATCTAAATTGATAGGAAAAGATTTAACCACTTCTTTCGTTAAGACTAAAGTTGATTTGAATCTTTTATTCAGATGAAAGAAAGGAAGAAATAAATAAAGAAGCCGAAACACGATTGTGCCCAATTGGTACTTTTCCTGCTAAACTTAGTGCTTTTCTTTTAGTAAAAATTAAAAGGTAGTGTTTAAGAATTATAGACAATTATAGACAAAAACTGTCAGTAGTTACCGATATCGTTGCTTGTCGATAATATCGATAATAATCGAGCAAATTTCCATCCTGATATGAATAAGCCTAGTATTTAAATGGTAAAGACCGTGCTTCGCAAAATTTCAGCGACATTTAACATAAAAGAAATAAAGACTGAACTGTCCAACCAAACCAAGTTGTCAATGAGAAAGTTTGCAATTTCAGTTGAAACCATTTGTTGAAACTATGCAATTTTGGCGCAACAAGATATATGTAAAATCAGTGCTGTCACTTCGATGGAAGTGTTTTACTCCATTTTCAGGGCTGACACTTTATCACTTATTCTTTTATAAAAACACTTTGGTTTTTCATATTTATAAAATACAAAATTTTTCAATTTTTACATCACAACGAGTTTTTTGTAAAAAACAAGTAAATTTTCAAGGTTCGTGGGCGTGCTAATTGTTTGTGGCTATAATGACATAAAACATATCTGGAACGTATGAATTCTGTGCTATAAATACGACTGCAGCAGCGTAATACAGTCAGTCACAGTTCGACAGCTTAGTGAAAACACAGAGTGGTAAAGATACTTGCAAAGTAATTTTAAGTGTTGTTGAATGGTTAACGCAAGCAGTTATCAAACCTATTTATTTGTTGAGAATAAATAATAATACAATCGTAACATTATGTTAAGGTGGTGAATATATAAAAATTTAGCAATTCACTCCAAAAACTACACTTTATCGAAAATTTCACTCCGCTTGAAAATTTAAAAACGACAGCACTGTGGAAGCAATCAAATTGGTAAACATACTACCGTGGGCAAAAGTTAGTAAGACTTTTTAATTTAAATTCCGCGCGGAAACCCATTCATCAAAATATTATTTTTTTAAGGTTGGTATGACTCTCGGTGACATCTGTGCCCAATGTCACATCAAAATAATCATTAGTGTTTAGTATACGCCAAAATGGACAAATCAAACCAAAATCAGAAGCAAACACTTGAATGCGGAAACGGCTCTTTATGAGGTGGTGGCAGTAGTAGGAAGATCATAAGATAAGAAACAGTATACGATGGCGCCTTCTTGGACATAGAAGGGGCTTTTATTAAAAAAATAATATAAAATATATACTACTGTGGGCAAAAAGTAGTAAGACTTTTTAATTTAAATTTCGCGCGGAAACCCATTCATCAAAATATTATTTTTTTAAGGTTGGTATGACTGTCGGTGACATCTGTGCCAAATGTCACATCAAAATAATCATTAGTGTTTAGTATACGCTTGTCTTTCTGAAGTACAAAAAGTGCATTCGGCGATTTTCACAATGAGTGAAATTATTCAACAAAGAAGTTCCATTAAATTTTGTGTGCGGAATCAAATTTCTGGTGCCGAAACGTTCAGAATGTTGCAAAAGGCCTTCGGTGATAATTGTATGTCGCGAGCAAGTGTTTTTGATTGGTACAAATCCGAGAGCCGAGAACGCGTTGACGACGAACCACGTCCAGGACGGCCATCAACATCAACTGATGATCAACACGTCAATAAAATCAAGGAATTGGTGCTCTGGAATCGACGATTAACAGTCAGAGACCTTACTGGCATCGTTGGAATATCGGAAGGATCAGTGAAAACCATTTTAAAACATTGGGGCCTAAGAAGAGTGAATGCACGATTGATTCCAAAATCACTGCATTGGTTTTACGAGGCCATTTTGCCAAAAATTCGACTGATATCGTTCCGCAACCACCCTATTCGCCTGACTTAGCCCCGTGTGACTTTTGGCTATTTTCTAAACTCAAAAAACCGCTTCGTGGACACCGTGTTGAGTCAATTGAAGACATTAAACATGAATTGCTAAGCGCATTGAAGGCTATTTCGGAAATTGACTTTAACAACTGTTTCGAGAATTGGAAAAAATGTTGGCACAAGTGTATTGGGGCCGGGGGGGATTACTTTGAATGGGACGAAATAGATTTGGAAGAATGAATAAAAAAATTTGAAATTATGAACAAAGTCTTACTAACTTTTGCCCACAGTAGTATAAATATTACAGAGTGCCAGAATTAATCTCCAGAAACCTTTAAATCACTATACTTCCGACACTACGTTTGAGTTTCTCTATCGCTATTGGCCACGTCTATCAGCAGGTGCTCGCCACAGTTGCGCCTTTTGAACAGGTAGTTGTCCATATTGTTTTTTTTCTGCGTCTGATAAAAAATCTCTCTCTCAAAATTAGTCCAATTCATGTAAACTCGTAAATGCTTTTTAAACTTTGTAAACTGTATAAACACGTAAACGTTTAGATTTCTAATAAATCCAAACTATTATTTTTTAGTTGATTATACATAAAAAACTAAAAAACAACATTAATTTAATATATCTATTTCAGTGAAATTTTTTTATGTTTGTGATGGTAATGAGAGAATTTGTGAGACTGTACGGAAAACATAAACTTAAACAAAAATATATCATATGCACATTTTTACAATTAAAAATTATCCTAATCATCTACTTTGTCGCTCATATTTACACTGACATACGAGTAAGTATCTCTCTAATAAATATGTTCTTTAAAATTATAGTCTTGAAGCAAAAATTAATAAGCACTTTCGAAGTTGAAATATGCACATACCTTTAACCCACTAAGAGACGTTATATTATTGCCACCTTACAACATTATTTTAAAGGGGACGATATACATAGTATCTACCTTGTTAATTTTATGCACTAATGAGTAAATATGCCGTTCCTTGTAATAAGGAAAAACAGTAAGTGCATAAGAATATAATGAAACAATGAAAATAATACCGACAAATTGGGTCCTTGTTTTTAATTATTAATTTTTTTTATAAAAAATCCACTGGGGACTATCCTTTTCCACACGGCAATTTTTCTTCTTGAAAGCAAGTGAAGTTTGTAGGCGAGAGAGGAAAGATGAGATGGACGAGTACTGACTTTGCTGTGCGTTCTTTGACATGTCAGACATAGTAAAAGCAGAATTGATCCAGAATTGCTGTGTGGAAAAGCAAGTGACAAGAACAAAGGGGAATTGGAAACTTGCTTTCAAGAAAACTTGCCTTGTGGACTTAACAAAAAGAAACCCATTTCGCCCGACCACACAGGACTAACATCAACAGTCAAGTTAAAAAAATTTTAAGTTTACGGGCAAATAACATAATTACTCAGACACACTTTTTAAAACCAGTAAGTATTCCAAAAATAATTGAATACCGAAAATAACTGAAAGGGAGGCGTTAAAAATATATGCTATTTATATTTAAATAGATATAGAAAATTAAGATATTTAATTAAAGGGTTAACAAATTTGGAGAACATAATTTTCAATAAGCAATTTGAAAACTTTCAGAAACTATAAAAGAGAACGTAACACATTGTTAAAGCTAATACAAAAATGGCGATATTTTTCTATTAACGAATAGGCGACCTGGAAAAATTTGAAAATAAACTAAAATAAAGGAATAAGCAATCAAAACTCATACCAGGAAACATTACTGACAATAATTCCCGACCTACAAATTGATTTCGGTACATTTACAAGATTGCTGTTATACAGTTTATAATACTTTTTATTACGTAGCATTGAAATCACATTTAAAAATAACTTAAAAAAAAAATAAAAATTACTGTAGATATGAAGGTTGTGTATTTGGAGGGATTTGAGCCACCTATTAGGGGCGAATAAGCTTAACTGGAGAGCAGTGTGACGAAATTAGCAGAAGAACAGCATTCGAAACATGCGTGTATGTACGTATGAAAGGCAAGCGCACATGTTTATGTACCTATATAGGTATAGTGTATTGAACTGCAGTAGTACTTACTTTACTTACTTTTAATGGCACAACAGCCCATGTAGGGCCTAGGCCGAGCTTTTCGCATCCACTCATGTTGTGCGTGTTATATTTGTACATGAATGGAAGGGACCTACAGTTTAATGCTGAATCCGAATGTCTTAGTGAAAAGCTTTTCATAGCAATTTTTACTCTTCTAGGTTTGCCATTGCCTGCCAAGATGTGGTGCCGTGTAGAAAAATTATTTTTTCTACTTTTTGATTTTCCTGTGCCGAGATTCGAACCCCGGATACTCTGCGTAGCAGTCCAACGTGTGGTACGCCACAGTGACCATAGGCTAATAGGAAATTATAAATTTTTTGTAGGTTTGCCATTGTTAGGTGGTGCCGTGTAGAATGTATGTATATCTATAACCATTAATAAAATTTAGTTTTATTTTACTTTTTTATACATCTAAACAAGTTATAAAATAGGCATCAATTCATCAATCTATTGCTGCATATTATTTTATAAAATAACACCAAAATATTACAATGAAAATAAAATTATTCCATCAGGAATTGAAAAAGTTATTACAAGATATGCTTACTTTGAAATATTTTATTTTCCCAAAAATTGACAAAAACAAAAAATTCAAAAATGTGACTCTCGCAATAACTTGCAGAGTTAAACTTTCAAAGTTGGAGAGATAAAGGAGGGCCGATAGAATGATGTGCTCGCAAGTAAAATAAACACATGACTGATCTTTATTCAGCGAGTATACATATATGTAATAATAGCTGTGTTTTATTCGCCAATTCATTTAACATGTGCGAATAAAACGATCAAGTGGGTAATTCTCTTTTTCGTTTTGTTGTCATTCACAATAAATATGCTAATGGCAGCTGGAGATGATTTTCCAAAACATGAGCACATACATTTCTCTTCTTTATTATATGGATGAACCTGTCGGTGAACATTTTTAATTATATTTCTAACCTACTTTTACTTTCGACATATTTCTGCCTGATTTTTTTTTTGCATAACTTTCCATTAATTATAAATAAAAATTAATAATTATTGACAGCTTTTCGCATCCTCTCATGTTGCGCGTGTTTTATTTGTACATGAATAGAAGTAAACAGCTTTTTATAAGCAATTTTTATTCTTGTAGGTTTGCCATTTCCCGCCAAGCGATGGTGCCTTGTAGAAAAATTGTTTTTTTTATTTTGGATACATACACATATACATATATATACTATAATTTAATAATAAAATTTTCTTATATAATTAATGATGTAGTGGTTTCGGTGGAGACCTCCGCTGTGCCGTCACCTATTCCAGCTAATACAACCAATGTTGATGGAGATGCAACACCGAAAGATGGGACACGTAAAATCATCATTCAACACATTGAACACATTTCTGTCCTTGTTGCATGGTATAATGCTGTCACTTCTCCTATTCCTTCACTTTTCAATGAAGTGCTACCCTCGTTGAACCTGTCAGTGGTTCCAGTGGATATTTCGTTATCTGTCGAAGTACTTAAGAATCTAACAGTAGACGAATGTGTTGCGCTAATTAAAAAAAACTGAAAGTAGTTGTAGGTAAAAAATTTATGCTTACATCAAGATTATCCAATGAGAATTCGATCGACACTTTCATATTAAATATAAAACTGATATTGAACCTTTCCGTTTTTAAGTTTGATTTCTCATGTCAAAGAAATATTTCTTCTCTTAAAGTTACTATTGCGGTTGAGATGTTTGATAAAATCATTGATATTAACTTTTGGGCAAAAGTTGAAATTGTGAGAGAATTTGTTTATAAATCTAAGCCAGACTCAGAGATGATTGTGCCCATTCGTTTTGTGGAACCAAAAAACTTTTTGTAAAATCAAAATTAAACAACCTACATATATCTTAAAAGTGTTACTTGTAATGCGCACATTTTAGCTATAACTGAAACTTGGCTTAAACCATATGCATGTAATACCGAAATTTTTTGTAATAAGCTCAAGGATTTTAGAAAAGACCGTATTTATAAGCATGGTTGCATTATGATCGCCGTTAAGTTTTTATATCCATCTGAGGTTTACCTATTAAATTATTATCATGACATTGAATTCTTATGTGTCCGCATAATGATCGATAAGCATTTTTTATTTATTTCATGTTCGTACATCTCGCCTAATCCAACCGATAAAATTTATTTTCGACACGCTTCTTTCTTAGCAACAATTTGCTCTGAAATGAGAACAACTGATACGTTTATTGTTCGTGGTGACTTTAATATGTTTTGTGAAGAAGATCGGCATCTTTACCCTTGGTCTATAGAATTTAATAATTAGTTTTTTGATATACTTTCTGAACTAAGTTTGTATCAGGTTAATAATATTGTTAATAAGAACGGAAAATGTTTGGATCTTGGCTATGTGGATGAAGACTCAAAAATTTGTATATTCAGTTCCGATATCTCCTTCTCCTGCTGGTCATCATCTTAGCTTGGCATTATCATTATAGCCTACATATTGATACAAAACTTGTTAAATTTGTGGTCGCTGTAGCGTAGCGGTAGTGCGTTGGACTGTTACGCAGAGTGTCAGTGGTTCGAATCTAGCCACAGGCAAAAGAAAAAAAAAAAGAAAGAAACAACAACAAAATTTATACACAAAATGATACAAACCTCTTGGCAGGCAATGGCATACCTACAAGAGTAAAAATTGCTTATGAAAAACTTTTTACTTCGCCGTTCGGACTCGGCATAAAACTGTAGGTCCCTTCCATTCATGTACAAATATAACACGCACAACATGAGTGTATGCGAAAAGCTTGGCCTTTGGCGCTACATGCGGTCGTAGTCGACACTGATAAACTAGAGTTCATTGTTTTAAATGCATAACAGTTGCCACAATGGCTGCCTATATCTTTATCGGTGTCCTGTGTGATTGCATTCCCTTTCTCATTCTCTCTCCTTCTTCCTTCCATTCAACACAATGCTCTGCATTCATACGGGTACACCCTGTGTGTTGAATATATAAATGAAAAAAAAATAAAGGGCTAATGTTTTTGTCAAGGTTACAGTACAATTGAACAAATTCATAGACATGTTGAACAAATAAATGCAACCTTCGAATCCAAAAAATACTGCACCTTTGGTTTTCTAGACATATTACAAGCTTTTGGCCATGTGTGGCAGGAGGGGCTTTTATATAAAAACTCTTCATCACATATCTACATGATATAAAATCCAAAGTTTCTTTGCCGTCAACTGATGGAATCGTTATTGGAACCTTCACAGACGACACTGCTGCCTTGTCAATTGATTATGATCCTTCACTACCTTAGTCAAACTCCCCGAATGTTTAAATAAAATATCCAATGCAAAGTACCTAGGAACGCATCTGGATAGACGTCACACAACGCACATATTTACGAAGCGCAGAATTCTGGGTCTTAAACTGAGAAGTACCTTCTGGCTACTCAATCGTAATTCGTATTTTGTAACTATGTTGCGAAAACAAACTGTTCCTTTACAAGACTGTATCTAAAAGATCAATATTGCCACCCCACTTAATTCTTACAAGTGACTATTGCCGAGTGCAATAAACTGTAAGGAATGTTTGAGTCAAATGACCTACATATGCAATATGTGCATTCGTCATCACATTCCAATACAGGGTGCTATGGGCATGCCTAATAGATAGCAATATATTTTTAAGTAATAATAAAGGAATGTAAGCATAAATGACCAATACGCCAAAAGCAAATAATTAGCAAGCGAGCAGTGGGATGAATCACCACAAAGCAGCAACTATAGCAGACCCGGATGAAGAGGAATACGTGCCAATTACTGAGATAACAGCTTGAAACACAACCAGACCTAAAGAAAATAAAAATGTCAAATCTTATGACACGGCAATAAAGGCCATCCTAATTTTCACAGGAAAATACGCAGAACTGGACAGCTTCCTAGCCATCTCGAAGATAATCAACTCAACTTTGAATGAGGCAGGAAAGATACAATTATTAATTTTACTCTACCACGTCAAATTAGATGCCAAAGTAAAAACGGCAACAGGAGGCCATGCAGAGCCAACAGACAAATACTTTGGAAATAATTCTAAAGAAACATAGTAGGGACATAAATACTCTTACAACGTTGAACACACCCATTCCAATAGTAAAATTGAACACACCCTGTTATTACCACATAGTTTATGAAAGCGCTAGTCTGTAACGGGAATTCAAAATTCTGTTAGCCTTCACCATGGAGTGGTCAGATAATGAGAACCGTATTGCTGTTATAGCACTTTTTAAGTGTGAAATTAAAAAAGGCGATATTTTCAAAACGCTTCACCCACTCGGGATTAGTCGCATGTTCGTCTACCGGTGCATAAAAATGTTTGAGGAGACTGGAGATATCAAAGACCGCCACCGGTAGGGTCATCCACGTACAGTTCGCACGCCGCAAGTCATCAAATCCGCCAAATCAAGAATTCAGCGAAAACCGTTCCGAAAACATGAGTCGAATTATTAAAAAAACTTGGGACTTAGTGCCTTCAAACATCGCACCGGACATTTGTTGACTGCAGCTTTGGTAAAAATAGAGTATACTAGTAACAACAACAATCCAAATTTTTACACCCAAACAAACCCAAACCGGTAACCCAAATATATACTATAACAACAAGAATCGCAATGTAAACAGAATCCGAACACAACGTATTCGAACGATTACTCAATATGAACATAATAACAATAACTCAAATTTAAACGAGAGCGGCTCGGAATACACAAATATTGCCGACAGCCAAAACTAAGAGTCTAAAATCTCGGATAACAATACAAATTATACAATCTTAAATTATAACTAAAACAATTTAACATTTTCAGTCGACACAGGTGCTGACGTTTCATTATGCAGGAATAACCACAAAGTAGTTAACACAGAATTTTACCCAGACGAGAAATGTAAATTATCAGGCATATCGAACGAAAAAATATACTCCTAAGCACAATGAATCTAATTCTTAATACTAATGATAACAAATTCCAACACAATTTCCAACACATTTTCCAATTACTAGAACAAAACTTTCCAATAGATACCGATGAACTAACTATTATGAGACTTTTTGCAAAAATTCAATTCAAAAATAGATTACGAAACTTACTCTTACACTAAACTCTAATGAGACAGATATAGTTTTACATATGCATTCAAAACTAATACACCAATTAAAAATAAAAATACCCCCACGCACGGAAAGCATACAGGCAGTTAAACTTCATCTAACTGAAGAGCATGTAATATTAAATAAAGAAATACCAGAAGGAGTATTCTTAGGTAATTCAATAGCTCCAAGTAAAGACATAACTCACATTAAAATTCTAAATACAACAAATCAAGAAGTAATTTTAGAATACTTAGACATAGAAACAGAACCAGTCGATCACTATAACATTCTACAATATGAACATAGTAACTACACCAAGAACCGATTACCTAAAATTATTGGAAAACTAAATATAAACAACAGAGACGAGTCCTCAAAAACAGCACTCATCAACATTTTTAAAAAATATCAAAACTTATTTCATATAGATTAACTACAAATAACTTCTACACACAAAACATATCAACCACAGATAATACACCCGTATACATTAAAAATTACAGACTACCACACGCACACACAGAAGTACATAATAAACCAACAGGCCTAGAAAATGCTAAAAGAAGACAACACCTCTACTGATAGTTCCTAAGAAGAACACAAATGATTAAAAAAAAGTGGAACGTTTTCGTGGATTTTATAAGCTTGAACGGGAGACAATACCCCAACTTTGACAAGACCGTAGAAGATGTTCTAGATAAATTAGGAAGAGTAAAATGGTGTTCAACACTTGACATGACCAGCTCGTTCTAGCAAATTGAACTTGACGAAGAATCAAGACCGTTGACAGCATTTTCTACACCAAACGGTCACTATCAATTCAAAAGATTAAATTTCGGATTGAAAATTTCATCAAATTCATTCGAATGAATGCTACCCATCGAATTAGCAGGCCTTGAATCTGAAGAATTTTTATATGATGATGTCATTATAATTTTTGGATTACAGCATCACAACAGAAACCTAATACAAGTTTAGATAGGCTCGAACGATATAACTAAAACTAAATCCTGACAAATGTTTTTCTTACGACCAGAAGTTTTATACTTAGGACATTTAATAATACGAGAAGGTGTTAGGGCAGACCCTACAAAATTTCAAACAATAAAAAACTATTCAACTCCAAAAAACACTAACGAAGTTAGAAGATTCATCTCTAATTGTGTAGACATTGCAAAGAGCCGTAACGCATTATTAAAGAAAAACGGGTAAATTTGAATGGACCTCAGAATGTCAAAACGCGTTTGACACTCTGAAGTACAAATTAATTAAACCACCAATCTTACAATACCCCACTAACAGAGGAACCGAATTCACCAGTGAGCTAATGACAAACATATGACAACTCTTAAAAATGAAACAAACATTCTCATTCCCTTATCATCACGAAACATTAGGCGCCATATAATGAAACCATAGAGTACTCAACGAATTTCTACTATCATACGCAACTGACAATGTATAGGACGAATGAATACCAAATTTCACATTTGCCTACAACACAACACCACATGTGGACACTGATTTCACACCATTTGAACTAGTTTATGGGTTTTTAAGCCACCCTAATGGCCCTCTCCTTTTTGATTATTTTCTATTCTTTTCTTTTCTATTCTTTTCTTTTCTATTCTTTTTCTTTTCAGTTTCTATTCTTTCTTTCCTATTCCTACCTTTTCTACTTCTTCATATATAACATTCCTTTCGAAAAGCCAAACCGTACGGTCTATCCTAACTTCTTCCATATTGTAATTTCCATTTTTTCCATTTTCATCTCCAATAAGTTAATTTATAAATTTTAAAACCGATCTCCCGGTCTTTCATTTGTTTCCACTTGAATTCCCCCGATCGAACTCTCCTCCATCAAGCCACCAGAGCTTAAACATAAGTCCTTCGAGCCACTAAGTGCCAGTGAAAGAAGAAAAAAAAGTCATAAATAACCCAATGATGGCAAAATCCACTCCCGAAACCCCAATCACTGACGGCGGTGAAGTACCTCATCGTACTCTGCCCAATCCACAAGAAAGGTGATTACACGATCTGCGCCAACTACCGTGGGATAAGACTTCTTAATATTGCATATAAGGTTCTATCGAGCATACTATGCGAACTGAAGTCCATCGTCAACAAACTGATTGGACCTTATCAATGTGGCTTCAGGCCTGGTAAATCCACTATCGACCAGATATTCACACTACGCCAAATCCTAGGAAAGACCCGAGAAAAACAGATCGACACCCACCGTCTATTTTTCGATTATAAAGCCGCCTTCGACAGCAAGATTAGGGATCACTCGTGCGCCGCAATGTCTGATTTTGGTATCCTGGTATCCCTGCAAAGCTCATTCGTCTTTGCAAAATGACACTGACCAACACCACCAGCGCAGTGAAAATTAGGATAGACCTCTCCTTACCATTTGATACCAAAAGAGGTTTCAGACAAGGTGACTCCCTATCGTGCGACTTCTTTAACCTTATGCTGGAGAAAATAATTCGAGCTGCAAACATCGACATCTCTGGCACTATCTTCTACAAGAGTGTCATGCTACTAGCATACGCTGATGATATTGACATCATTGGCAAAAACGCTCGAGCAGTCAGTGCAGCATTCTCCAACCTGGAAAGGGAATCTCGTCGAGTGGGTCTAGTGGTGAACGAGGACAAAACGAAATACCTTGAGTCAACAAATAAAGAGTCACGGCGTCTTGGACAAAATGTCGTCAAGGATTTCGTATATCTAGGATCCAGCATAAACACCAACAATAATGTCAGCCTTGAGATCAAGCGGAGACTAACTCTTGCAAACAGGTGTTACTACGGGCTCAGTAGGCAATTGAGAAGTAGAGCCCTCTCTCGACGGACGAAAATAACGCTCTATAAGTCCCTCATCCTTCCCGTCCTAATGTATGGCGCAGAGACGTGGACATTGACCATCAATGATGAGAGGCTGTTAGAAGCGTTCGAGAGGAAGATACTCCATAAGATCTACGGTCCATTATGCGTGGACGACGTGTATCAAATAAGATGGAAGGATGCGTTGTATGAGCTGTACGCCGACACTGACATAGTCAAGCGTATAAAACTCCAGCGGCTACGCTGGCTAGGTCAAGTTGAGCGAATGGAAGAAAGCGCTCCGGCTATAAGGTTGTTTTATTCGAACCACGGTGGAGGAACACGCAGAAGGGGACGTCCTAATCTCCATTGGAAAGACCAGGTACAGGGCAACCTGACTGCACTCGGCCTTATCAACTGGCGCCAGCGCACGCATAGCAGAGGCAACTGGCGAAGCTTCGTGGAGGCGGCCAAGACCGATCATCGGTTGTAGTGCCAGTTAAGTAAGTAAGTAAGTTGACGAATTAAAGTATTTTATTCTATTATATATATATATTTTTTTTTTATTTAACATTAAAATAAAATATATATATATATATATATATATATAAGCAGGTTGGTATTTTACAACAACAAAAATAAATATATTCATTTTCATTGAATATTTGAAATTATTTTTACTTACGAAAGGTTGCACTTAGCATTTTTGCGGTTAATAAAAAATAAATAAAATAAAATAACTTTATTTAAAGGAAATATTTCTTGTTTCCAGAAAAATATATAGTTGCTCATTTAAATACAACTATTTCCAATATATTTTTTTTTCTTTCCTTTTCTTGGATACTTATTTGTAATTTTATTTGTTCAAATAATTCTAAATTTTTTAGAATAATTTAATGCCTGTCAATAGAACTCCTCCCAGGCAAAGCGATTCTGTTGAGATAAATAAAATACAAATTTAAAAAATGCCACAAAAAAGGCGAACTTATAGTATTTCCATGCAGAAGTTCACTGCCGAAAGAGACAATCTTGTGCAATATTGCGATAAATTCGGTAATTCTTCTTTAGGAGATCACACCGAATCTGTTTTGGCTGTGAAGCGAAGTAGTCTAGAGAAGGGTTGGAATCGACTCCAAAGAGTCTATGATGTGGTGTTGACGACAGTGAAAATCTCAAAGTGCAGGCTAGTGGTAAATACTGTAGCTGTTAAGAAACATACGAAAACACAATGACTAGAATTGAAGATCAGTTGAAATTACTTCAACCTCAAGCGCTTTCAAGAGAAGTCCCTAAAGAACAACTCAAAGAGGAGGCAAGTATCATGCCATGCTTACAAGTTCCATCTTGTGATACAGAACCTTTGAAAGCTCGTTATGAGAATAAACGCATTCTAGTTGACAATCAAGTACAAACGTTATTGAATTTGCACACTATTCATTCCGAGAATAGTGAAGAGATACAAAAACTTCATATGACAAATAATAACTGCGTCTTAGGTTCTCAAGGCGTAACCACAGAAAACTGGAATCCTATCCTAGTATATACATGTTCTACGAAACTGCCACACGAAACATTATCGCTGTGGGAACAATCCCTAAAGTCCCGAAGAGACCTACCACTTTGGTCACAGCTAGCTGATTTCCTGACGAGAAGATACGAAGTATTAGAACGACTCAACAGAATTCATCCAAATAAGGAAAAGCCAAGTGTTTTTAGTCAAAACACTCCCCAAAAGAATGTTGTTAGCCAAATTCACACCTTTGTGGCTGAACCCAAAAGGACGTATACATGTCGTCTATGTAATGTCTCTCATGCCATGAAGAGTTGTGCTAAATTTAAAAATCTTTTGATACACGAACGAATTACCTCGTAAGAGATAATAATCTCTGTGAAAATTGTCTTGCTTTCACACAAATGAGAAAGGATTGTCCGAGTAATTTTTCCTGTGTTTATTGCAAAAGAAAGCATCATTCCCTGCTTCACATAACAGCAAATACGCAAACTCCAAAACCCATTAGTAGATCTCAAACAACTAAAACTCAAGCTACAACTGCTACACCTCAGTTGCAAGAAAACATGAAACTTCCCAGTTCTATAAATACAGGGCAAGTTCAAGCGCTTTACTCCAACAATTATAACAAGGTCTTACTTCCCACAGCAATGGTTTCCATTGAATATTTAGGGGAATTATTCAAAGTCCGTGCTTTGATTGAACAGGGTCGCAAAGAACTTTTATTTCCTGTTCTCTATACTGGTCCCACTCTTCAACCAGACCTAATGATTCTCATTCTTCAATGGCGAATGTTCCGAATCGTTTTCAGTGGAGATGTGCAGAAGATGTACAGACAAATTTTGGTACATAAAGATGACCAAGCGAATTCTCTTTCGCGACTCCATGAATGCTCCTATCCGAGATTTTAAGCTCAAAACGGTAACATTTGGAGTTAATCAGTTGGCAAAAGATACGCAAGAACAATGCTAAAATTCTAGTCGAAAATACATATGTCGATGACATCCTTTCTGCCATATTAGAAAATATCCCAGTAGAGGATCTATTAGATTCCAATTTCCTACGGTTTCAAAGTAGAAGTTCTACTAAGACTCTCGGGATTCGTTGGAATGCAATTTCTGACTCATTTTCTTATATCATTACACCAACTTCATCAGTGAATGGGGTCACCAAACGGCAAATTCTCTCTTCAGTCGAGAAGATTTTGGACCCGGCAGGAAGGCTTTCACCAATTATGATTCAAGCCAAGATGTTATTGCAAGAGCTTTGGCTAGATGGAACTGACTGGGATGAATGTGTAATGCCTGGATTCCTCACTCAGTGGATTCAGTTCGCAGAAAACCTCCCAGCAATTACTAAAATTAAAATTCCTCGTTAGATCGGATTCTCCCCGAACCAACAAATCCAGTCTCATGGATTTTGCGACGCTTCAGAGAAAGCGTATTGTGCAACTCTCTATCTACGAACCTCTTCTTCAGCACATCTCTTAGTTGCTAAAGGAAAGGTCGCACCCATAAGAACCGTAAGCCTACCACGCTCAGAGTTCGATCGATTCGCTTCTTTTCCTCGAGCTCTAAGGGATTTAGGATATGCTTTTCGATTCTTTCACAATCTGCAGGCAAAGGTTCGTAGAGTTAGTGTCCCCACTTCAAGCTCTATCTTTCACGCTGAAATATTTCTCAAGACCCGACTCATATCCTTGGCTAAGTCTCGATATTATCTAAAAGAAAAACACTCTTCTCCTTTTCTAGACATGGAGAATATTCTCAGAGTGAATGATCGTCTCGCTCATGCCGGTCTTAGCTACATCCTATCATCATTCCTGAGAATTCTCGCTATTGTGTTTTATATTTGGAATTTCTCCATAATATGATCCTCCATGCCGAAGTAAGTCTCATGCTTAGCATTGTGAGGCAGGAATATTTCATTCCCCGCCTAAAATTAAAAATAATAAAGTGCATTTTCCAATGCAAGGATTGTTCTCCCCTCTGAGCGCTGTAGTTTATCACTTCCATTTGCTATGTTGAAGCATTTCAAATAAAGGCATCCCTCTTACGGGTTTCTACCTTAAAGGACTTGTAGCAGTATTTGTATGCTTTTCCACCATTCATTTGGAGCTCTGCTCAAACCAAACGACGGATGCGTTTCGAGCGCATCCGTTGAGAACTTATCTCAAAAAAACTGCTGGAAACCACAAATTTACCTTTGAAAAGTTCACCACTCTACTGGCAAGAATAGAATCCATTCTAAATTCACGGCCTCTTTCTCCTGCTTCCCAAAATCCTGCTGATATCACAGCGATCACTCCTGGGCATTTTATCAGAGGTGTGCCTCTCCTGGCTCCGCCTGACCCTAATGCTGAGAATATCTCTCTCGTTAACCGTTGGGAAAAAATTAAGGTGCTTCATCACCAACTCAGCCGCCGCTGGAAAGAAGAATACCTAAGGGATCTTCCATAGCGGTATAAATGAAAACATCCGCAGAAAGACCCTGAAGAGGGAGAGTTCGCAGTCGTAAAGGACGAACTGTTTCCCTCATAAATGGCATCTGGGCCGTATCGTCAATTTACACCGTGGTCTTAACAACCACATTCGCGTTGTCGATTTGTGCCACCAAAATGGTGTAATATCACGTCCTATCGTGAAATTATGTATTTTACCTCTCGCGTAAAAGACTGAGAATAAAGAAGTTTCCTTCTACTTATAACCACGAGTATAACCTATACTAATTTGTACCTCTTTCTAGTAATCCACAGGTCAAATCCAAAGCCGTAGGCCGCGCAAACCAGCGCAACACGTCTCAACCCACAGTGGTAATGGCTCTCCCTGGTCAGGAAGGAAATGGTCGCCAATGCAAGTAATGCTTCCGGTAACACGCATTGCGGTATTGCCGCGGTTGCCTCGCTATGACCCCAACCAGCGAACGGAAGCGGCTAGGGCCCATGGATACTGCCTAAATTGCCTAGCTCAGACGCATGCCACGACAACATGCGAGTCCGCCAACCGGTGTAGGAAGTGCTCCCTGGTTCACCACACGCTGCTGCATCCGGAATCCTGGTCCATATCAAAGAAAAGGAAAGTCAGCCACCGGCCTCAAGCACCGCAACGACCAGATAGAACCATCGTTCATGCATGGCCTGCTTCTGCCGCCACCGTTCCTGCACCTCCTTATACTGCTGCCGCCCTGACAATCCACCGCAGTCTCGAGACGTTCCACTACCGGGATCAGAGAGTGAAGGAGCTATTCGGGGACGTCATTAGAACCCTGCAGCGCCTCGAGGAGGCAATTGATTTTGCACCCATGCAAGGGGGCCGGGATGTCTAAGACACCGTAATGGCCCTCACCTTTTCTATTCTTTTCCCATTTCTACCATTTCTATTTTCTTCTTTACTCATTACTTTCGAATACTTATAGCCGCTCGGTCGATCCCCTTTGTGCATACATTTTTTATATATTGTAAATTTCCATTTTTTCCAATTAATTATTTTGTTAATTTTTTATACCCGATTTCCCGGTGTTTCATTTATCCATGCACATTCCCTTTTTCGATCTCTCCTTTAACCAAGCCATTAGAGTTTAAACAAACAGTAATACCGAACGGATAATCGAAACCCAAATTATAACAACAATAACAACAGCAATAATTATGCTCATAACTCACGAAACGGCAATGACCGTCACACTTCCAACGGTAACAACAGCCACTACATATATCGCGGCAATTAAAACAACCAACGAAATAATAGTAACAATAAGAATCCAAATTTTTACAATCGAACAAGCGGTCGCAGTAACCCAAATAGGTACTATAACAACAACAATCGCAACATAAACAGAAATTAAACACAACGTGTTTGAACGATTACTCAATAATAACAATAACCCAAATTTAAACGAGATCGGCTCAGAATACACAATTATTCCAGACAACCAAAACTAAAAGTCTTTAAAATCTGGGATAACAATACAAATTATATAATGTTAAATTATAACAAAAACAATACTTTATTAACTATCCATCCATCTCCCGTCAAACTACTATGAATTGCTCAAAAGCTATGTGGTAAATCGATGTTTTTACATCAAATGCAAAGATGCAACCTCGGAAATAAAACAGCTGCAAGCTGGAGTTCCTCAAGGAAGTGTAGGCCACTATTGTATCTGTTGTACACAGCGGATGTACCAAAGCCTACTGGTCCTCAAAATATGACTGCAACATTTGCGGAAGATACACCATACGAACAATACGTAACTGGCTCAATTCAGTAGGTCTGAAGCTGACCAAATATAAAACTGAGGCCGTACTCATTAGTTGTAGAAGGTTTTTGGGGGTAGTAAAACTAACTGTTGGAAATTACAAAATTCGAACCAAAACGGCTATCAAATACTTTGGTATCATGATAGATGGAACACTATCGTTCAAGCAATACTTCGTGTACGTTTGTGAAAAAGCAGCTAAAGCAACCATGGCGTTAAGCCGGTAGATAACGAATACGAGAGGTCCTCGGCAGGGACGAAGGCATTTTACCACGTGCTCCAAACTGGGCAATGGAAGTGAAGTATAATGTTTAATTCAGAAATGAAATATTTAAAGGAAAGATTGAAAATTAAACACTGTGAATTCGTATTAAATATTTAACAACATTAATTTATAAAATGAAAAATTGGAATTTTTAGAATTACAATAAATATACTGAAGAGCCGGTGTGAAAGTGTTCTAGAGAATAACTAAGAGAAAGCAATAACAAGAAAAGATATTGCAGCCGTTATTCGTTATAGAACGAAAAGAAACAAGGATAGATAAAATGAATAGGAAAGAAAAGGTGCTTAAACAAAGGATATAAGGTTTTTAGAGCAGACAGGCATGGCCATGGAAGAGGCGTTGCTATATACATATACATATTTTTTTTTTTTATTGATACTTTCAACACACTGTGTGTACCCCTATGAATGCAGAGCATTGTGTTGAATGGAAGTAAGATTGATAGGTGGGAGGGAATGCAATCACCACGCAGGACACCGATAAAGAGATAGACACCCATTGTGGCAAGTGTTATGCCTTTACCACAATGAACTTCAGTTTATCAGTGTCGACTATGACCGCATGTTGCGCCAAAGGCCAAGCTTTTCGCATCCACTCATGTTGTGCGAGTTATATTTGCACATGAATGGAAGGGACCTACAGTTTTATGCCGAATCCGCACGGCACAGTGAAGTGAAAAGCTTTTCATTGACTCCAGATTAAATAGTAGTGCCTAGTGATAACGGGCTGTGGAAAGTGGATCGTCAAAGAACTCTTCGATAGGCGGGGATGAATCATTTTCAATAATATTACTAACCATATTATCAGTCAACTTCTTTTTAGAGTCTTCTGTAAATGCTGCAACGGTCCTTACATTGTCAATTTGCAAATTTTTAGAGACAGAGCTGTTTCATCAAAAGTTTGGTTATGTATATTCTTACAGTGTCTTTTGATATTTCCCGGAAGATATCCTCTGAATTTTTTTTTACACAAACGACATGTGGATATTCTAAGTTCAGTATCATAGATATACCACTATTACTATATTGGACAATCCGCCCATTTTTTATAAATTTCAAGTTATTCCGATACTTTTAGCTGGTATCAGCTCAAACAAATGTATTTTTCACACCATACGAAAGAATGCAAAAGAACAAAAGGGTATTTCCGTCAAATGTTTAAGCAAGTCAAGTGAAGACTGTGAAATTGAGTACATTTTTCTCCAATTATCTCAAAATTCTGATAAAAGTTTTGTATGTTGCGTTTGTAGACCTAATCGAAGAGAAAATCTTTAACCGTTGATGCATGTGCCTGGGGCGTAGGACACAAGGTAAAGTTCGTGACAGTCGCGCAGGTGCGTCCGTGGTCGATCCTTGCGCTTCTACGTTTCAAGTCGACACACTTCGTGGCGTCCCCTGGATCTGACAGCCGTCAGTGAGTTAACTAATGTCTGCGGCGGGCTTCTCCATGGCCTTGAATGAATGATTGTGCGTCGGGCTTGGAACCCACCACGTTAAAATACCCACCAATGAATCCTCAAAATAAGCCTCGTATTACCCGCTCTATGCGTACGGCTGCCGAAGAGGTGCTAGGCTTCCACCGTCGACGGAGAAATATGTGGTACGACCAAGAGTGTCGCGATGCTACTGAAGCAAAAAACGCTGTTTACAGAGCCACCCTGCAGTCAGTTGCAACGCGAGCTGCTAAGGAGCGATACAGAAAGTTGAGGAGGGAGGAGAAACGTCTTTTCAGGCGCAAGAAAAGAGATGAGGAAAGACGCGAGTTCAATGATATCCAAATGTTGCGGGACAGGAACCAGGTCCGAAAATTCTTTGAAAGAATGAGACGCCTGACTGATGGTTTGAAGACCGGGGCCTCTTCCTGCAAGGATGAAGACGGAAATCTGGTGACAGATGTTCAGGGCATAATGAGATTATGGAGGGAGCACTTTTCGCAGCTGCTTAATGGCGATGACAGCAATAATCCCGCCACTGCGGAATCCACTCCGGAAACCCCAATCACTGACGGCGTTGAAGTACCGTCGCCTGACTATGAGGAGGTCTTAACAGCCATTGCTCGGCTGAAAAACAGTAAGGCTGAAGGTGCAGATGGCCTGCCTGCTGAGTTGTTTAAGACCGGAGGCGAAGAGCTAAAAAAAACGCATGCATGAGCTTCTATGCAGAATATATTCAGATGAAAGCATGCCAAGTAATTGGAACCTCTGCCCAATCCATAAGAAAGGTGATTCCATGATCTGCGCCAACTACCGTGGGATAAGCCTTCTTAATATTGCATATAAGGTTCTATCGAGCGTACTGTGCGAAAGACTGAAGCCCATCGTCAACAAACTGATTGGACCTTATCAGTGTGGCTTCAGGCATGTTAAATCCACCATCAACCAGATATTCACACTACGCCAAATCCTGGAAAAGACACGAGAAAAACAGATCGACACCCATAATCTATTTGTCGATTATAAAGTCGCCTTCGACAGCACGATTAGGGATCACTTGTACGCCGCAATGTCTGATTTTGGTATCCTGGTATCCCCGCAAAGCTCATTCGTCTTTGCAAAATGACACTGACCAACACCACCAGCGCAGTGAAAATTGGAACAGACCTCTCCGCACCATTTGATACCAAAAGAGGTTTCAGACAAGGTGACTCCCTATCGTGCGACTTCTTTAACCTTATGCTGGAGAAAATAATTCGAGCTGCAAACATCGACATCTCTGGCACTATCTTCTACAAGAGTGTCATGCTGATGATATTGACATCATGGGAAAAAACGCTCGAGCAGTCAGTGCAGCATTCTCCAACCTGGAAAGGGAGTCTCGTTGAGTGGGTCTAGTGGTGAACGAGGACAAAACGAAATACCTTGAGTCAACAAACAAAGAGTCACGACGTCTTGGACAAAATGTCACTGTTGACAACTACACTTTTGAAGTCGTCAAGGATTTCGTATATCAAGGATCCAGCATAAACACCAACAATAATGTCAGCCTTGAGATCAAGCGGAGACTAACTCTTGCCAACAGGTGTTACTACGGGCTCAGTAGGCAATTGAGAAGTAGAGCCCTCTCTCGACCGACGAAAATAACGTTCTATAAGTCCCTCATCCTTCCCGTCCTAATGTATGGCGCAGAGACGTGGACATTGACCATCAATGATGAGAGCCTGTTAGGAGCGTTCGAGAGGAAGATACTCCGTAAGATCTACGGTCCAGTATGCGTGGACAACGTGTATCGAATAAGATGGAACGATGAGCTGTATGAGCTGTACGCCGACGCTGACATAGTCAAGCGTATAAAACTTCAGCGGCTTCGCTGGCTGGGTCATGTTGAGCGAATGGAAGAAAGCGCTCCGGCTAGAATGGTGAGGGTGTTTTATTCGAACCACGGAGTAGGAACACGCAGAAGGGGACGTCCTCATCTCCGTTGGAAAGACCAGGTGCAGGGAAACCTGACTGCAATTGGCGTTATCAACTGGCGCGCGCATAGCAGAGGCAACTGGCGAAGCTTTGTAGAGGTGGCCAAGACCGATCATCGGTTGTAGTGCCAGTTAAGTAAGTTTTTTTTCCAATTAAAAAAGTGGTTCCTCAAGTGTCAATTCTGGGGCCTCTTCCGTTCTCTATTTATGTAAATGATCTGCCCGCAAAACTACAAGTGCAGATGACAATCGCATAAAAATTTTGGCGGCACGCGATCCATTTAAGGCAGCTGCCGCAATTAGAGAGGAGACAGGGTATAAATTTGTGCTCGATCTGTAAGGAGACGTTTGGTGGAAAAAAGATGTATGGGAGAACAGCACGAAAAGTACCAATGTTGACACAGAGACATCGAAAGTGTCCCATAGAGTTCGCTGAAGCTCACATTGAGTGGGATGGTTCAATTAATGCAAAAACATGGCCTGACGTATTATGGACAGACCGAAACAAGATGAATCTTGTTGGAAGTGATGGCAAACGTTGGGCTAGACGCCCGAAAAATTCAGAATTGAGCCCAAAATATACTAGGAAGACGTTTAAGTACGGAGGTGGAAGTATCATGGTATGGGGATGCTTCTCTTGGTATGGTGTGGGCCCTCTGCATTGGATAAAAGAAACGATGGTCAGATTTCTTTACGTAAACATCCTTCAGGAGGTGATGCTTCTTATGCTCAATGGGAAATGCCCCTGAAATGGCAAATGCAACAGGATAACGATCCAAAGCGTTCATCAATCCTGGCGCGATGTTGGTTTTCCCATAATGAAATTCCCGTTATGACCTGGCCTTCACAATCTCCTGACCTTAATCCAATCGAGAACTTGTAGAATATTGTCAAAGAGAAGATTGGCAGTACCAGAGCTAAAAACAAAGACGAATTGTGGCAAAGCATTCAACGAGCGTGATATGCCATACCCCAGGCTACTTGCGCGTCTCTGGTGGAATCAATGCCTAGAAGGTGTAAGGCAGTTTTAATTAACAAAGGCTATTCCACAAAATATTAGCAATAGTGAACAATTTGAGTGAATATTTTATAAATTTTTTTTTAATTGAAGTGTTCTTGTTTTTGTCCTTTTGAAATGTGATTTTTGTATAACTTTTAAATTTCTGTTTTTACATTGAATTGATTTTGTTTTTGTTTAAGAAAAAATTAAACTTAAGGAATAAATGAATGAAAGTAAATTATCTTTTAAATTCATCATAAGTCTAGAGAAATATTTTTTTAAGGTTTTTGGTTTCAGAACAAGGTGTTCTTATTTATTTTCCGACACTGTAAAAAATCTAACATTTAATCGCACATTAAATGTTAGATAATAAGCTTTGGTTTAGGAAAACTTTATGTTATGTTAAGTCTGTTATGGTTAACCAAACATTTCACTCCTTTAAATGTTCGTCTTCTGTTCGCTAAATCTTACCTAATTCCTAAATTAATATACGGTTGTGAAATTTTTGCAAATTGCGATGCTGTTAGCATGAATAAACTAAATGTTGTGTTTAACAATATTGCCAGATAAGTATTTGGAGAAAATATGACCATGTATCCAAGTTTGCAAAATAAATTATGAACATGACCTTTAAATCACTTTTAACATTCAGAACATTAACTCTACTGCACAAAATAATATACACTAAGGAAAATTTTATCTGCACTGTTTACTCAACTTATTGCGTTTTAAACGTAATATTACCTTGATACCATTTAAATATAGTTGTCTGACATCTGAGCGCCAATTCTTAATTTTTGCCATTCGTCTTTGGAACACATTGATATTAAATACCATTAATAAAAAACATAAGCAATGCAGCGCGATTTAAAATTTTATTACAAAAGCTCTTTGCTCAATAGTAAATATTTATTATGTATACCAATGCAATAATATTTATATGATGAATTTTTACACCATACTGTGGATACTTGTACATGTATGTAATTTTTTGTTTGTATTTTATTAAAGTCCTTCCATTGCAGTGGTACGTTAGCTATAAGATATTTTATCTTTTTGTACTACGCTATTAAAATAATAGTGGTCGCTGTGGCGTAGTGATAGTGCGTTGGTCTGCTAGTTCGGCCTAGGCCCTTCATGGGCCATTAAAAGTAAGTAAATATTAAAATAATAAATTAAATAAATGTGCATCATTCACGAAAAAAAAGGTCTGAGAGAGCACTGGAGCTGTTAGTGTTGTGGGAGAATGCATACTTAATAAAATATTATTTTACCCAATATTTTACTGTTTCGATATGATAATGAAATGGTCTCAAAAAAATCACCGAATTGCTCAAAATTAATGTTTCGATTTGGCTTATAAACACAACCAATAAGAATTTTGTAATTGTTGCAAACTGATTTAATGGGACTATCATCGGAAGACGTACACTTAAATTTATATGATAAATCACTTCTTCTCATATAAGAAGTGGTTTAAAGTTACACACATATATATATATATATAAATTAACGAAATATAAATTTATTTCAGTTTTTTTAAAAATAGCTTCAGACATTTAGTCTGAAGCGTTCTTTTTTGTTCAATATCAAAATTAGAACTAACTTAACTTTAACAATAAATCAATAATAAAACCTCGCATCACCCCACAAATTATGTTGCTGTTGCTTTATACTTCAGACGCGTTGTAAGCAAAATTACCTTTTACCAAATTATTGCAAAATCAATTCTTGGTAATCATATTTCAATCTAGGGTAATATTGGTATTGCCGCGTGTGTTATTATTGCTGGTGTAAACAAATTCATATTTTAGAGTTTAAACATTGTAAACCTTAACTCTTCCCCTCTTAAGTCGATTGTCCTCAATCGATTTCTTCAGAAATGGCCAGTATTTAGATGTGGTGTTGAAATCTGCAGAAATGGCCCATTTTTTTCACTTGCAACATATTCCGTAGTTATTTGTGGTGTAGGTGATACGTAAAATTTCTGTTTATACTTCATAATACAAAAAATAATACACGTTAAAATAATAATTGAAAATATAATTGATAAATCAGTGCTTAAACTTATTACATGTATATTTTTATTCTTGTCTATTAACAATTTAATTTTATTTTCATGCTGTATTTGTTTCAGATATAATTTTTCAAGTTTTGAATCTAATTTTGTTACATTGTTTTCCCGGATTTTTGTTATTAGATTTGGTAAAACAAAGGTATCATATATTTTTATATTCAGATTATTATAAGTTTTATTAGATACAATAAATTTACAATTTTCGAATTTTATTAGAAATGTTCCTTTTTGTCTAATTTCAAGTTTATTGCAATCATGGGTTATATTCCCAGCAAAATTTTTAAATATTATTATTCCCGGAACAATTTCTATAACAGAAGGTTTTTCAAATATTTGTAATTCACATTGTGCTTCTTTAAATTGTAAAATGTTCGATATACACGTATTTTCTAACATAACTAGATTTTTTTCCAGATTATCTTTTACAATAACATCATAGATTTTATTATCATTATCCGTTAATATTTCGGTTTGACTTAAAACTATTGATTTATTCACAATATTTGGCAATGATTCAAATTTTATTTTAGATAGGATATTAGGGGAAAATTGGGGTATAAGTAGGGTTAGTATAATATTATTATTTTGGAAAAGTACCACAATTTTCATGCTACTGTAACTGTCAAAGTCAGTGATCAGATTAAGTTCTTTTTGTGTGAGGATATCAGTGGGGATTATACCCAATTTACTAGAAAATATAATTTGTCCAATGTCGTCAATATGGTTACGTAAAAGTGATATGTCGTTATCGATCTTGAACGTCTGTTCAATAAATCGAACCTCGTCCTCTAATGTCTTAATTCTATTTTGCGTCTCTTCCCTAAAGTTATTTATATATTTACTGATGCGAATTTGTTGACTATTTATGTGTCCCGTTATGTTATCTATTTGTTCGGATATAAAATCATTAACATGTATTAATTTATCTATTGAATCGTTAGTAGTCCGTTCAGTGTCATGTATTTGATTGATTGCGTCACTAATTTCCTTTTCATCGTCGCTGTCCATAGAACCTGCAATGTATTTTAAGCCTTTCCCCAAGGCGTTGAATAGTCCTCGTTTCGCTTTAGAATGTACGTGGAGATTTGATATTCTTGCATTGAGCAAAATAAAATTTTTGTTTATCGTGTCTAACAGCTGTTTATCCTCAAATGTGGTCGCTTTTAGTGTATTAATATTGTCTGAAATCAGCGTCATTGTTTCCTCGTATGTAGTCAAGTTTATGAAATGAAGGATCTTATCGTAGTGGCTAATTGTCTTCAGTTCTCCCGTCTTAATTGGTATATATCCGTTGTTGTTCGTCAGATCTTGTATGTCGAATTGCTGGGCGTGCGTCATCAGTACCCATATCAAAATTGTAGTCGGAATTCTCATATTTGTCCTGTAAAGAAAAAAAAGAAAGGTAAGTATTTCCAGTTCATCCCCTAAGATAGTTTGATATTGTTCTTATGAACAATTCTGCCCGACTTGGTCTTCACCGTTGTGTTATAATTTTGAGCAACTATCTCCTTTCGGTATCTAGCCGATAATTTATTCCCTAATCTTCTATTTAGTTTTATAAAAATTATGTCTCCCTCTGCATATTCCCTAGGCAGGGATCTGCCCTTATTATGATGTGCAAGGTCAGCCATTTGTTTCTCCGATAATTTTCTTATTGTTTCATTTCTATCTTTTTCTAGCAACCTTGGATCGCTACTTACACGTCTGCCGAAGAATGTTTCCATGGGTCTCTTCCCAGTGACCGAATGGACTGAAAAATTATATTCCTTTACTGACCTGTCTAATAATTCTTGGAACGACCTATGTGTCCGTTCATTTTGTAGACAACGCATGATTTCCTGTAAAGTGGAATGAAATCGCTCTACCTGTCCATTCGAGGAGCTGGTGTATGGAGCAGTTCGGAAAATTTTTATTCCAAACTCGTTTTCAATCATGAAATTAATTGATTCTGAATTAAAAGATTTCTCGTTATCCATCACTAAGGTTTCAGGGACGAAAGAAAAAAGAATGTCCCTTAAAGGTTGTCGTATATCCTCAGTTGCCTTAGATTTAATAGGTTTCGCTATGGCATATTTTGAAAATTTATCAATTGCTGTGAGCACCAATTCTTTTCCGACCAAAAATATATCCAGGTGAACTATTTGACCCGGGAATTGTGGAATGGGTGTAGCTTGGATTTGAGGTTTCGCCGGATGACGATCATACTTGTTTTCTTTGCATATTATGCATTTTTTAATTACATTTTTTATTTTCCTCGCCATAGAAGGGAAATAGTATCTTTCGAGGATTTGAGCTCTATTTTCTCTGCAGTTTCTGTGCGCTCTACCGTGAGTTCTTATTATGATGTTCTCTTGTTCCTCTTCATTAGTTATGTCATCCACTTGTACTTGAGTAAATCTAATTCTGTATTTTTCAAAATGTAGTGGGTAAATCTCCTGTATTTTTCCCATGATATGTTCTTCCGTTTTTATACAATTTATAACTGAAGGGTTTAGATACCTCTTCAAAATTGTAATTAATTTTTGTTCATCGTAATCCTGTTCCGTTATAATATGTCGGTGGTAAGTTGGAAAAACAATTTTAAATTGGTATGAAGACACAACGTCTCCTTTTAAAAATATCTGATTTTTAAATGCATTGATAGGCATCTCTACGCTATATATGAGATTGTGGGATGAACTTTCATCCGAATTCGTGGCCACTGATAATGTATATAGTTGTGCTTCAGGTATTCTAGACAAGGCATCGGCCACAACATTTGTCTTACCTGGTTTGTAGAACAATTCGTAATTATATTCTTCGAGTATGGATTTCCATCTCTTCATTTTACTATTATTATTCTTATTGCTCAAGGCGTAAGTTAATGGCTGGTGGTCTGTAAATATTTTGACCTTAGCCGAACCGTATAAATAATTTCTCAATGAATTTAAAGCCCATATGATGGATAGCATTTCTTTTTCGTTAGCAGCGTAATGCTCCTCTGCTTTGTTTAATGTTCGAGAGATAAAGGATATAGGTCTCCCGCCCTGCGATAACATTGCTCCAATTGCAAAATTGGAGGCATCTGTTACTAGTTCGAAGTCTTTACTAAAATCTGGGTATGCGAGGATAATGTCTTCGGAAGTAAGTGAACTCTTAATTTTCCTGAAGGATTCTATAGCTCCCTCGTCTAAGCAGATTCTTAATTTTGCAGACTTGTTTTTGGACGTTCGTCCTCCTTCCCCTCTTAAAAGGGATGTCAGGGGTTTGGCAAGTTTAGAATAATCCTTAATAAATCGTCGATAATACCCTGACATACCAAGGAAACTACGAAGTTCCTTAAGATTCTGTGGCTGTGGGAAATTTTCAATAGCTTTAACTTTCTCTGGATTAGTTTTTATACCAAGGGGTGTTATAATGTATCCCAAAAATTCCACTTCTTTTTTAAAGAAATTACATCCAACTGTACTTTCATGTTGGCTTCCTCCAATGTTCCAAAAATATTTTTTATGTGTTCAAAATGTTCATTCTCCGATTTACTAAAAATAATTATATCATCTATATATACATAACAACATCGTCCTATGTATTCTCGTAAAATATCATCAAGAGCGCGTTGAAAAATAGACGGCGCATTTTAAAGGCCGAAAGGTAAACGTGTAAATTCATACTTTCCATTATTAATGCTGAAAGCAGTTTTCTCAATATCAGATTTGTTTAGTGGAATCTGATGAAACCCGCTTTTAAGGTCAAGTACTGAAAAGAACGTACTTGTGCCGAGCTGTGAGATTACTTCTGAAATCTTTGGAATTGGATATCTATCCGCTATGGTGATTGAATTTAATTTCCTGTAATCAATGACCATACGGTACTGTTTATTTCCAGCTGCATCTGGTTTTTTCGGCACAATCCATACTGGGGAATTAAAGGGTGATCTAGATGGTCTTATAATGCCATCATTCAAGAGTTTTCTCACTTGATTTTCCACTTCCGATTTTAGGGATGCAGGATAAGGGTAAAATTTTGTGTAAACTGGTGTATCAGTTGTGGTTCTGATTTCACCTACAACTTTAGTTGTATACGTAAGCTTTTCATCGGGTTCCGAAAAAAGTCTGGGATGCGCGCTTGCGATTATGTTCATTTTCTTAGTTTGCTCTATTGACAAATTTTCCTGTTTAATATTTATGGCATTTACGCTTTGTGCGGGAAGTTGTTTAAGGCTTACCTTGAGGCCATTTTTCAATATCATAAAATTTTCATTAGTATAAATAATTGCCTCTATTTCCCTAAGGGTATCGTTCCCTAGGATGCCATCAAAAGTTTCTAATGAAGTCATTAGATAAAATTTCATTTCCTTCTCAATTTTGAAGAGTTTTACATATGTATGTTCACTTATTCTAATGTCACCTACTACAGATCTCGCATAGAATGGAGCTTTATTAGCTAAGCATTTTTTTACTAACTCGGGTTTAATATAATTTTTACTAGAACCCGTATCTACTAAAAATTTTAAAATATTCCCGCTCTCCGTCCTAACTTCAAAGTATGGAAGCGAAAAGCTAATCATGCTAAAAAATGAATATCACCAAACTGCTTTTCTTCATCATAATGTTGTTCATTTTCCATTACAGATGTATCTATATGGAATGTTCTCTGATGTTTGTTTTGCTGTTGGTTGGTGAACTGTTGCGGCGGCCTCTTTCCAAAAAAATTATTTTGTTGAGGTCGATTCATATAGTTTATACGTCGAGAGTGCAGACTTTGGTCCACATCCATAGGTTCTGGCCGTTGCTGCGGTTTAGGCGGCCTTGGGGGGTTGTTGGCATTATATTGATTAAAAGATTGTTGCCTTGGTTGCCAATTTGGTTGGCTTGTTTGTGGCATGTGAGCCAATTGTGGGTAAAAAGATTGTTTCTGACCAAAATTGCGTTTTGGGGGAACTTGTGGCTGCTGGTGTTTTCCAGCATTGTACGCATAGCTTGCACGGAAGTTCTGGTTCTCCAGCTTAAGACACAAGTGAAGGGCTTGCGGTAAGTCTGATGGTTCCCTTATTCCCAAAAGTCGGGGTAAATCGCCATTTAACCCTCGTACAAAAGTATCTAACGCTTTGTCCCTATATGATTTCGTTAATAGATTTAGAGACTCGTTGCTCATCTCGATGCTTCCGAGTTTATTTAATATAAGAGAAAGATTTAATATAAGAAATTCAAGATGACTTTTTGATAAAACTCCGAAATAGTTTTATTCCCTTGTACCAGAGTCGTCATCTGGTATTCTAGGGTTGATATATCGCGTTTGTCGCCGTAATGTGTACCAAGGCACTGTGAAATCGCGAGCCAATTTAGAGGAGTATTGTACGATTCCAATGCTATATCAGCATTTCCCGTTATCCTATTCCGTATAACACTTAAGATCCCGTAATACTTAGGTGTACCCCTAAGTGGTTCGTAAATAGCTAATATTCTATCTACGCTTTTTTTCCAGGAGCTAAATTCTCCCGGTTGGCCAGAAAATTCCCTCAAGCATTTAACAACGTCTGGAATTTTATCCATGTCATTTAAGTTTTCCCTATGTCTGTCCTCAATGTGTTGGTCCCTAGCATTTTCCAAGTTATTGTTAGGATTAAGGGCCGCTTGGACTACTTGCGGTCCTTGTCGTCTGAGAACGTCCGATGCAATGGTCGAAATTAATGACGTTAAGTCCTCTATGCTCAACTGAGCATTTTCTGGAGGATTTCAGCCAGAGGCGGAATTTGAGAGGACTGGGGGTCGGATGAGGTTATTTGGATTTGCCATTTTTATATATATTTTTTTTTTTTTTTGGGTTATTTCACAATTATTTTTTTTTTATTAACAACTAATAATGTTCAGAGGAAACTTTATTTGTTTAGACAAAGCAATTAAAATATCTTAAAGTAACTTACAGTATACTTGAAGACCCGCTATAGATGTTGTTGTTTCTTGTTGCTTGTATATGGTGTCTTGTTGTAAATGTTGTATTTTTCTGATGCTTGTAGATATTTGTGTTAAATTCTTCCTTTTCCGTGTTGATCCTTTGTATGACGGTTGTTTCACAATCTTAGTTTGTTATTCTTCACTTTGAACTGTTTTTATGTCTTTTATTTAATTTCTTATTTCTTTCTGGTTTTAATTTGAGTTTTTGTTTTACTTTATTTAATCAGATTTCAACTTTAAGTTTATTGTATGTTTTCAAAAAGTGTTTGTTCTAGTTGGCCCAACTAACTATTTTTTTTTTGTTAATTCACTTTTGTAGCTTAGTAAGATGTTCTTCTTTTTATGCTTTATATTTTTTCTTTTTTAAGCACTTTATTTGTTCATCACTTTCGATTACTTATTATTTAAGCGCTTTTTAATTTTTTATTTTATATCCTCTGTCAGGTTGGCTAGCACGTAATGCCCCCGTTTTGCCTTGGCTACTTCGGAACCTTTCCTGAACCTATAAGGATTAAATATATTTTTTATTGTTCGGGCGCCAGTTTTAACCGGACCGACCGAAGACTGCTCGGGCGCCAATTAACGAAATATAAATTTATTTCAGTTTTTTTAAAAATAGCTTCAGACATTTAGTCTGAAGCGTTCTTTTTTGTTCAATATCAAAATTAGAACTAACTTAACTTTAACAATAAATCAATAATAAAACCTCGCATCACCCCACAAATTATGTTGCTGTTGCTTTATACTTCAGACGCGTTGTAAGCAAAATTACCTTTTACCAAATTATTGCAAAATCAATTCTTGGTAATCATATTTCAATCTAGGGTAATATTGGTATTGCCGCGTGTGTTATTATTGCTGGTGTAAACAAATTCATATTTTAGAGTTTAAACATTATTAACCTTAACTTATATATATATCTGAATTTGCCAATTTTCTTGGTTAAACTTTGCGCATTTAGGTGGGAAATTTTAAGGCCGTTATTTTGCTTACTTAATGCCCGGATGTTGAAAGTTTTGTCTTAACATCACTTTTTAACAAATAAATAAGGTATACAACGTCAACCACTGCAATAACAAAAGAACATGGCTACAACGTAGCGTTACTTTAGGAGCAGTTTGCTAACTTAGATGGGCATTGCTGAGAATAGGACTCGGAGAAAAAGGCAGTTATTTGGGCGCTAGCCATCGCCACTCTGCAAGGAAGAATGACAACCGTCAAAGTTGGCTTCACATGGATACTTTTTCAGCTGCTGCGCTCCACCTAGTATGACCATTAGTGGAAGAGGTGCGTGGAAAGATTCCACTTTTGATGGGCGGTGTCTTTAATGAATAGTCCACAACATGGGGTAACTCTCATACTAACCGACTCGGCAGTATACCCCTCGAGAGCCTTGTGCCCTTGGAGTTGTAACTTTTAAATGAATTCGGCACATAACCTTCAGCACGGGTACAGGTAGTACAATGGAGAGAGGCAGTTGTGAGTTATTGAAGCTATCAACAAGAAATTTTTAAACATCATACTCGTAAAAACTCTCGTTAAAACTAGAAAAGACGGACAAGTACCTGTAAAGATTTTAAACCCAAGTATTACACTAACCATCATCCGAAAGGGAACGATAATTGTGCAATATCAGAACGGTAAGGTCATTGTGAACGGCGAGGTAAACGAGTTGAAAAAAAAGCAAAGCACGATGAGAAAGTTCGAGAACATATAGGCATCCAGCAGCAAATTATGTGGAAGAACGGCAATTGTTAAACACCAAATCGATACTGGAGATCACTCCCAAGAGTTCCTCTTGCTAAGAGAAATGAAGCTGCAGAACTAATTGCAGATATGCAGAAGGTTCTTTGATCTATGTAATACGTCAGCCTTTTTTAATGCACTGGAAAACCTGCTTGGTATACCTAGATGAATAGTCATAGGAAAAGTCTTTGACGACCATCTGGAAAAGTTGAAAGAAGTATTTAGGCGCATTGTGTAAAATTAAAAAAAAACTTAACAGAAATGTCATAAAATAAGCACGGAAGGCGTTCATACCAACGAAGAGAAGGTAGGCACAGTAAAAGACTGGCAACGTCCGAATAATTCACATGAATTTCGAAGTTTTCTCGCATTATGCATTTACTACTTATATAAGATTTGTGCCCGGGCTTACAACCATTGCTAACAGCTTAAATGAGTTGACAAGGAAAAATTTACCGTTCCCACAGAATGAGGATTTAGAAAGAGCTTTCCAACAACTAAAAGATCTACTTTGGTCATCGCCCGTACTAGCATATCCAATATCTGGAAAGAAATTTGTTTTTGGACACCGATGCCAGTGGTTTCGGAGTGGTCCTTTCTCAGATAATCGATGGTCAAGAGAAAGTAATCGCTTATTACAAATTATTTCTCTTGCCGGAAAGGAACTATTGCGTTACAGGGAAAGCTTCTAGCAATGGTTGATTGCGCCAATCATTTTCATAAGTACTTGTATAGGCAGTAATTCCATCTGGGGACTGACCACTCGGCGCTAAGATGGATTTTGGAGCTTCCATTAGGATAGTTAACACGATAGAGCGATTGAAAAGATAATATTTGACCATTGAACATCGGAAAGGAGGTCATCATGGGAATGCTTATGCGAACAAAAGGAAGACATTGTTGATATTCGGCTTTAATAATGTGAAGATTAGAAAGCCCACGACGATCTCGCTGTAATTATGGGAGGTATAGAACGGAACATCAAGCCCACTAAGGAGGAAATGTTAGATAAGAGTCCTATTGCAAAAGCGTATTGGGAGAAACGCCGAAGCTTGAGCCTTTTTACTGGTAGATTATACCTAGGAGAGCAAAGTTGGTAGTCTAACGGAAAATCTGTTGGTTCCGCCGAAAAACCGAATCAAAGAAGGCATAGCAAAATAACACAATGGGTGCAGTGGTGGACACCTATAGCACACAAAAACGGTAGAAAATACCAAAATTCGATTCTAAGGGGTTGGTTGTCAGGACTCTGTTGTAGATTGCATTCGTTTATACGATCAGAGCATGGCGGCAAAATGACCAACAAGAAGTCATGGTAAAATATGCCAGCACAATTTTAGAGCGCCATTTGAGGGAATCGCATTAGAAATAGCAGGTCCGCCTAGTGAAATAGATAATAAGTACGTTCAGGAGACCACAACAGTATCCAATGACTTCATCAACAATTGGGAGACATTTGGAGTCCCAATGCAGGCTAATTCCGATCAAGCCAGAAATTTTGAGTCCTCCCATCTGCAAGGTTACTTGCGACGCGTTACGCACCCGGAAAACTCGTGCAACACCATAACTCTCGCAGTCTGATAGATAGTATGGTAGAGCGTCTCTACAGGAGTATCTACGGAAAGTAGTGAGTACAAATTAATAAGATTGGGATTTGCAAATACCCATTTTCATGATAGCGTATCGATCAGCGAGGCATAATAAAACAACCCGCTACCCCGGCGGTAGCGGGGTAGCGGGTTTAAAGTTTAGCGTAAAAACACCGTCCAGTAGTGAGGAAGTTGACTACCCAACAAGGAAACGAAATTAGTTCACGAAGTTCACCGTTTTGTTAGGAAGAGTATTAAACGGGGACGTGACAAAATGAAGGCCAGGTATGATCTGAAAGCAAACTCGGTGGGTTTTGAGAAATGACAGTTTATAACGCGTACAATCCACAATGAAAGAAAGGCTTTTAGCCTAAATTACAAACACATTGGGAAGGGCCATATAAAATAATTATAAAAATAAATGATCAGATATTAGAATAGAAACTACGAAAAAAGGTTGAGGAACGTAGAAAGTCTAATGTTTGTGGCTATGTTAACTAATGACATAATCTGACATCATCTAAAAATCTTGAGCTCTTTTAAGTTCGTGACAGTGATAAAAACTTTTCTATAAATACGACTGGAAAAGCGGAATACCGGGAGTCACAATTCAACAGCCTTAGTGAAAACACAAAGTTTGATGGATACTTGTAAAGAAATTTTAATTGTTGTTAAGTGGTGAATAAAATAAACCGCAGAGTTGTAACCGCAGAAGACTTATCATTTGCAGAGAACCACTTAATATTTTGCCACCAAGAGACGAGGACCGGAAATGCTCTTCCCTTGAGTGAAAACAAAACACAACATAATTATCACATCAAAATTAGCACATCAAAATTATAACATCAAAATGATCACATCAATTATATATCATAAAATGTATCACAACACAATGCACTTGGCACCATTATTACATTAAAATGATCACCTTTAAATTATGGCTTCGAAATTATTACATGAAAACTATCATATCAAAAAACATCACATCAGAAGTATCACAACAAAATTAAAACGTTAAAATTATCAGTTCAAAATTATCACATAAAAATTATAACACCAAAGTTATTATTTCAAAATCAACCCATCAAAATTGCCGCTTCAAAATTTTATTTTATCACATTATTTTATTTTATCACATTATCTCAAATTATCTCTTCAAATTTAACCGGTCACATCCAAATTAACCATTAAATCCAATTATTACATCAAATTTATCACACTAAAATAATTATAAAAAAGGAACACATCAAGAGTAACACAATAAATTGATCTCATCAAAATAGTGAACTCAACACATAATAATTAGGTCATCAAAATTATCATA